>JAOTOL010001526.1:872500-1365000 GCA_034440575.1 Imbricaverruca yamaguchii | reverse complement strand
TGGAAGCATGTGCAAATTGGAATCAAGTTGGTCGCCCTGAGCCCTCACTCTTAGATACACACATGGTCAGTGCTTATTAACAGGCATTTAAGGCTGGTTCAGGGAAAAGTCAAGCTTTTTATCGAGCCGTCTTCCTTGCCTAAATTCTTGCCAAGAAAAAACCAAGGAATCCACAGCTTTAAGATGCAGTGTTTTGAGGTTGTGGAATGAACTGCTCGTAGACGTACTGCTAACACGACCTTCCCTTCCCCAGCAATAGAGACATATATTTCATGGGCTGGGTTTTACATTGAAGATCTAAACCCCGTTCGGTCATTACCGCGTCCCGTCTCGGGGGGTCTTCAACCGCCCCCCTCAGGTTTTTTTTTCACGGATAGCGGACGAACAGCGCGCGGCAGCGAGCCAAATTTTGTTATACCTTTTCCCACATCAATTTGACATGCTCATTCAACATTTTTAGGTCAGGTCATCCAGGGTCAACGAGTAAGTCAAAGTCAAGGGAGGTCACCTCCAAAAAAGTTCAACCAGTCGACACGCTTTAACGGATACAGATATTTTAATGAAACTTTCAGCGTGTGCTTATCTTTACGGATGCAAGAAAACGTACTAGTTGAATTTTTCTCCTTTTTCCGTTTTTGACTACATATAAATTTTGCGTATTTGCGAAATCACAGTTCACAAGATTCTGGCTAAAGTAAACATTTTTTATTAGGGCAAGTTGACTTCCAACAACGTTTCTCGGTCTGCTCTACCCATTGGAAAAGGAAAATTAAAGAAAACTTGAAAACGCAAAGTTTTCAAATAAACAAAAACTTTTTTTTTTGGAGGGGGGGAGCGAAGCAAACTATAGCCCTGGTCGCTGTCCTTTTCTCATTCCAAATACATTTTTTCTTCTCCATATATCCCTAAAATGAACTCCCCAGAGTAAAAAAATAAAGTAAGTCGTGAAATGTCGCGAAAATCTAGCTCCCCTGGTGACGTCACTTATTGGGGTAAATTGTTTTGGAGGGTGGACCCGGACCCTACTCGTTGAGCGCTTTCCGATGACATCTCTTTCGTTTTCGTGCGATGCTCAGTTTGGATTTTAGAAGGGGGTCTTCAACCCCCTCCCCCCCGAGACGGGGTGGGAGTTTTGACCGGAAAGACGGCGCGAGTTAAGGCTCAAAGTTCATAATCTCAGATAAAGTGGCGTGGACCTAATATTTACATCCGGTGCCACCGGATTTCGAGGTGGCTCAAGCAACACCGATAAAGATAGTCGCCAGGTTTCGACCAGAATTTTTCAGAGGTGCCCATTATTATTTTATGTTAATATGAGTCGTAACAACTTAATTTTGGGTTAACCTTGCAAGTTTAAGTAAACAACTTAAACTTGCAAGGTGCCCAACCTATCATAATCTTTTCGAAGTCGGTGGACTTCGACCCCCTCCCTCCTGTAATATGCTTCCGAAATTGCCGGCAAGTCTTCGAGCACTGCAATGATTTACTTAGTTGATGCACCATTTTGCAGCCGTAGTGGAGTTTTCCGAACCCCACATGTCTTTTCATAACTTTTTGGGAGCTCGCGTTAATTTCTTACCGTATACACATACATGTATGTGCCCTTGTACTTCGTTCATACCAAGTCAATTTTCTGTTTGCGCGCCTGGCAACCGAGGACATGATGTGCATAGAGGACATTTTTGACGTCCTCGGTTTTCAAACTTCGTCTGAAGCATTGTCAGATGCTTACCATTCTCCTGGCGGATTTTCTCAACATCTTCGGTTTTTACAATATATGTGACCGTGTGCCCATCAGGTATGTACGTGTGTACTGTGCAGATAAAGTGTGAGCGAGCCGAAGGTTGCAGGGCAGACACGACACGTTCATATTTGCAACTTGACACCACATGCATGCAGCCTGGTGCAAGGCAAGGCGGGCCAGTCGTCGGTAGGGTGCCGAGGTGGCTTCCGCGCCGACTCGGCTTGCGGCGGACGGCCGGCACACACGTTCGATGAAACGAATTGGCGTTTCGGTTAGGCCGATGCTTACCATTTTTGTGTGATGGGATATGGCTAAGAATTGGAATTGAGGAGCTGAGACAGCTTGTGTGGACCAAGGCGATATATACGAGGTGGTGTCATCCCTACTGCGCAGATTTCTGCGCAGTTCCTTATATGACGTCATCTGGGGTACCACTTAATACGGGCCAAGCCGCTAACACGCTGTCGAATATACGCAGCGTATGCATAGTACGGGGGATAAAATGAGGATTTAAGAGGTGCAGGTGCAAAACTTAGAGCGTCATAGTCCCGGAAGGATCTCCAATACCCTTTATACACATATTATACCCGAAAGTACGTACAAAGCGAGGTAGGATAGGTCAAATATGGCAGAGAATTAGCATCTTACCGCGGCGAAATGCACTAAGGACATATCTGAAGTGTGGTAGTCGCCATGATGGAATAAGGTGGGGAGAGGGGTCGAGTCCCTTAATGTACATCAAATTTAGCATTGGGCTTATGATGCTACATGCCAAAATTAATTGACCGAAAGGCCTTTTAACCCCTCTATATGCGGCAGTGCCCATGATATAGGAGACAAGGAAGGGGACAATCGTTTCTTTTTACGATCGGCAAGACCATAGGGAGCACGTGAGAGGGAGACATTCCTTTTATGGGGGCATCTGTGAATCTCCGTACCAGCTCAGAAACATGGGTGGAACTTCCAGAAAACGATTTGGGAGACGCAATGCCTTGAGGTAACAGGAAGGCCTATGGATTGGGGGAGGTGGGCTCACGCCAGTCGGAAGCGGGGGTTGACCCATCCAAAAAGTATGTAAAATTTCACTCTAATTCGAAGGTTACATTCGGCGGATGGACTGGAAAGCGGTCAGACATGGGGTGCTAAAAGCGGTCAGGCATGTATTGGCGGCATTCCATAACAATGCGTTCAGAACTATATCTGGATGATTCAAAACACTCCTACACGTCCGCGTAGTCGACCTAGTCGGCTTACGTGC
Organism: Imbricaverruca yamaguchii; assembly: GCA_034440575.1. Lineage (NCBI taxonomy): Eukaryota > Metazoa > Arthropoda > Thecostraca > Neoverrucidae > Imbricaverruca > Imbricaverruca yamaguchii. Next base: position 1,361,998 of record JAOTOL010001526.1, on the reverse strand, counting down.
TGTTTCCGATTCAGAGCATGAATGAAAGATCACAATCGAAGTTCGTGGAGCAGCGCCACACCTGTTTCATAGCAGTACCAGAACCGGTAGCAGTGTCAAGTTCCGCGAGGACTGGCGCAGCTTGTCTGCCCCTGGTCACAGCGGCAGCAGCAAAACACGCCAACAAAACGGCAGGATCTGGCGGCATGAAACCGATGCAAAGTGCCGCTAGAACGGGCAACACACAAGGCGCCGCCAGTCCGCCCCTGGTCACGGTGGCAACAAAAAACACGGCTACAAAGGGCAGAACCGAGCGACACGAGACGACACACAGCAGAGACGGTGACACATGGCCGGCAGTGTGAGGGTGGACATCCTATCGCTGCCTGGTGACATGATGGCGGACCTGCCTAGACGCCCGCCCCTGCGCTCTGCCGAGCAGAGTTCTTGCGCAACCGGCCGATGCGCACATGCAGCCTAACTCGAGTCAGCCTCCGTCTCACACAACTAGCCGCACTCCTAGCTTCGACTGCCGGCTACTAATGACGCCCACCCCGCGTCTCACGATGCTGGTGTCGCCTGTGCAGGTTGAGTCCATGATGAAGCAGACATCAGAATTTAACTGGTTTGGCATCGCACTCTACCACGTATGTGGCATGCAGCGCCCGCCGCGACCGATGGTGATTAACCAAGAGCTGGGCACAACTTCCAGGAGCGCCTCCGGTGCTTCAGACGTCGGACAGCCAAGCGATGTATTGACGCCTCATTTTGTAGGCGACGAAGCCGGCAACGACGGCAATGCCGTCCTGCTCTAGTCCCAGTTTGCTGATGATGGTCGTGTTAAAATTCATGTGAATAGAAATGGCATCAAACTAATTGAACTGGTTCTTTATTTAGTTATACAAAGATAAGATATGAAGATAAGGTAAGCAGCATATGAAGGCTTCATATTTGATGGGGTGGCCAAGTTTTATCGGTGACTCAGCAGAAGGACTTTGGTGTTATTCTGAACACAAGATTGGGGGCATCAGAACAGACGAATGAATCCAGGAAGAAGGCACTGAGAATGCTTGGGAAGTATATAGGAATGTATCATACATAAGTGATGAAGTCATCAGGAAGCTTTACTGTGCATGTCAGGCCACATTTGGAATACTGTGTCCAAGCTTTGGCTCCTAGTAATGAAAAAGATTGTTCGCTTTTAGAGAGTACATAATATGGCTACAAAATGGTTAATGACATAAGCAACCTGGCATATGATGAAATATTGAAGAAATTGAACAAGTGGTCACTTAGATATAGAAAGTTGAGAGGAGCACTGAAAGAGGTCTTTACATTTGTTCATGGTCAGGAGGATGGATATATTAGGTAAATATTTGAATGTAACAGAAATGATGTACTTAAAGGTCGTCAATTCAAAATTAAAGTTAACTACAGCAGGATAAGGTTAAGACAGTCTTTCTTCACCAACAGGGTAATAGAGCACTGGAACCAGATGCCAAAAACCAGTGTCAGTAGCAGCACATTGAACATCTCTAAAACACCATAGGCAATTATTACAAGAATAGAGGGATTGCTTTTCAGTATGCCAGGGAAGGGCTGATCGACGGATTTGGTTGGCAACTGGTTGAGTGTTCAGAGTGCAGGCAAGAAGGGCCCTTGTGGCTCATAGTCACACTGCTCTTTTGTGTCTTGATGTCTAAGATGCTCAAAAATGCAACAAGCATTCCAGACAAGCATGATGCAACACTCCATACCATACAGATCTGATAGGCAGGCTAATTCATGGAATGACACCAGAAAAGGCAGGTGTTGACACTGACATTATTTTCAGCGGCATCCGTGACCAGGATGAAAATCATCAGAGGTAAAGTGGTTGGAACAAATGGATGAGCTGGTTGGATGAACTCCATGAGTTCCTTTTCACTGTCAACCAGGTCTTATATACATTTTCATTTCTTGGAAACATAAGTATTTTGGTTGACAACCTCTTCCTTTCATATCTTTCTTCCAGATGATAAACGACACACCACAACAGAACACTATACAATACAACTACAACTAAAACGCACGTGCATCGAACACAAGGTGTGACAAACATAAAACCAAGCATAGAACAACCTACGACGAAGCGATGTAAACAGCTGCGCTATTTATGATTCAACTGCGCCATCTATGAATTCGAGGAAATATGTGCTCCTAAAACGCTGCATTCGTGATGGTCGTCGCCTAATTCGCAGCCTAACTGAGGATGATAAAATAACAGCTCAACACGATTCCAAAAGCACAGACGTGATACTATAGGATTAAGAAAGTGAGTTGAATTGAAAATATTTCCATTTTAAAATGCATGAAACCATTAAAGCGGAACAAAAGTCGTACCCCAAATGACGTCATTTTTACCATTCAAGCCGACACGCAGGAAGGCATGGGGATGACAGGGGCCTGGTGTGGACATACTTTGCAGTTAGACATTTGTGTAACTGAGGGTAGGAACATCTCGTACCCTACATACAGATTTAAGCGAAGTACGTTTCGAAATATTTCTGGGCTTACATATTAACTCGCACCGCCTCGGAGGATACCCTTTGTACGATTCTAGGACAAATATACGTAACGACAAATATATGTATGGCAGATGTACGTAAGCAAATGCACATAAGCAATTGTACGTAAGCAAATGCACGTAAGAAAATGTACGTAATCGCAGATGTACGTATGGCAATTTTACGTAAGCGCAGATGTACGTATGGCTAATGTACGTAAGCGCAAATGTACGTATGGCAAATGTACGTATGCACAAATGTAGGTATGCGCAAACGTACGTATGCACAAATGTACGTAAGCGCGAAAGTACGTAAACGCAAATGTACGTATGGGCAAAAGTACATATTCGCAAATGTACGTATGCGCAAATGTACGTATGCGCACAAGTACAAAGCGCGAATGTACATAAGCGCAAAAGTGTGTAAACGCAAATGTTCGTATGTGCAAAAGTATGCATGTACGTTCTTTTGCGCATAGGTACATTTACGCTTACGTACATTGAGCATACCTACGTTTGCACATGCATACATTTGCGCTTGCGTACACTTGCGCACACGTACTTTTGCGCTCACGTACATTTGTGCATACGTACATTTGCCATACGTACATTTGATTTACATTTAAGTACATTAGCCGTACGTACATCTACGCTTATGTAGAATTGTCATACGTACAATTGCCGTATGTACATCTGCGCTTACGTACATTTGCTTACGTACATTGCCATACGTACACTACATTTGTTTTGTGTACATTACATTTGTCCGGTTGCCCATTTTACACCCCTGAGGCTTTCCGCGGATAAAAAACAGCGCACGGCAGCGTACCGAAATACGGCATGCCTGTTCCTACATTAGTTTGATACTTTGCGTACCCATTTTGAAGTCAGCTCGTCCACGGTCCCTGAGTTAGTCAAGGTCAAATAAGGTCACCTCTCAAAAATCCTTAACCGGTCGTCCCGCTTTAACGGGTAAAGATGTTTGAATACACTTTCAGTTTTTCTGTATCTTTAGGAACGCAACAAAACGCGCCAGAGGAATTTTTGAACTTTCGCGTTTTTGATGACTTATTTGATTTGCATATTTCCCTATTAAGGCTAAAATCGATAATTGCGCCTCAGGTAAGCAATTTACACGGGGCCAAGTTTATTTGAAGCAACGTCTCTCAGTGTATTCTTCGAACTAGAAACAGAGAAAAAAGTATCTAAAAATTTAACGAAAGGATTAGAAATATGAAATATAATTTATATATTCGGCTAGGCGAACCAAGGTCCATTTGTCTTTCTTTTGTGATTCTGATTAAGTTTTTTTCCCAAATTTGATCTCCACAGAATACAAAACATGACCTCAACCGTGACCACATTAACCCCCCTAGTAGTGTCACATTTTGAGTTGTTAAGATGTCGGAGTGGTTTTCAGCCGCACTCGTCGAGCGCTTTCCGATGAGACCTCTTTCGGTTTCGTGCGACGCTTGGTTTGGAGATTGAACGGGGTATATATTGACCACCTCTAGAGACGGAGTGTGAAGATATGCCCGGAATGACGGCGAGGGTTAAGGTATTACTTCCAAATTAAATGTTATATCGTTCAGTCTCTGGAGAATCCGTCGCATTGACAACGAAGGGCTCCGCTCAGATTCCCAAACATGAATTATCATCGTCATATTACTGTTACAATCATTCTTGCTATAATCAGTCCTTGCCGACCAAAATTCAGTTTGGTCCTCTTCCGCTCCTATATTGGTAACTGGCCGACGGAAATTACCAGGAATATCAAATCGTAGATCGAACGCCTTACTCTAATTGTGAATTAATGTACCACCCCAACTACATACGCACAGCGAACGGGCCCACAACTGCAGTGCACAGCACGAACGATCCAAGAACAGGGAGGCCCCAGCGTATGTATATGAATATATATATATATATATATATATATATATATATATATATATATATATATATATATATATATATATATATATATACATATATACATATATATATACACACATATATACACACACACATATATATATATATATATATATATATATATATATATATATATATATATATATATATATATATATATATATATATATATATATATATATATATATATATATATATATATATATATATATATATATATATATATATATATATATATATATATCTGGGTCACTGTGTTAATTTCTGAAAATTATTGTGGTGCAAAATACCTGAAGGTAATGGGAAGCCCCAAATTGATGGGACGCACACTTCATGATACCAAATGTTAAAAGTTTAAATTATTGGGGAACTGAGAAACACCCCCGGTCTAGAAGCATATGAAGGAAAAATGCAAGACAATCCTGAGCACCTGTTGCAGTATCTGCACATGTCTGTCAGCCAGCGATTTAGGATTACGGTGATAAGGCCGTGACATTCTAACCAGTATCGTTACCTCCGCCGATAACCTAAATATATTATTACCGGCATCTTTTCTTGGCCAGCGGGGTACCACTTTCCCATGGGAGACACATCCCTCCAGTGCCCCCCCCCCCCTGCGCTGAGAGGGAAGGAATAATGCTGCAACGGTTATCTCTTACTACATCCTACCACGTCCTCCCACCCGTGATCCTCAGGTGGCATGTCTCATCATACTGCTACTACCCTTGGCAGGGCGCGATACCTGCGGCGCCCGACATGAAGCCACTCGGCGTGGATCCAAGCAAAAAGTACTAGTGTTAAGAAAAAATCATGCTAATAGTCGTGGATAAGATTCTTCTAGCTTTCAAATGAATTCGATTTTGTCCTCTTTTGATGATATTTAATATCGTAAATGTCGTGTGGAAACCAAGGAAGTTTGGCTGGAGCGCCCACGTCGGGGTCCTCCAATATTGTTTGGCAATCGGTGACGTCACATGGGCTCGACAATTGCTCAGTCCCGTAGACGCTCCAGCCAAACTTACGTGTTTCCACGCAACATTTCTGGTCTTAAATATCATCAAAATTGGACAAAATCTTGTTCATTAGAAAGGTCGAAGAATGTTGTCCACGAATAGCAGACTTATTTTCTCCTATCATTAGGACTTTTTGTTTGGACCCACGCTAACTACATTCATGTCGAACGCCGCAGGAATCGCGCGGTGCCACGGATAGTAGCAGCATGAGACAGGCTAACTGAAGATCACGGCCGGGAAAGAGGAGTAGGAGCAAGTAAGACATAACTGTTGTAGCATGCATCCTCCCCACTCGATGCAGGGGCGCAAACAAGGGTGTATGCACTAGGGGCGTGTCTCCAATGGGATGGTGGAAGCCCTCCTGCCAGGAAAATGCGCCAACACTATATTTAGGCTATCATTGGAGGCACCAATACTGTTTGTAATATCACGTCCTTATCACCCATGTGCAGATACGGAACCTGCAGCTGGTTTTTCAGGATTGCTTTCCATTTTCATTAATATGCGTCTAGATCAAGGGTGTTCTTTGATATTTTGGAGGGACAAGTGCCCCCCTCATTGTTGGCTCTGTCCCCTAATCATTTATACTTTTAATTAACATGGGGTATCTGCTATGGAGCATGTGACCTATCGATGTGGGGATTCCCATTAACTTCATTAATTTTTTACCCAAATAATCTATGGTATAATAATCAGAATGATAAGATAGATATACATGCCGGCGATTTTATATCTTAAAACGTGCCGGTATTTTCGAAAGTATAACATACATGTGGACCAAGTGCCCTACCAATAATTTTCAAACTCAACCATTGCCTGCTTAGAGGAGCCTGGACCATGCACACTAACGTATCAAAAATCTCATATCATCCACCACTAATTAGAATAGTAAACAATGTCCAGCCTAAGAATTTGCCCACCCGACTTTTAAATACAGTTAGTAAGGAACCCCCACAGCGCAGCAGGCAGTCTATTCCACTGACCAACAACCCTTTGCCTGAAGACCTGTTGTAGCTTTACTGTCCTACATCTTGATATGTCTAACATGTATTGATGGGGGACGAGTGGTCTGGGGATAAGTTTCTCGTCTCACGATCAAAAGGTTGTAGGTTCGAGTCTCACGTGTCGCTACTCTTCACCCGCGACCAATCGGCGTGAGAGATTGGCGACGCTAAATGACTCAACGGTCGATCTGTCGTAAAATCAAGAACCAACCAACATGCATTGATGACACCTATAGGCTAAATAGAAGAGTATCATTCAGATTGACCTGATCTATCCCTTTAATAATTGTGTACATTTCAGTGGCATCACTCCTTAACCTCCTACACTTCAGTGACTACATATATAATACCATAAGGCTTTCCACATATTCTAAGTTACCTAATCCACTGATGAGCCAAATGACCTTTCAGTGCACACAGGTACAACTTATCTTTTTGTAATTATTTTTCCTGCCAACTGAAAAGTATGTATTTGGAGAGGAAATGAGTGGTCACATGCTAGCCACAAATATAAAACTTGCATTGAAAAATAGACATTTTATGAATTCAGATTACCTGAAAGTGAAAATTTACCTAATGATTATGAGCAAATGTTAGATGCCTGAATTGATGACGTCAGGTGCCACGATGCCGCGGTAGCTCCCCTTATTTTTCTTCCTCGGGCGCCCATGTCCGACGTCCATGTAGAAAACTACACGTATATATTAGCTGTGCATAACCATCTATCACTCACCCATCTTCACCCATCGCCCAAACCCATCGATCACCCATGTTTCCAAACGCATCATTGTAAATCCGAACGAAGGGAGGAAGCAGCTGACCCTCATCCGCTTCATCGGCATAAGTTATAGCCAAAGGTTTTAAAGTTATAGCCAAAGTTATAGATAATTAAGCTGGAGTTATGCCCTACAACCATAAAGTTATAAATCGTGCAAAATACAGATGAAAGTGGGCCGACCCAGCACGACTTTAGCCAGGGATTAAACACCGCACCCGCAATTGCACCACAAATGTCTCACGTCTGTCACATTTGTCCACTGCGGGCACAAAATTGTGTTCGGGGTGACGTCATAGTTCCGACTGCACCGACTGCAGACTGCACCGTATAGATGCTTGCCGAACAGGGGTCATGACCAAGGCGATATATACCAAGATAACTAGAGACAACAGGCACTCCAAAGTTGGCTGTCCTAGTATAGTTAGTTTAAACTAGACAAAACCTACGCCAAGTGACGTCATATACCAGACGCGCTTTTTTATTCCAGAATACTGCTGAATTATATTCTAGTTTTGGACTATACCAATAAATATACTACATATGGTGCTTTCATTTTAGCACAATTATGGCGCTTTTCTCACGATTAGCTTCCCCGTTGGTTGTAAAGCATATCAGTCATTCATTGAAGCTTGAATATTCTATCTTATTCTGCTAGCGTGCCGGTGGCTTTGAACCGAAAGGCACCATCCACAAAATTAATTTATCCATGGCGTGGTTGATATTGAGAACACACACCTCAGACAATTTATGTGAATTAAGGCCTTATACCCACAATGTCAACTTGATCAGCATATCATTGATGCAATCTGGTGATAATGTTAGCATGTGCGTTGATCCCCTGTCAGTTATCATATTGTTTCTGTGTGCTATATGTAGTCATGCCATACTGTGCCATTCACCAACTTGTGGACAATTTGGTAATTGCTTGCCCATTGTATCATGGCAGGGCAGTAGTGGTAGTAGGGTAAGAGGGAGTTTCCAAACACTTAATGCATGGAACAAATTGCTCTACTGCTGCTTTTGTGTGGCCAAACCAGTAATTATACTGTTTACTGAATTTCAAAAATGAAGATGGTATCCATTTTCAGATGGTTCTCTCTATCAAAGTCATCTAACCACTCACATAGAGCTACTTTAAAACATATAATTGTTTTGTAGTGTTGTGCCATATTCTGAACATGAAAGTGGTTATGCAGGATTACTTCACTGTAGCTGTTGTGGTACCAATTATTAGTAGCCACTAAAAATACTGGTTTAATTGCCAAAAATATCAGACGTGAAAGTAAATTTTCAGGGAAATATGTGCTTTTTAGTTCATATTTGACTTCTTGATATCCCTTTCCAATGCAAAGTTGATTGATGTGGTTAAAATGTGACCACTCTCACCTGTACTGTGTGAGATGTGATTTAGGGTTTCATTATTGCAGTTTTGAGTGTTTACAAGTGACGTTTTGCACATTTTTACCTAGGCAAAGCTAAAATGAGGTTGGGATAAGTTTGGCATTTCTTTAGCTTCCTCAATTTTCAGATTGAATTGTTCATGAATGTGATTTTTTTAAATTGGAAGCTAATTTATGTTCCCTTCTGAAAAGAGGCAAGGCTGGAGCTGTGTGAGTTTTTTACAATTGCACCTGCAGAAAAAGATTTGCATTTTAGTTGAGGTGGCATTTGAAGAAAAAATTGTAAATGCATGTTTCTGAATGTCATTAAGATGATATGACCATTGTATTCCAGCGTAAATGCATGCTTTTCAGTTCGTAAGTGAAGTAATGTGAAATGTGTTGCTTTCAGTGGGGTAATTGGTAATGAAGGATAATGTTAATTGTATAAACAGTGCATCCAAACCAATGTCATCCATTTAATATCTTTGATATCACATATGCAACGATGCTGGTTGAGTTATCACCACAATCCTTCCCCAGTCCAAACCTAACCTACCTTTTTTTCAGGAAAAACACTGTTGTTTCTATTCTATCCTACAAATTCCAAAAACCTTCATATTTATATATAAGAAGCCCAAATGAAGACAATTTTTTAGACAGATGTATGGACTGAAATTCTTGAAGCTTACTAGCAACTTCTTCCCAGTATCCTAAAAATAATTTTCCATGAACTGTGTTGAATGAAGAACAAGGCTACTTAGGAGTAGTGAAAGATCAAATGAAGACAGGATAGGCAGTCATGCACGGAAAGCCAAAACCAGGTTTAATTATACCAAAAAAAATGAATACATATATTTGCATGTGGCTATTTCTAACATTTTTATAATGATATTCCAGCAGAATAATGGCCAGCCCTTTCTACATGGAGTAAGGATAACAGATTCAGCCTAGCATACACAATTTATGCTTCCATTAACTGAGTTTCCATGTCGCGAGGTGAATTAATATACCGTGCACAATTGATGTGAGTGTGTAATTAAGGTACAATGGATCTACCATTTCCTTCGTGAATCACGTTCAACATCCAGAATATAATATCAGTAGGTTTTAGATGACCGAACATGAGTATGTTTTAGGAGGTCCAACATCAGTTGTTTAGGTTAGATTCAGTCAGGATATTTTTGTAATGTGACATCAGTGTTCTTTGTTAGCCACCAAAAACCCAATTTCCCCACATTTTCCATATTTTCCATATTATTCCATATTCTCCCCACACTTTCCATAACCTCTTACGTCTTATCGCGTGGGGGATTGCATGTACTGTCATTGTCAACATTAGTGTTTTCCTAGTGTTGGAAAAATCTTAGTTGAATGATGTTAATGTTATTTTTGAGTGAAATTACTTTTTTTCTAGATATCAGCACATGAACTTGAACTGCCGATTTGCTGCTATTTAATTTCCCGTTGAAATGAATATCAGCTTCCTTCAAATCACATCAGATAATGATGTGAATTGAAGGAATGCTAAATGCTAAACGTGACGGTGGGGGGGGGGGAATGATGTGTGGCCTGGTCCATGGCCAGAAAGAAACCAGCGGACCGATCGCTGGGCACCCATTTGCGTATCCCGAAGATGAACCGCGAGAAGCGTTCTGGACTCACCTCCTAAGCCTTAGCGGCCTGACGGTCCCCACCGAGGAATTCTTCCACACATTCAGAGAGATGGATGCAGCGTTTTGTGTTCACCATGCCCGAGAACCCAACAATCTCAGCAGACATCCAAAGGTCATTGAAAGTTTCCGCCAGGTGTTGGAATCCAGATTCAATTCCATAGACAAAATATAATTAAGTGCTTTGCGAGGATCCGGACATTTATTCATCTCGGGCTGGTGAACAAGGTGAACGTCGCCAAGCTCGCAAAACGGCAGCAGCGGAAAGCCGAGCAGTTTGTTCAGCGACTGCGAAGTATGGGTCGCACTTGGGCGATACTTCACATTCAGATCAGTGTTTGAATCTTTCATTGTTTGGACGTATTGGTGCATCACCTGCCGTTGATCATATAGCAGCATATCAGGACTTTCTACACAAATATTACACGAGACTAAACGTACGTATTGCAGTCGCACCGAGTGTATGTCAAGCTCAACAACTGATATGTGCCTGTGTTTGTGAAGTCGGTAGAGCGTAGCCTGTAGGTTTACACGTACTCATCGTCCCACTACGGTGTTCGTGAGTAGTCTGTGTATGTATGCATGTCGAGTTGTTCTCAGCCACAGATGCCACGATGAGAATGTTCCATCTATTCTTGCCAGTTCGTCAGATTTTATAAGGTGCCAGATATGTACGTACTGTAATGTTAGGTATTGTAACGTATTGCCGCAATGCAATCTCATTAAGTACCGTGGCTTATCTGCACCTGCTACCGATAACCTCTTATGTCACGCGTTTGGTGGAGCCGCGGTAGCTTAGTCCGTAGGGTGTTGGGCTCTTGACCGCAAAATTATGGGTTCGAGTCCCGCAACCAGCGGAATTACCGAGTCCATCCGCGACCAATCGGTTTGAGAAGTTGGCGACGCTATATGGCCTAGCAGTTAATTGCGTCGTAAATGAACCCAAGGTTCTTTTTCTGCTTCATGTGCCTGCTTCTCCTAATATATGTCTTGCGTTGTGCTTCCCCAATATGTCGTTTTAATACGCACCCTGTTGGGCGCCGGAATATATATATTCATGTGCGCAAAATGACGAACGCAGTCCATACGCCAAAAATGCACATTCACTTCCACCACAGAGTACACAAGCGAGAAACAATCGGCAGTGGGAGCGACGGCCTTCCCCAATCTTGGCAGTCTCGTCTTTTCCAGATGCATGCTCATCGTATTAAAGTCTGATTGATAAACAACTTTTGTTGCCGTATTTATGTCGTGCTGTACTGCAAAATGCGTGATTTTTATTTAAAATTTAGTCCCAGTTGTTGCTGGGGTGGGTTTAGGAACCAGGGTTCTATTGCTAAGCAGAGCTCGTCGCGTGATCTCTCGCCCCACCACCCGATCCACGAATTCCTTTTCAACGGCAGAATTTTGATCGAAAGTTTAACGTGCCGTCAATGCACCGACACGGCCGCCCAGTAGCTCGTCCCCGGCCTTATCGGGCCAGCTGCCAACTCATACTCCCGGCCGGGGGCTAAACGCGAGCGCGCGAAGCGACTCGAACCCTGTGTTGCCAGGACAGGGGGAGACCAGCACAGGCCAGCGCTCTAACCAACTGAGCTACCGGGGTGGCATTTCAGGTCGCACGACGCGAATAAAGAAATCATATTTTAAAAGGAGAATGTTTTCTTTAGTTTAAAGTAGAACACATCTAATTCAAAAGATGTGTGATACTACGTGGTAATTTTCCATTCCAACCACAAATTAAGCTGTGATTAAAGTTGCTTCCGAGCTGGTCTGGCATAGAAATTGCTGTTACCCATGCATTATTGCATGCAGGACAGAAGTTTGATTCACATGGCGTCAGCGACTCAGCCAATTCATTTCGACTGAAAATGCCGAATAACGGTGTGCGAACATGGGCAAAGCCACGGTGGGGAATGAACCGGGATGCTTCCCCAATCTTGCCAAGTTCCCCGTGAAGCCTTTGACAATGCATGATAATCGAACTGAAATCCTCATGCGGGCGTCTAAAATTCGTCTGAGCGCTTACGGGTTCCACAAAGTTGTTGCCGAATCTAAATCGAGCGTTCATGGTACGTAAAGCGTGATTTTTCATTTTGCGCCGGCACTCCAGAAAGTTCAGGATTGTCACCGAAATATTTTAGCAAACGTCTGCTCCTATCAAAGCAATGCTTGTCGCAGTCCTGGTGGCGTGTGTTCGCCGTGTATCGTAAAAAGGCATGGAGCCGAGCTTAGAACTGGCATCGCTCTGACTCCAGCTCGGGTCCAGTTATTTGACTGTTCGGCAGCATGCACAATTGTTGGTTTTGTCATCTTGATAATCATGTACTGTTATTATAGGCACACCTCGAGGAGCAGGGACTAATGTTGGTCGGCATGTACTGGTGGGAGGGAAACGGCAACCGTTAGTTTTTAGCTCAATATTTGCAATGCACTGCCGTAGTGCCACAAATGACTAAATTCAGGGGATCCTGTCTCCTGTCCCACCCCCGATGGTCCGCCGCCCGTGTCAGGAAGGGACTGTGGGCCTGGACACTGCCATAAGCGGTGACGTGTTCCGTAGTTCCTATGCCTGGCTGATTAGAAGAAGTGCCCAACCATAAAGTTAAGGTGGCAGAACCCCAGCCTTGCAGAATATCTGCGTATTTCCCTTATCTTTATGAAAAAGATCGTCCCATGTGAACAGTGTCTTAATTCACTGTCGCTTATTAGAAGGACTTCCCACAGCGCGCACAAAAAGCTGCCGGCCTCCAGGCTCGAACCGGCTACCTCCGAGTCGGCAAACCGACGCGCTACCAACTGCGCTACCAACGCGGAGTCGCTCGGCCCGCTTAAGTTAAATAGTGTCGATGGATATGACATGGGTCTAAATAACACCATTTTACACAATAACTAACACATTCATGTGAAATTCTCCCATGATTATCGAAATACCATGAAACAAGGTTTCAGATGACGTATAATTTGCACCACTCACTTATACTGTTAGTCAGGAACGTACGCGGAAAAGTACCATTTATTGCTGTCGTGATAATCTGCTGAACCCAAATCAGCGCCCAGATGACGTCCCGGGCTGCCAATAGACATTGACAGGGGCCGATATATACGAGGTGGCGTCATCCCTACTGCGCAGCTTTCTGCGCAGGTCCTTATATGACGTCATCTGGGGTACCACTTAATACGGGCCGAGCCGCTAACACGCTGTCGAATGTACGCAGCGTATGCATAGTACGGGGCATAAAATGAGGATTTAAGAGGTGCAGGTGCAAAACTTAGAGCGTCATAGTTCCGGAAGGGATCTCCAATGCTTTTTATACACATATTATAACCAGACGAACGTACAAAGCGAGGTAGGACAGGTCAAATATGGCCGATAATTAGCATCTTACCGCGGCGAAATGCACTAAGGACGTATCTGAAGTGTGGTCGTCGCCATGATGGAATAAGGTGGGGGAGGGGGGTCGAGTCCCTTAATGTACATCAAATTTAGCATTGCGCTTATGATGCTGCATGCCAAAATTAATTGGCCAAAAGGCCTTTTAACCCCTCTATATGCGGCAGTGCCCATGATACAGGAGGCAAGGAAGGGGACAATCATTTCTTTTTACGATCGACAAGACCATATGGAGCACGTGAGAGGGAGACATTCCTTTTATGGGGGCATCTGTGAACCTCCGTACCAGCTCAGAAACATGGGTGGAACTTCCAGAAAACGATTTGGGAGACGCAATGCCTGGAGGTAACAGGAAGGTCTAGGGATTGGGGGAGGTGGGCTCACGCCAGTCGGAAGCGGGGGTTGACCCATCCAAAAAATATGTAAAATTTCACTCTAATTCGAAGGTTACATTCGGCGGATGGACTGGAAAGCGGTCAGACATGGGGTGCTAAAAGCGGTCAGGCATGTATTGGCGGCATTCCCTAACAATGCGTTCAGAACTAGATCTGGATGATTCAAAACACTCCTACACGTCCGCATAGTCGACCTAATCGGCTTATGTGCTGTTTCCGATTCAGAGCATGAATGATCACAATCGAAGTTCGTGGAGCAGAGACTTTGCACATCGTTCTTTCAAATCAATGATCATAGGCCTCATGAGCAACAATGAAATGGCATACGCCACGCCTGTTTCATAGCAGTACCAGAGCCGGTAGCAGTGTCAAGTGCCGCGAGGACGGGCGCAGCTTGTCTGCCCCTGGTCACAGCGGCAGCAGCAAAACACGCTAACAGGACAGTGGGACCGGGCGATACGACGGCAGAGTTAAGTGCCGCCAGGACGGGCCGACACAGGGACCGCCGCCAACCCGTCAGTGGTCACAGTGGCAGCAGCAAAACACGCCAACAAAACGGCAGGATCTGGCGGGATGAAACCAATGCAAAGTGCCGCCAGAACGAGCAACACACGAGGCGCCGCCAGTCCACTCCTGGTCACGGTGGCAACAACAAACACGGTTACAAAGTGCAGAGCTGAGCGACACGACACGACACACAGCAGAGACGGTGACACATGGCCGGCAGTGTGAGGGTGGACATCCTATCGCTGCCTGGTGACATGATGGCGGACCTGCCTAGATGCCCGCCCCTGCGCTCTCGCGAGCAGAGTTCTTTCGCAACCAGCCGATGCGCACATGCAGACTAACTCGAGTCAGCCTCCGTCTCACACAACTAGCCGCACTCCTAGCTTCGACTGCCGGCTACTAATGACGCCCACCCCGGGTCTCACAATGCTGGTGTCGCCTGTGCAGGTTGAGTCCATGATGAAGCAGACATCAGAATTGAACTGGTTTGGCATCGCCCTCTACCACGTATGTGGCATGCAGCGCCCGCCGCGACCGATGGTGATTAACCAAGAGCTGGACACAAAGGCCAGGAGCGGCTCCGATGCTTCAAACGTCGGACAGCCAAATGCTGTGTTGACGCCTCATTTTGTAGGCGACGAAGCCGGCAACGACGGCAAGGCCGTCCTGCTCCAGTACCAGTTTGCTGATGATGGTCGTGTTCAATTTAATGTGAATAAAAGCGGCATCAAACTAATTGAGCTGGTTCTTTATTTAGCCATACAAAGATAAGATATGAAGATAAGGTAAGCAACATATGAATGCTTCATATTTGATGGGGGTGGCCAAGTTCTATCGGTGACTCAGCAGAAGGACTTTGGTGTTATTCTGAATACAAGATTGGGGGCACCAGAACAGACGAAAGAATCCAGGAAGAAGGCACTGAGAATGCTTTGGAAATATATAGGAATGTATCATGCATAAGTGAGGATGTCATCAGGAAGCTTTACTGTGCATGTCAATCCACATTTGGAATACTGTGTCCAAGCTTTCGCTCCTAGTAATTAAAAATATTGTTCGCTTTTAGAGAGTACAAAATATGGCTACAAAAATGGTTAATGACATAAGCAACCTGGCATATGAGGAAAGATTGAAGAAATTGAACATGTTGCCACTGAGATATAGAAAGTTGAGAGGAGCACTCATTGAGGTCTTTAAATTTGTTCATGGTCAGGAGGATGGATATATTAAGTAAATATTTGAATCCAGCAGAAATGATGTACTTCAAGGTCATCAATTCAAAATTAAAGTTAAGTACAGCAGGACAAGGTGAAGACAGTCTTTCTTCACCAACAGGGTAATAGAACACTGGAACCAGATGCCAAAAACCATCGGCAGTAGCAGCACATTGAACATCTTTAAAAACACCATAGGCAATTATTACAAGAATAGAGGGCTTGCTTTTCAGTATGCCAGGGAGGGCTGATCGACGGATTTGATGGGCAACTGGTTGAGTGTTCAGAGTGCAGCCAAGAAGGTCCCTTGTGGCTCTTAGTCACACTGCTCTTTTGTGTCTTGAAGTCTAAGATCCTCAAAAATGCAACAAGCATTCCAGACAAGCATGATGCAACACTCCATAACATACAGATCTGATAGGCAGGCTAATTCATGGAATGACACCAGAAAAGGCAGGTGTTGACACTGACATCATTTTCAGCGACATCCGTGGCCAGGATTATAATCATCAGAGGTAAAGTGGTTGGAACAAATGGATGGGCTGGTTGGATGAACTCCATCAGCTCCTTTTCACTGCCAACCAGGTTTTATATGCATTTTCATCTCTTGGAAAAACATAAGCATGTTGGTTGACAAACTCTTCTTTTCATATCTTTCTTCCAGATGATAAACGACACACCACAACAGAACACTATACAATAAAACTACAACTAAAACGCACTTGCATAGAGCACAAGGTGTGACAGACATAAAACCAAGCATAAAACAACCTACGACGAAGCTATGTAAACAGCTGCGCTATTTATGACTCAACTGCGCCATCTAAGAATTTGTGGAAATGAGTCCCCCTAAAACGCTGCATTCGTGATGGTCGTCGCCTAATTCGCAGCCTAACTGAGAATGATAAAATAACAGCTCAATACGATTCCAAAAGCACAGACGTGATATTCTAGGATTTAGAAAGTGAGTTGAAGTGAAAATATTTCCATTTTGAAATGCATGAAACCATTAAAACGGTCCAAAAGTGGTACCCCAGATGACGTCATTTGTACCATTCAACCCGACACGCAGGAAGGCATGGGGATGACAGGGGCCTGGTCATGACCACGGTTCTCCCAGGCCCAAGTGACTGAGCAATTGTCGAGCCCATGTGACGTCACCGATTGCCAAACGATAAGGGGGGGGGGAGTGTTTTTTTAGACGTGCCGGACCATAAAGGTCATTTGCGCCGCCTTTAAAGGAACAGGTTGCATATCTGTCTATGAAAGCGAGTGTTACGATCAAGGTACTGGCAAGTGGACATTTACGTTAAGGGAATTTTGCGTTATACTCTATGCGAAGATTTTTGGGTGCTGAAGGCGGGGGCTGGGTTGGGGACGTCTCCCTGATGTCTAACTGGTCTTAATTTTACTTTACTCCTCTACATAATATTTTCTGGTTTGGGTGGGGGTGGAGTGTTTTGAGTGTCGAGTTGATTTTGCCAGGGTGGCGGCTTTAGCCTACTCCTATCGAAGAGCACCGAGGGATTTTTTATCGTGCGGACAAGGAGGCAATTGTCCACACCGCCTCTCACGCCGGCTGCCGCGCGTTACTTTGGAGTACCCCGAAGTATACCTGGGTGACCACACGGTGGCAGGCTGGCAAAACTCACTCACACACACACACCTGGGTGCTAAAATTAAAGGGTACAACGGAATCTAGTTGGTTTTCTAGTTCCAGCCCAAGTGACGTGAAGTGAAATATGCTAGATGTCTAGTATAATCTATCAGGATTCTGGTATATGTGGGAACGTCACTTAAACATTCCAAATCCGTTTTAAAACCTTGCTAAGATTCAGATGTGGCGCAATGCAGACATCAGAGTGCTGTGCGTTGCATACGGTGTTTCTGCTTGTCGGCATAAGAAATCTAAAGATGAGACTGAGCAATATTGTTTGGATTCCTATGGTACTGAACATGCTCTCAAGCTTGGTGCAGAATTTCTTCAGTTCTGGACGTTTGGTTTTTGGACGTTATGAATCTTGGACTTTATGATTCTTGGATGTTCTTAAATTGGACTTTTCGTCTTTGAATGTCATTTTTTTGGACGTTCTGAATCACCCTCTTCATAACGCTTAAAGTTTCACATATTGAAATTGAAACTACAACTAGATTTGCCAAATATGAACCTGAGCTTAACAGTAAATGTATGCTTCAATGCGTTTTGTGAATCCTTTGAATGCATCATTCTAATTCAATGTTTATGGAGGTGACTAAGCTGATGTAATCACTCATTTTCTGTGCAAATGCTTACTTTTCAGGTTGTATGTGAATTGACAACAAAAAAAGACTTCTGTTCAGGCAACAGAACATAAAATGAAGTGTAAAGCCAAACATGCAGCATAGCTTAACCTAGCCTATCCTAACCTCCCTTGGAGTATAAGCTTCGCTACCTATGTCCAATGGCGTCGCCACGAAATTCTTCCGGGGGGAGGGGGAGGGGGGGGGGAGATCGAAAGGGGGCCTCCTCCCCGAAAAGGGGCCTCCATTGTGTTAGGGCCTCCGATTGTTTTTAGCCCCTTAATATGGTTCGGGAATGGGAAACTGAGGGCTGGAGGGCCTCCTTTTCGTCCTGGAGGGCCTCCTTTTCGTCCCGGACGGCCTCCTTTTCGTCCTAGAGGGCATCCTTTTCGTCCTGGGGGCCTCATTTTCATCATGGGGACCTCCTTTTCGTCCTGGCGCCTCTGTGTCAATATTTGGCACTCGCTTGATTTCTGGGGCCTCCTCCTGGAGGCGCCTAATTTGTAGAATCTCGTTTTCGTCTTGGGGTCTCCTTTTCATCCTGGAGGGCCTCTTTTCGTCCTGGAGGGCCTCCTTTTCGTCCTGGAGGGCCTCCTTTCCATCCTGGGGGCCTCCTTTTCGTCCTGGGCGCTTCCTTTTCGTCATGACGTACCTTCTTTTTGTCCTGGGGCCTCTTTTTCGTCCTGAGGGCCTCCTTTTCGTCCTGGTGGTTTCGTTTTCGTCCTGGTGGCCTCGTTTTAGTGCTGGAGGGCCTCCTTTTCTTCATGGGGCCTTCTTTTCGTCTTGAGGCACCTTCTTTTCGTCCTGGGGGGCCTCTTTTTCGTCCTGAGGGCCTCCTTTTCGTCCTGGGGGTTTCGTTTTCGTCCTGGGGGCCTCCTTTTCGTCCTGGGGCCTCCTCAAATTTCGGGGGGGGCCGACGCCCCCAATCCCACGGCAGGGGGGGGAATTGCCCTCTGTCCCCCCTGTGGCGACGCCCCTGCCTATGTCTTGGAATATCATAATCTTGAATGTGTCGTGATCACCAGCTGAGAACAAAATGCATATTATAACATATAACCATAGTTAGTTATTAGGCTTTTAGGGCGCATCAACTGCAGTGGTTATACAGTGCCCATAGATACAACCATAGTTCAATATACATTTCCCAGTATATGGACACCATTAGATGGCACTAAAAAGTAAATATATTTGGCATGGCATGTGCCTGATTATCTGCTCTCTAGTCATGTGATATGTAATAAGACGGTAAAGTTTTTGGTAGGTAAGTGGGAAGTGTCTGAGATGCAGGTGTATCATAATTATTTATATAATAATTTGAGCACCAATACATACATGTTGGAATTGCTCCATAGCTTTAAGGGCAGTATTCAAGCGCATTTTGATGGAAATATACTCATTTCCAACTGTGATGCTTTTTCAACGCATTTGGTTGTGAATTACCATGCATAATTAATGCAACTTTCTTACTGGAGTGCATATGCATTCAAACAGCCATTCTGCATGGTCACATCCTAGACCATAAACCTTGGTAACTTGAAGTGCACGGTGGCATTAGCTGGCTCACAAAGACCCATAAATGAAGAGGCACACTGAGTGCACTTGGGAAAAAAATTGGACCAACCGCAGTGCAAAGGAAGTCATTAAGAGGAGGGTGTGTAGCCATGCATTCCTAAAAAGAGAATAAAGCACTAAGTCACCATTTTTTCTGACAATTAAGGCAAATAATTTCAGCATTGAGTACAAATACCTGGTAGTAATGTTGGAGAACAGAATTAATCATATGTGTGGTTTTCCCTTATTCCAATATGATGTGGAAAAATGGGCTGAACATGCCTGCATACATTCATACCAATATTATGAGGTTCAGTAACTGAGTATTCAATTTCAGGTCAATTTCAATTGAAGTTTCATCTGTTCAGGGAGGAGCTTGGTCACGCTGTGGTCTCATTCTGGAATACACTCATGGTCAATGCTATCGACAGGCCTTCAACGCTGGTGCAGGGGAAATTCAAGGTGTTCGTCTCCAAATGCCTCCAAATCTTTTCTTAAAAAAACAAGGAGTAAACAACTTTAAGCAGCAGTGTTTTGAGGGTGTGAAAGAAACTGCTCCTACTGTTCCCACCACCTTCCCTCAACCAACTACAGAAACATCTATATTTCATGGGCTGGATTTTACATTGGAGATCTGAGTAAGCCCCTTTCAGTGACTAAAACTCAAAGTTCACACATCCCAGATGTAGTAGCGTGAACAGTGGCGCACCTAGTATTTGCGTGTGGGGGTAAACGTATTTCCACGTGACTCGAGCAACACTCGTGCAAATAGTCACCGGATTTCGACCAGTATATTTCATGAGTGCCCATCATTATCTGATGTTGAGGTGAGTAGATACCCTCTCCCTCCCATAAGTACCCCTTCCCTCGTGTTAGAATACATCCGAAATTACCGGCATATATATATATATGTATGTATCATAATCCTGATTATTTTACCCTGGATTATTGGGGTGCAAAATTTATGAAGTTTATAGGAAGCCCCACATCGGTAGGTGACATGCTCAATGGTAGGCACCCCGTGTTAATTAAAAGTCGAAACTTTTAGGGGACAGAGCCAACACTGAGGGGCACTTGTGCCTCAAAAATATATTATTAAAAAAACACCCTTGGTATAGACGCACATTGATGAAAATGGAAAACAATCCCGAAAACCAGCCGCAGGTTCCGTATCTGCACATGGGTGATATGGGCGTGATTTTCCATCAGTATTGGTGCTTCCACTGATAGCCTAAATATAACGTTTGCGCATTTTTCTGGCCGGTGGACTTCCACCTTCCCATGGGAGACACAAGCCCCCACCCACACAAGCCCAATTGCCCAACCCTTGTTTGTGCCCCTGCATCGAGTGAGGAGGAAGCATGCTGCAACAGTTATCTCTTACTTGCTCCTACCCCTCCTTCCCGGCCGTGATCTTCAGCTGGCCTGTCTCATCATGCTGCTTCTATCCGTGGCACCGCGCGATTCCTTCGGCGCTCGACACGAGTGTAGTCAGCGTGGGTCCAAGCAAAACGTCTTAAGGATAAGAGAAAAGAAAATAAGGCTCGTATTCGTAGACACAATTCTTCAAGCTTTCCAATGAACCCGATTTTGTCCAATTTGGTGGCACTTAAGATCGGAAATGTTTTCTGGAATGCACGTAAGTTTGGCTGGAGCGTCTACGGGACTGAGCAATGGGGTCTGCTACACTTTTTTGAGCCGGGTAAAGATTATGTTGGGTATATGTGCTTTAAATTATAAGTCAGTATGTGCTTGTTATTTGTGATTTATATAAGCTGAAAAGTACAAAAATTGTTAAAAACCTATTAATGACGTCATTTAATTCCAATAATCTGATTGGCTGACAAAGCACTGACGTCACTCGATAGTACGACTGCCAAGGGTATTATTTACAAGGTTATTTGCGCCTGACGAGGGTGGGGAAATAGCGTGCTGGCGAGAGTTTCGAATTTGTGCGTAAAAGTCCATGAAAATGAGCTCAACTGTGACTTATAAGTGGTGTTTTGTGCCGCAGTGCACTAATTCTACCTCTCTCACGCCTAACAAAATATTCCTACCAGTACCCCGTGCTGTTGAACCCCGACGTAAATGGGCCCAAATGGCGAGGCGTGACGATAAGGACAGTTTGGTGTCTTCTGCTCCCTGGTTCCGCTGTGAAGATCATTTTGAGGTAAGTTCAACCTCTGCCTGAAAATGGAAAAACTGGAGAAATTCAATTTGTACAATTTTTGCCCACTGCTCAGACTGTGAGGGGACTAAAACTCCTATTTTGGGTGCTGGGTCTCAGCGAGACCACTTTTCGTTTCTTGTAATGTGTGTGTATGCAATAACTGTCAATTGATTCATTTCACTACCCCTTGGATCCACATTTGCCCCTAGTCAATGCTGTCAATGCTCATTTGTACAGTAGGGGAAGGCAGGGCAATCCCAGACAGAGGGTAATGCCAGACACCATCCTGTAGAGAAAACTATGACCACCGCTGATTAGCTGATGCTGTTTACGAAATATTTGGCCATCATCCTAGCAACATTACCTACTAGCAGAATGATATGAATTCATATTTATGTGGTGACATGATACCAACCAAAGAAAGCCACCCAAATTACCATGTGCATAATAGTGAATGCTTTAATTATTGCCAATTTTCCCTGGTTAAACCTGGCTTAAACTGGTAAGTTAGATATGTTGTTCAGTGCTACCATGAAAACAAACAAGTGTCATTATTTTTGTTTTCACTGAGGATAAGGAAAAAACTTGCTTTAAACTGGTAAGTGCCAGAAATGCCCACCCAGGTTGTCAACACATGGTATGTGTGAGCCTGTCTTTTAATATTCTGCATGAAATGATTCATTCCAATTTTACAGAAATTCATGATCCTTTTGTCAACTGACCACATCTAAATGGTGGGTATAGGTACCTAGGTAAGCACATTTGTACCTGCAAACTTAACATGCACATAAATCATATGCCATGGCATGTATGCGAGGCCTGCTGACACAGCTTTAAGCATTTCTGTGAACAATACAATTATTTGACCTGTTTGAAATTGCCAAATGATCACTAGGCCCCATGTCAGTCAGTGATCTGTGGTTGCTAACTATTATTTTCTGTATCTACAAAAATTTAGAATATCAGCTGATGGGCATGTTAAAGAATAGGGGTAAATTCCAACTTACAAGTAACAAGGCCAAATTATGACCATCACACTTGTCTTAGGGGACACTATGTGCATGATATGGAGTAATGGTGCCCTAACCTATTCATTGCATTTACCACCTTTGATGCATGTTATATATTCCCCCCTTGTACAAACATGGGGAAAAGTCTATGAAATTGTAGATTGCTGTGGATGTAGCCATATCCATCAGCCATAGGCAGCCAACTGATGTCATCATTCCTACTAAAATCCTTTTTGCCACCAGCATTTTCTGCCAGCCAGTTTTAATTGGTAAAACCAGTAGCATAAATAAATTATGCCAGCTGCTGCTCCCCCGCCCTCCTGTACCACAATCTCAAACCCCCCTGTAACCATCATGTCTCACCTCTGATTCTTCACCGCCCGGATCTCAGCAGACACGTGGAGGTCGGACTTGGAGAAAAACTCAGCTACCATGATGTGATTTATGTCAGGGAGGTTTCTAGAATCCGCTTTTACATACCCAGGCTCCATCCTTCCAGTTAATAGTCCAATCTGACTGACTTTAATGCGAAAAATATGTCTCAAAACACTAATAGATACCCTCCACAACGAACGAACTTCCCAAGGCCGTATGAACTTCCCACCTTGTATACGCGTTTATATTGTTTGTCTCGTATGCGCCATTTGGCTTACTATCGAGTGACGTCACGCGTGAATACTGCCCCGAGGGCATTTAAAGAAAGTGGATTTTCTCCATGATTTCGGCATTTTCAACATTCAATATGAGCATTTTTGAACTCAGCGTGATTTTATACATCGGAAACCAACGCTGACCAAATTTGTGTAGCGGACCCCATTGTTGAGCCCCTGCGACGTCACCGATTGCCAAACAATATTGGAGGGCCCCGATATAGCAGTAGACCTTTGAGTGGACGACCGACGACCTACACCAATCCCGATCGTGGTGACACCCCTGGTCTTGCTGCAACCTCTGCCTGCTTGGAAATTTGTTGAAACCTTGGTGTTTGCTGAGCTGAAGTAGGTAGGATGGCAGATGCCGGATTCTTTAGGGTAAGTTGAAGTAGAAGCTTTGCAGTAATAGCTATGCAGTTTTACGTTGTGTGGGTGCTATTTAATTTGCAAAGCAATCTTGGTGCTAGCTATATTTTTAAAGAAAAACGTTTTAATTCCATGCAGGTAGGTAGTTATCTACACTAATGTGATGGTATTATTGTGATTTAAATTGATAGCAAAAGAAGTTTTTACACATATTTGGCTCCATTATGCAAGCAAATTGCTTAGGTTTGGTTAGGTTAGGTTAGTTTACATGTTTTATTTTGGGAAATTTGTGGATTAAAAAAAAGAAAAATGTTCAATTATTAAGAAGTTCTTCAAAAGTAGCTCATGTTAGATTCTGATTGCTTGGGATAGGTTTTACAAAAATCCAAAATTTTCAGAAAATACATTTCACTTCAATTTTTCATTTATTTTTATTCTTCTCCAAAGGGTGACAGGTTAGGTAAGGGTATGTTGGATTTTTATTTCATTTTTGAAACATTTCTTTTTATGCTGTTTCCAAACTTAAAACCTTTTTTTGTGTGTTATTTTGCTCAGAACCTGAAGAGTAAGCATTTGCACAGGAAATTAGTTGTCCCATCACCTTAGTCACCTTGATAAACAGTGCATTGGAATTGCAAATTCCAAGAATTCATAAAACACATTAAAGCACAAGTTTGCCAATGATATCAGCTTCCTAGTAGGTAGGTAGGGTAAAACACCAAACTCTGGCCACTTTCAGTCTTCAGAAGTGATGTGCTTGGACTTGACCTGGTTGTAGAAAGAGAAGTTTCCAGACTAGCAACATAAATGAACTCTCCTTATGTAGTAGAAACTATTTTCTACCCCTGGAAAAAATAACTATGCACATGTAGTGAATCGATTTGAAGGAAATTAAAGAATGCACTCACTGAAGCCACACTTCCCTTTTCACTGAAGCCAAACTCACTGAAGCAAGGAAATTGGTGGGGCAATGCACTCACTGAAGCCACACTTCCCTAACTTGGGCCAATATCCATATTAATGCCCAACTTGGGCTGCTTTGCTACAAAATTCCAGGAATTCATCAAACACATTAAAGCACAAGTTTGCCTGTGATCAGCTTCCTAGTATGTAGGTAGGGTAAAATACCAAACTCTGGCCACTTTCAGTCTTCAGAAGTGATGTGCTGTGACTTGAACTGGTTGTAGAAAGGGAAGTTTCCAGACTAGCAACATAAACAAACTCAGTGTGTATAAGATTGTGGGTTCAAATCTTGTGGCCGATGGCATTTGCAGAGTCCACCACTGACCAATTGGTACAATAGGTTGGCGATGCTATATAACCTTGCATTTGAATAAGTTGTAAAATAACCAGAGATTCTTCTTCAAGAATAAAATGCCCCCAAATCATTTCTTCAGTTCCTATCCTAGTGTCTCAAAGACAACCAGATGAGGGCCACCACACACCATTGTCTAAAGTCATCCATGTCACATGGATGACATGTAAGCGAACTTCCTGAGCAATGGTAGAGAAAATTACAATAGTATACTTAAGCGATGCCAGCCAAGCTTATATATCCATACCTGTCACTCCTGATATGCTCACACCCAACAACTAATACATATTCACAACACACCCCATGAACATGATGTTTTGTGCATCAACTGATATGTGGGATTGTCTAAAGTGTTACTTGCCAACTATTCGGAGAAGGGTTTCTGAATATAAAATGGTTTAAGGAAAATTATACTAGAACAATCCATCTAAAATATTTTATTCTCACCACCATGATACTTTTTTTCAATGATAAAGCTCCGATAATTTATTTAAATCAATTCTTATTAATATTAAAGGTTTTCAATGCACTTTTTGGTTCATGCCTGGAATGTTTAGTTGAAGCAAGGATTGACTTGGAAGGATAAAAAACAACCAGACAGTGAGCAAGTTGCTGCTGTAAAACTGACAATGGTCATGGACTGAGTGGAAATTAGCATCTCACTTTGCATGTGCTCAACAGTTGCTAGTCACACCATGATTGCTATAAAATACCCAAAAAATGAAGATATGTTAGAGTAAACTGGAAACGGAGCAGAATTGCACAGCAGAATTGAGAGGAGTTTTTCTCAATGAATCTTCATTAGGATTATGGGAAGAAATTAATAATTGAAGCAAAATGAAGCTTAGAGGATTGTCAGTTTATTAGGACAACACACATAAATCTGAATTCGTCCGGAGTGGGAAAACCTTGTGGTTGGAGTGGCATTAACACAACTATTCCCAGTTGTTGATGAAATTTGGAAGTAATATAAGTCATGAAATCAAAAGAGTGAAATTTCAGATTCTATGGAGCTTCATTTTGGTGCAAAGTATTACCAGGTTTTAAGAATGTTTTGGTACCATTCAGGCAATTTTCATGGGGGAAATCTGTCCCATATCTTTTATATATATCGCTTCTGACTGCCTTATCATAGAGATATGAATGGTTTTATCCATGCAATTTGATGCAGAACATATCATTTTCCAAGGAAGCATAAATAATTGCATTATACCTGGCTTTTCTTGGAAATGATTTAAATAGCTCTGGCCGGAGTGGGAACTGTAGAGCAGTGAATCCATCAAATCCAAGAGCGGACCTTCATACATGGCCGGGCTGGTAAATGTGAATTCCTTTATATGGTTAGTAGAGCATAGTGTTTTTTCATTGAACGAAATATTTTCATGGACTTGAGGTACAGGAGTTGGTATTACCTAACTAGGTACCTACCTACCTATGTATATCAAATATCTTCACAGTTATCTGAGGTATTGATTTGGATAAACCAAAGCAATAAGCATATGTTGTGTGACAGGATATATCTGGATAATGCAAGGAGCAGGCAGTGAGACTATTAATTGCTGATATTTATTGCTGACCAACATAGGAATGAACAACCATTCCTAAGGTGGAACAAAGGAATGGTTGGGCAATATGGCATGACACATGATGTTCAAAATGAAGAGAAAAGATGCAGCCTGACTGTGAATGCAAGCAAGACATTTTTAATGGAAAATTTATCCACAATTTTTTCCTTAAAAATTCCAACTAAGCAACTTATTCTAACCTAACTTAGCCTATGCTAGCCTCTACAATTTTTTTGTTAAAACACTTTTTTAAAATCCTGAAAGATCCCCAAAGATATTTGGTAATTGTCTACCTTACAAAAACTTAATCTAACATAACTTAGTCAAACCTAATACCTTCATATGTTTCATGGAGGTAAAATGTGTGTAAAACTTGTCTTGTGGACAAGTAATAATGCCCATAAAATTCCTATGCCATGGCAAAACATGGCTCATGTCCACCAGTATTGTTAGGATTTTGGAGAAATGTTACCCTTTGTGGCTTACCAGTTGTGTGGATGCCACTCTGGCTCTCGGTGTTCAGCCACGCATTCTTCTGGGCACATCTGAACTCGATTATGAGGTTTTTCCTCAAATGAAGAACATATGCATGAAGGCATGGGTGGTTGTTTATTAATTCACCTGCACTGCACCAGACAATTACACATGCACAAATGGAATGCTATGGAATGTTCTGGAATGTGGAATGTTCAGGGGCATTAAGGTCGCATGCAGTCTGCAGTGATCCATATTTTGACATCTGTTGATATATGTTGTACTTGTGCATGCCAGCAAGCTGGTATTCTTCCAATCTGGCTAGCATCTCATTTTCGGATCCACTCCTGCCTCCTCTTGGAATGTTCCTGCATATGATCTGAATGCATATGCAAGGGGCTGCTCGGTTTAACCCCCCCCCCCACCGTCTTTTTGGTCATATTCTCAAACCTTATCTCAGGGTTGATACAACCTGTGCCCCAATCTCTAAACTAAGCGTCATACGAAAGCGAGGGGTGTCATCGGAAAGCGCACGAGTGGAGCCAGAAAACACCACTGAAATTTACCCCCCCCCAAAAAAAAAAAGACGTCACGAGGCCAGGGGGCCTAGGTTTTCACAACCTAAATCATGTTTTAGCTCTTCGGAGCTCAGTTTGGGAGATATTTGATTAGAAATCGAAATCAACAATGGAAGGTGAAATCAACCATGACCCCTAACATTTTTCCTACCGAAAATAAAATTCCCGATTTAATTTAATTTCACACTTTTAAGTTCATGCTTTTCTTTAATTCTTATTTTCCTAACGAATAGAGCAGACCGAACAACGTTAGAAGATGTAATGTATTCCTGCTCAATGGGCTTTTCAGTGATTGCGCCCCGCACAGTGGAAAAGCCACTCCCCGACGAGGCGGCAGCGGCGGTCCCCGACAAGGAAGCTGGGCGGTCCACAGATAGGCGGCGGTGGAGGTCCCCCCACAAGGTGGTGGCGACGGCGGAAGTTCTCAGCGAGGCGGCAGAGTAGGTCCCCAATGAGGCGGCGGATGCATCGGTCCCATTGAGGCTTCGGCAACGGTCCCCGACGAGATGACGGCTGCATCGGTGCCCAGTGACGCTTCGGCAACGGTCCCCAATGAGGCGGCGGCAGCGGTCCCCGACGAGGTTCCCGACGATGCGGCGCCGTAGGTCGCCGACGATGCAGTGGGGGCACGGCAAAGGTCTACGACTAGGCGGTGGGGGTACCTGGTATAGCGACCTAGGAAGACGAAGTGGTAGTGGTCTCATCGCTTCCCATCATATTATCTTCAATTTCTATCAGAGAAGTCGCTATATACGAAAAATGTATATATAAACAATCATAATGCAATGCTCAACATCTCACAAGCACAGCATGTGACTGAAGTGAAAGGCATCAACTAAGGCTCTTTTTTTTTCTTCCATTCTTTCACTATTTCCAAGAAACTTCTTTCTTCAACCGCATCCTTAAGAAAAACACCACACCATAAAAAATTTCCACCCCCCCAAAAACACAACTTAAAAAAAAACAAAACTAACCGCATCCTTACAACGAGTTAGGATGACATTTTTAAGGGTAAACGTGCCTAGTCCCCGTCTCAGGCCACCCGTCCCGAGTTCAGCGGTGAAAAATTATTGTCCCCCATTCGGGCCACCATACAAATGCGGCATATCTATTAAACGTGCAAACAAACAATCAGGAATAGTGATTAAAAACGTTTAATGAATTATTTTGCAGCTTTGAATGCACCATCAATGCCCACCATTTTAAAAACAGCCTAAAACCGCACTGCAAGAGTGCAGTGTTATGTTAGGTCCCAGCGAATCAGAGTTTGAGCCAACCCGTAGTAAAGGGACCTGTCCAGTGTTCCGTCCTCGGATTGGTCGTCTGTTACATATTATGTGATTGGCTCAACTTGAGGTGACAGAAGTAAGATCAAATGACGAAATAGTTTCATTTAACATGGCAATCGGAGTTTTGGTCCGGGACAAGGAGGTTGGAAAGCGTGAGTGGCCTGAGTCTGACATTTTACCCTACCTACCTACCTACAATGAGACCACTCATTTCTGTGACAAATGCTTACTCTGTGACAAATGCTTACTCTATGAGAAATGCATACTCTGTGACAAATGCTTAGGTAGGCAGGTAGTTAGGTACCTACATACATGCATACCCATATTTCAGGATTCATATGAGGCAAGGAGCTGTTTAGCTCAATCTCATCTAGCTCAAGCTGAAATAACACAAGGTGGCTCAAAGCAAATTGCACTAACACACATCAGGATGGGTAATCAAATTGCTATTCTGACTAGAATGCATCTATTTTTGTCTTGAACTGGTTCAGGGTATTGAAGCAGATGAAATAATACAAAACAACTGTTGGTATATTTTTACTTTGTGTGATACGGTGTTTTCCAAAATATTTTAAAAACATTTCTGAACAAAATTAAGACAAAGTGATCACTCATTTGCTCCAGAAATGCATACTTTTCAGTGCACTCCAAACTTGCACGATGCTTTGCTGAGCCTTAATTAACCTGTTTTCTCTTCTTTTTACAACATAGCCTAACCAACCATCTTTTGATGAAACTTATCTTTTGCAAAAGTTCTTGTAAAAATCTGAACTTCTGCAGCTTCAGCGACATTTCCTGCAGACTGGGGT
Source organism: Imbricaverruca yamaguchii (assembly GCA_034440575.1). Classification (NCBI taxonomy): domain Eukaryota; kingdom Metazoa; phylum Arthropoda; class Thecostraca; family Neoverrucidae; genus Imbricaverruca; species Imbricaverruca yamaguchii. The sequence continues at coordinate 1,332,122 of JAOTOL010001526.1, read as the reverse complement.
CATCTTCAGAAATATGTTCCTACAATAGTTTCTTTCTGGTAATCAATGCCAAGTTTAAGGGATTTTAGTTAGCATACTATGAAATGGAAATATGTAGGCATGGTAAGGGTACCTTAATGAATCCTAAAAGGGTTCAGTTAGCAATATGTATTGAAGAAGAATATAAATTTATACCTAAATGTGCAGTTGATGTAAATTTGTATTCCGTTCAATTTCTTTTATGACTGTGCTTAGCATGACGTAACCACTTATTTCCTCCTGCATGACCAATGCAGTTGGTGCTCCCCTAAGCCCCACTTACGTCTTGTGCAAATGCATACTTTCCAGTTGGGAGGTAAAATAACACCCAAAGATGGTTTGAGCTGGGTTATGTAGCATACAAAGTATTGTTCAAAATGTAGACAAATCTTCCATAGCTTCAGCTAACCTAACATCATAACCTTCTATGCAAAAAAACATTTGTAATTAAATGAAAATGAGACCAGACCAGACCAGACCTAACATAACCTAACATAACCTAACCTAACCTAACCTAACATAACATCTAACATAACCTAAGTTAACCCCTATGCATGCTTCATTGAGATGAAAGGTCCTCAAAACTTGTCTCATTGTTGCATTTAACTGCAATAATTCCATATTATAAACTGAACCTTGCCTGACATCTTTTGACCATACCATACCATACCATACCTGGGCGCTACATAATCAGTAGCCGTGTGCCCCAAAGCTCAAATAATCAATCAAATCAACCATGCCATACCATACCATATCATACCGGATCAGGCTAGGCCAGGCCAGACCAGGCCAGGTCAGACCAGAGCAGAGCAGGCCAGACCAGACCAGGCCAGACCATATCAGTTAAGTCAGAATTGCCCAATGACTACATGACAGATGAAGTCAATATATCTATATTATAATTCCATATTATAATCTGAACCTTGCCTGACATATTTTGACCAGACCATACCAGACCATACCAGACCATATCAGACCATACCAGACCATACCAAACCATGGTAGACCATACCAGATCATACCAGACCATACCAGACCATACCGTACCAGACCATACCATACCATACCAGACCAGACCATATCATACCAGGACAGACCTTACCAGGCCAGGCAAGGCCAGACCAGACCAGAACACACCAGACCAAAACAGACCAGACCAGACCAGACCAGTTAAGCCAGAAGTGCCCAATGACTACATGACAGAAGTGCCCATTGACAATGAAGTCAATAAACCCTAAAGCCCTAATGATTAACTATATTCACCCACCATCTGCAAGGCAATAAATCAACACATAATTTGTGAGAAATTAAGAGAAGATGCAGTACCTGTGCAAATGAAATGGTGATGCATATTATCTCAGATAATTCTTAGCCTGCTAGATAGCATACCAACTCAATGTTTTGGAGAGCTGATCAATTGCTATGAGAGCTTTCAGGGGTGCTGAGTGGAAGAATGATGTTTAATAATGTCCTAAAGAGCTTTATTATGGCACAGTATATGTTCCTATGATCATCATACTTTTACCTAAAAAAATGTTCTCCAGTAACAGCTGCATCCACATTGCTCTTACCATATTTCTTAAAGTAGCATCAGTATGAAAAAAGTATCCTAATTAAAATTGGTCAGGTGATTTTATTTGATAAGGTGCTTTCTTGATTTGATTAGGTGATTTATTTGATGAAGTGCAATGCTACATTGAGCATGGTTATGACTAATAAAAATGCATGAAATATCCTTTTGCTCATGTTAAAACAAAGAAAGCCTGTGGCCGAACAAAGAATTCACGTTGAGGAAGGCTCATGGGCGAAATATATGCAGTGAAAATTTGTATCTCTTGAACACATTTGTAGACCCTTATGTTGATATCTTGCATCCCAAAACCTGAAGTAGAACTGTTGAGCAACTCCATGTTGATGGAGATATCCAATAGCTTTATAATATATAGCTAGTTTTTAATCAACTGAGTACTAATTATGTATGTGACATGTGGTGACCAAGTAGTAAAATGAAAGTCACATTTGCTTCCATTGCAGGCTACTCAGAAATGACTTGCCTATCACATGCATGCATTCAAACCAGTTGTAAATGTAAACGACCTAGAACTGCGTTGTACTGACATGGACAATGAGTTACTCTTTTCTTCCATTGGATGGCATTTATGAGCAGGGGTGACTGAGTGGTTCAGGTGTTGGGCTCTGGGTACCAAAGGTCCGGGGTTCGACACTCGCACTGCTCGGGGCATTTACCAAAACCTCGGCCCACCGACGAAACAGTGGGCGGCGCCATTACCCGTGAATGTGTATAAAGTGCATCGTGAACCACCCAATAAATAGCATGCCTGGTGAATGTAAAATCATTATCCCAGCTAACACGATTTTACTATTTCATATAACACTATTTTAGTGCGAGCGTTATGCAGATCAGGATATTGAATGCCAGCCAGCTGGACTGCCAATAATTAACTTCACTTGGACGAGATTGACCTACCTATAGTGAGGAATTGGTGCGTTTGGGTCTGTGGGTTCATTAAGCAGGAACAATAACACACTGAATTGTGCAAATATCAGCGCTTATATTTTACCATAATTGAACCGAAATGTCTTGACAAAGATGTGCAGTGTTCACAGTTCCACCATGGCATGGGTGCACCTGAAATTGGCCTTGTAATGTTCAATCTGGTGACATTTGTTCAACTGATTTGTACAGGGGCCATGGCTACTTCAGTCTGAGCCATGTGATGCCCTCAGCAGTATACTTGTGCAATTGTTATGGTCGTTTTAGAACTAGTGTGCCGTGGGCTGATATCAAGTCAATGTGCTGTGAAAATACCCAGGATGTACACTCTGTTTATACATTGATTTGGTGTTTCCATTAATCATCCTGCTCATGCTTTATTTTCACATTTGTCATCTAAAATCGATCATGTGTGCCTTTTTGTGCCATACTGATACAATTGATACATGAAACTGCAAAAACGATCCCCCAATCTATGCTCAGTGATATTAAAAATGGGAGGAATCTCTCATGGCAAATAGTTTTTTCATGAATGTTACTGTGAAATTGATCACTTGATAACAGTGGATAATTGCACTAGGAAACTAATGTCAAATGCACCGGGCAGCTTTTATTCTACACACTGATCAAAATTCATGCTGAATTAATAAGCATGATTAATTTATCTATTTGTCATCACCATACTTTATTTAGTATGAAATATAATGTATTTCACAGTCTCCATCTCATGGCTTTTTACACTATGTGTCAATATCGATGGCTTACAGGTACATTGAGTTGTATAGTCAATGGGTCGAGCAATTCAATATAATTGCAATCACCGGAAACGGAATCAGTACAAAAAGCTCAATCTGAATCAAAGAACACATCCATCGTTGCGCCCCAACCGACAGCCACCGCCAATCACTGACCTTTTCATGCCAGCTGGAGCACGATTCCAAATGGTTGAAAATCGGTAGCCGAAAGACCGAGCCAGCTCCGTGTACACCATTGGCGGATGCCGAAAGCCTGCGTGGACGCTACGTGTGTCTCGAGTAGCCATGTCACTCTGATAAACCACTCCACCATGCAGAATGTCGGGAGCATGCAGATGCAACAGTGTGCGGTACATGAATTGTTGTATTGTGCAGTCTTTTCTTTCATTTCGTTCTAACCTGTATGTTGATTTGCATTGCAGGGCACTTCTGCTCAACAGGATAACCGCTTCAGCGACAAGGAAAAGAAAATGATGAAACAAATGAGGTTTTCAGAAAATCTAGTCAAAAAGGTATCTGAGGTGAAAATGTACGCCCATGCATCCCCTTAGAGGCTTCATTATCTGTTGATGGCTTGTCTTGCTCGTCATGTGTAAGATGTGCAGTTGTTGTACTTACGATGTACGCCTGGGCTTCCCTTTACAGGCTTCGTTGTCTGTTGATGGTCTATCTATCTTGTCATGTATAAGACGTGCAATTGTTGAACTTTCGATGCTCCAACGCAACACGAAACATTGCAGGTCATCAGGCTCCGACAAGATATATTGCTCGGGCTCAGTGTGATCATTCGGGAAACTGGGATTTCATTCACTGAGACATCAAACGCGATGGTGTCTTGGTATACCGGTGTCCTTTGCCGTGATTGAATTTATTGAATAGATAGATGTCTTTTGAACTGGTGCGTTCCACTACAGATCGACCAAATATTTTCTAATTTTACACCCACTGAATTTGTATTTACACAGATATATGTATACAGGGCAGTCTTAGGCTCTGAACGTGCCTAGAACAAGTTTCAACCCGATCGCACTAACGACACCTAGCACATTAAAGTATAAGTTTGGCGCCATAAATAACAACGGGCATGATTTGGTTTCCAAATATAACGTTTTACAAAAGCGTTTTGCCTCTGAGTATCCTATATAGGCGTCCGTTCTTCATTGCTTTTTGTGCTTTTGCGAGTTTTGGAACGGACGAATTCCGAGTAAGTTTCCTCCCACGAGGAAACTTCCTCTTACCAGGGATCGAACAATAAAAAACGAATGATTTAGAAACGAATGTTATCGAACGAATTATATAAAACGAATGGTATAAAACCAATGATATAAACACGTTTGATTGACAACACATTATACATAAACATATATAAGCATGAAACGTAGAAACATAAAACAAAATGTATTCATGCAAGTCTTATAGCTTACCTGAATAAATTCCCACAGGTCAAAGTCACCGATTATTGATAGGTCACCCATTCGCTTTTCTACGTCAAACGATGTAATTTTATCTGGGAACATTTGGTGGTTGTTGAAACGTCGGACCATATTCAACATTGCTGGCCTCACGACAAGAAGTACAATTATGCCATTATTATACCTGTAAGGATCATTTACGTGGCCATATAGTGGGTTGTAAAGCAACCACACTCGTTTCTGTCACGGTATGCATAGCATGTCCCTGCAAACAAACATATTCACAAACTTCCTGTGATTTCATTGTTCACGTTTTGTGTACTGATTGCATATTGCACATCATTACACATTGCTGCACCGCACTGCACAATAGAGCAGGGATGGCATAGAACGAAAAAATGAACGTCAGACAATGAGAAATTGTTTTTTCTTCTCAACTGAAACGTTTGTAGCTTCCAATGTATCTCGTGTAGTTATGGTGACGGTCATGCGAGAAATGTGCCATGCTTACAACTTAGTTCCTTAACACTCGCCGTCTCGGGGGGAGGGGGTTCATTGACGAACTCCCCTCTAATGCTATCCGTGGACCGTGAAAGAACGGCGCGAGGCAGGACGCCGAAATTTAGCATACTTTTTCCGACATCAAATTGGCACGTTGAAGTCAGGTCAGGTTTGAAGTCAGGTCATCTAGGGTCAACGAGTTAATCAAGGTCAAGCGAGGTCACCTCCAAAAATGTGTAGCCTGTCGTCACGCTATAACGGTTTAAGGTATCTGAATCAAACTTGCAGCGTTTTCTTTCTTTAGGGATGCAACAAAACGTACCAGAGGAATGTTTCAATTTTTGTTTGTTTTTGGCTTCTTACTAGTTTTGCATATTTGCCCATTAGAGCTAAAATAGAAGATTCTGGCTAAAGGAAGCATTTTTTTTATTGGAGCAAGTTGACTTCGAACATTTTTTTCCGTCCTGCTCTACCCATCAGAAAAGGAAAGTAAAAAAATACTTGAAAATTCATTTTTTAAAAACATTTTAAAAACGAATTTGATTTTTGGGTGGCCAAAACTTTTATGGTTCTGATCGATTTCGCTTTCCTTTTCTGATCCCAAATAATTTTTGTTTTTCAAATCTCCCTCAAAATGAACCCCCAGAGCCACAAACATGATGTAAGTCGGGAAACTCCAGGGCCCCTAGTGACGTCACTTTTTTTAGATTTCTTTTTGGGTATTTGTGTCCTGTCCTACTCGTCGAGCGCTTTCCGATGACATCTATTTCGTATTTGTGCGACTCTTAGTTTGGAGAATAGAGGGGAGGGGGGTCTATATTGACCCCCGGCATGGGGTGTGGGGATTTGACAGGATAGACCGGATTTACAAGGGTTGCACATTGTATGATCACCGATAGCGACGTAGCTTATTTCTTGGCAGCAGCGTAGCTTTACTTCAAAATATCTGGCGGTTACTTACAGCATGTATTGAATGCCATCAATCATGCAAACGATACAGCCTGACCATATTCGGCCATGCTAACATCACAAATAGAAGTACGCTTATGCTTTCTTCCCACCTGCCAAGCATTATTTACATGGACGTCAGGTCGACAACTTATTACAAGCTAATCTTTTCTGTCACGGTGTACATAGTCTGTGACCGGAAACATCATATTCAAAACATGCATGTAACTTCATTATTCACGCTTTTGCGATACTATGCATTGCGCATGAAATACTGTACTGTACAACAGTATAGATGTTAGGCAAACAAAAGCGGTTCAAACGGCGTTGATTTCACATTGATAAGAACGTCCGTACTGACTGCGTGGATTTCGAAGTTCTCCCAAATCTAATTTTTGGTGTGAAAATGTAATCTGAGGCCTCTGACAGCTTTGTAATGAAAAAAATTAAGGAAATTCCGAAAAAAGGTTAAATGTATTTTTGCGCGACGGGTGAATAGGATGTTACATGCTATTTTTTGGCGATTTCTGGTGACAGCAATGCCTAGTATGGCATCAAATTCGGTAATAACAGCAGGCGAAGTGGCATCGATTTCCCAAAAATAGCTTTTTGAGATAGTAAATATCAATCGACAGATGATTGTGGGACGTCATCCTAAATAACTGGTAATGGCCCAGCGGTTGGGTCAAAAATTGTTCTAATCTGAATTGTTTTAATAAGTTAATTTTGAATGTGCATGTTCATTCAGGGAATTGTAGGTTTTCAGCATGGCATATTTCAGATACTTATTAGTGTGTACGTATAGCCAGCAGCCAGTGAAGCATATTTTCTTGAAATGAAAGTCGATTTTCAGTTCAAACATGTACGTAATTTTGGCTTTGTAGATACATTTTGGCAAGATTAAATTTGTATCTTTGTCGATTTTGGCATGTTTTGTTCCTCTAATTCTGCCAGTGGCCTGAATTTGTTTGCGTTAAAATTTCCTTCGATATGTCGTCTTTATTTTTAACGCTTATTTTTGCAAGATATCCCATAAATATTGGCGATTTACGAAAACAATTTGGAAAATTCCAAATAGGAAATTTCACGCCAAAAACCACACCTCTGGCAATGCGGAGATAGCTAACGTTTTCAATGATGCTTTCCGATGCTTCAGCAGCATGTTTTATTCATTTTTCATGGCGGTGATAAGGATCGACGCAGTGACTATCACCATTGCTTGTAGCGCTTAAGCACGTCGAAAAAAATCACAAAGTCTTCTCTCCACCAGGCCTTTTCCAAAACTGAGTCGTACACTAGTCCACCTCTGCCAAGCCTGCTGTCGTTTCCTCCCCCATATCAGCCCCTCTGTTGTCCGCCGTCATTAACGCGACCTTGTCTCCCTCGGAATCGCCACCAGACTGGAGAGTATTGAACTATGTTGCGGATATGGTGGGAGGGAAGACATACGCGAGACAAACACCTGGGCTTTTATTTTCCTCCAATACATAGTCGTAAGCAGTCTACAGAGAGACAATGTTTTTTCTTCTTCAGCACAAAATGATAAACTTGCCCAACATGTTATCGCCGACATAAAGTGATTCTCATTTATGTTATATCCACGTGCCTACCGCGCCAGACTTAAACATTTCCGGTCTTTCCGGTCATATCCTCACACCCCGTCTCGGGGTGGTAGGTGGGGTCGGGTGAGAGTTGATAGGGACCCCTCTAATCTCTAAACTAAGCGTCGCACGAAAACGAAAGAGGTGTCATCGGAAAGCGCTCGAGTAGGGCCAGGCACCATCTATACAATTTTCCATAAAAGTGACATCACTCAGGGGCGAAGGTTTTCAGACTTACATTATGCTTTTTTTTTTGCTCTGGGGAGTTCATTTGTTGGGGAGATTTGAAAACGCAATTATTTGGAATAAAAAAGGAGTGCAAAATCGACCAGTGCCATAACATTTTTGGCGACCCAAAAATAAAACTTTTTGGTTTAAAAAAAAAACGCTGAAAATTTCATTCAAATGTCCATCCTTTAAAGGGTGACGGCTGGTTGAACTTTTTTGGAGGTGACCTCACTTAACCTTGGCTAACTCGTTGACGCTGGATGACCTGACTCAATTTTTTTTTATACAAGGTGCCAAATTGATGTGGGAAAAGGTATCTCATATTTCGGTGCGCTGCCGAGCCCAGTTCTTTCATTATCCTCGGAGAACCTGGGGGGTGGGGGATGAAGACCCCCTCCCCGAGATGGCGCGGGTTAATATGTAGGTAATATAACTTGATTTGGATACGGTCGGGTTGCATTGTTTCCATGCTCGATGTTATTCAATACATGTCAATCGTACCGAAGTACAATTGCGTCGCTACGCGTAGTTAATTAAATCAATGGGTGCCATGTCGCTAATTGGTGACCTTGATATTCGTGAAGGTTGTTAAGGGAGACTACAAGATCTACATTATAAAGCTATGCATGCTCTTTTCTTGGGAAAACGTTGTCAAATCATGTGTCTTTATTGTCATTGTTCTACTCCATGTTGCTTTCTAATGGAAGAAAGCTTACACGGAATCAGTCCTACCCGGAAAGCACAAAATCGCGAATCATAAAGAGCCGACGGCTATATCGGGTGTGCATAATAAGAACTCATTTTTTGAGATTTTGTATTTGGTCAGCGAAATCATAACAGTCTTTATTTCTGCCGTCAAATTTATCAATTATGATGGGCTATGGGTCACGGAAGGCCGCGACGTCAAGGGTAGGTAATGCTGATATTTTTTTCCGGAAGTGTTTCAGTTCTTCTTTTTCTGACGTATACGTTTGCCTCCCTTTCTGTTTCTTATCGATGAGACATCCGTCGCCAGACCAACCCATGTTGTTTGACCTAAAGAACATTGCTGGCGTCCATAGTTCAAATACCGTTGTTCGAATAGAGTTCACATTTGTACAGCCATATTCAGAGCCAAAGACTACCCTGTATGCACATTTTGGTCTCAATCACAGTTTATGGAGTTGAAGCGCATTGGTCGATCTTTCGTTGAAGTTACCAACTTCCAGCTATTATCTTTTTCGATGCGCACATCGACGCTCTCTTGCACGATGAAGAATCACTGACAGCACTTGTTAATGCCTGCAGGCCTTTTGGTAGCACCTGGTTGTCATTGAGTTAACCAGTTTGTATCCAGAAACAGAAACAAAAATAAAATGTCCAGAGGAGTGTGGGATTCAGTGACAGTGAAGAGAATAATGCCTGAACTGCTGTGTTTGATCAGCATTTTTTATCGAGTGGATGGCTTCACCTACAAGAGGAATGTTCTCCTTTTGGCTTTTTGCCCTCTAAAGATTGAAGAAATAGATACACAATTTGTTTCTTCCTTACTCTGTCATGTTCATGGGCAAAATAACTTTGTGGTGATGGGCGAATTAAGTCCTTCAAGAGAGGTCTTTTGAATCTTGCATCTTTGTTATGCAAATTGACAGGCTTCATCAGTCCCATATGTGGATGTTTATTTTCCTGATTCCATTCTGCACCCAATCATGTAGTTTTGCACAGTGTAGCGCATGCACCATGTGACCGCTCTCGGCCCTTAGGTGGACATGCCCCGCGTCAAGTTGGACGTCATTAAGCCGTGGATTACACAGCGCGTTACGCAGATGCTGGGCGTCGAGGACGATGTTGTTATCGAGTTTGTCTTCAATCAGCTGGAGGAGAAGGTATGTTACCGTAGTGTCGGTGGAGGCAGCCGAGTGGCAACTGGCCACTCGCCACACTCGCCTCTGGTAGCGAAAGGTGTAGTGCTGGTAACTCGACTAAATCGGCGTGCTCTAATGTACGACTGCTTGGCATCGACTCTGCTCCTTCGTGGCTCTTGATCCATTCGGCTTCACTTACCGCGACATCTGACGCTACCTGCCATTGCGTACTCTTATCCTGTCGTCGACCGTATCAAGTGAGGGATTTCCAAAACTGGCGAACCTTGGGGTTGCTTGCAGGACATTGACCCGCGGAAGATGCAGATCAACTTGACGGGGTTCCTGAACGGCAAAAACGCTCGCGTGTTTATGCAGGAGCTGTGGGACCTGCTATGCTCCGCCTCTGCGAATCCTAACGGCATCCCGGACAGCTTCATAGAACAGAAAAAGGAAGAAATTAGAAGGAGAGGTGTGAGTATGGCTTCATATGTTATCGTGTAGGGTAAGTATGCCAGTTAGCAATCGAGGGGACGCTGAGTTCTTTGACAGACAGCACCAGCGTACGAACGGATTTATTATATGACTGTTCAGCGCGGCAGTTCATTTTTGCTGTCGGTTGTGTTACGCCTATTGTGTTGAAGCGCCACCTTCCACACAGATGGCGCGGACGGCGCTTTGCGACCCACCTCTCCGACCAGACTCAGGAATGCGAGTATGAAAGTGGACTAGCTCAGGCTCGGTCCTTGCTGGAAATTATGTCTCGTTTTGATTCTGAATGTAACATTAAGCTAAGTAATTTATGCCGTTGATGGGCTACTCGCTGTACTTTGTTGCGAACAAATGACTATCACAAAATGGAATTGCCAAGGTAAGTCAGCCCTGCTGTGGTAAGCTAATCGCACCACAAAAGCTCAGTTTGACGCCACCAGTCTGAGTCATGCAGCCTCTGATTTGGGCCGCATTGTTCCCCAACGTGTCTCAATGTCGACAAGCACGAGCCCGCCCGTAGTTGTACAGAACCGTTTTAGCGAACACTCAACGCCGTCGTCCACAGTATGACCATGAAGCCCAAGCCCAGGCATATATTGCCGGCTCGTGAGCAGCCATGAAGGAAGTCTTCCTTTCCAGGTCACTATCGAGCAGAACGACTGTGGTTTGGTGCCAGGTCATATGGCTAGGTCAGTAAGGTTCAGGACGTACCACTCGTATGGCCACAAATCAGAAAAATGTACAGGAATTCCGACTGGAATCAACAGACAGCAGCTGTTATTCCTCGCTGCAAGTACGTGAACGGCCTTCTGTAGAAGTACTTCATAGATTTGACTTCCAGACATTCAGGAAATTACCTAATGAACTTCTGTGCCTGACATGCAACCACTTTTGGGATATGTTTTAATCTGGCCTCTGCGATTTTGTTCACCGATTGTTAAACTTATCTTGAATTTCGTATAGATATGAACTTCATTTCCAATCGTAATCTGCATGCTTTGTGAAGTGTTGCTACCTGATTTTACGTTTATATTGCCCGCGAAATTACAAGCGCCACCGTAGCTGCCTCAAGACCATATCCGGGTGGCTAATGTGTTGTCTACCTGGTGCGGTGTGGACAACTGCCAGCCATGTTGTCAAGTGATGATCTGACCTAACCACCAGGAGGAGCCAGAGCAGTTGGAGCTGGACATCGCGCATCAGGCAGTGACGTGACCTGACTTGACCTGCAAGAGGAGCTGGACATCCGACATCAGGCAGTGACGTGACCTGACCTAACCTGCAGGAGGTGCAGACGCGGCTGGAGCTGGACATCCAACATCAGGCAGTGACGTGACCTGACCTGACCTGCAGGAGGTGCAGGCGCGGCTGGAGCTGGACATCCGACATCAGGCAGTGACCTGACCTGACCTGCAGGAGGAGCAGGCGCGGCTGGAGCTGGACATCCGACATCAGGCAGTGACGTGACCTGACCTGACCTGCAGGAGGTGCAGGCGCGGCTGGAGCTGGACATCCGACATCAGGCAGTGACGTAGGCAGTGACATGACCTGACCTGACCTGCAGGAGGAGCAGGCGCGGCTGGAGCTGGATATCCGCCGTCAGGCAGTGACATGACCTGACATGACCTGCAGGAGGAGCAGGCGCGGCTGGTGCTGGATATCCGCCGTCAGGCAGTGACATGACCTGACATGACCTGCAGGAGGAGCAGGCGCGGCTGGAGCTGGACATCCGCCGTCAGGTGGAGGCCGAGCGGGACCGTGTGGAGCGACAGTTGAGCGCCGCCCGGCCTCGTCGGCGCTCCCGGTCACGTTCTCGGGACAGGGAGGAGGCGGCTCGACGTACCCGCTGGCGCAGTCGGAGTCGGTCGCCAGCCGGACAGTCCCCTGCTGGACAGCCGACTGCTGTGTCAGACGCGGCGGCTCACAGGTATGCGCAGGTGCACACTGTACAGAGCTACCACTCACAGGTATGCACAGGTGCACACGGCACAACGCTACTGCTCACAGCTGTGCACACAGCTGCGCACACACAGTGATACGTTATTGGTGAAATTGGATGCAATATATCACTTTCTGAACACTGAATCAACTCCTTCCCCAAGAAACATCCACATACGTGGTTCTTGTGTGTGTTTTTTTTTATATTGTTCATGCCTTGTTTCTAACAGCATTTCATTTGTAGCATGCTTGCCCTATCAGATCGTGATACACATACAGCTTGCACCATAATTCTAGATGAAGGACGATTTATGGTCTCATTTGTTGTAGAATACCAGTTTGTGGCATAGGTATTTGTGGCGTTATCATAAATGTATCCACCTCAATATTGCGTACCTCTCAAAACAAACTGGAAGCTACGGTAAAGTACGAAAAGGTACAAGAAGATATGATATTCACTCAACACCGAGTTTGAAGGACCTTTAATGCGCGCCCTGGAGGGCCTCTGAAAATTACCTGCACTGGTGGGGTGGGGGTGGGTGGGGGGGGGAGGCGACGGATTCAGCCCCTAAGATTTCGGCGCCTAATAAAAGATGGAGCAACGAAATTGGCAGGGTAGTTGGTAAAAATTGGTACGGTAGTTAACTCTATTGTGTTCAAATTTCATGAGCTTAGGTCACTATCATCAAGGTCAAATGGGGTCAAAATTCCTATAAAAAATTGTTTTGCGTGGCTTGGCTTGTCATTGTTATGTATCGCCGTGATTGCGCTTACGTGCTCCAAAATAGGCAAAGGTGCTGTTTTGGACATTAGTAATGATGCAATACAGATGCTAGATCCGGCATTTTACCTCAGGTCACCTATATAGCAGCACTTTACCAAGTCATTATCTGCTCCAGTTACCGAAATCGGGCAGCCCGCCCGACTGCTCCGTCGGGTGGCTCGGCGCAATCGGCTTCGCAAAGAAAGGAGTGAAGTACATGAATACAGTATGGAAATGCTTAGGTACACAATGACAAATAGTAGTTTTCAGGATGCATAGGGAGTAACATGCAAAGTGACATCAATCGCATGCTAGGCAGTTGCATTTATGACAACATTCCAGTTTACCAAGTTTGGTTCCATTAACCTGTCATGAACTGGACCTGACGACGTCGGTGACAAAACATGACTTTGAAACTGTATAGCATAACAAAACACATCAAACAAGTCGCTAAAACAAGTCCCTAAAACTGAAATAACCAACCAATCAAGCAAGTCGCTAGGGTTACCAAGAGCACATCCATTTTGCCAACATACGGGAAGCGCATCAGCGCCGATTTTTGTGGTCTGGCGTTACGATTAAAAAAAAACTTTAACGGCCCCTAACCCGAAAAATTTTCGGAGGTTTTTCGTTTTCTTTTAAAGCAATCCCTGGTCATTTCTAAGCAGGTACGCAAAAATGGCGTTTGTGGACCAGTAAAATCTGAAGTTGGGTATGAAAAACCGGAGGGGTGGGTGGATTTTGCCCCACTTCCAGGGCGCGTAATAAAGTATACAAAGTACCTAAGTAACATTTTCGACGTCGTACCGTAATCGCTTAGACGTCTCATACCTAACGAAAAACAATTATTTTAACACCGCACACGATACAACGCTTCTGCTGTACGCAGGTGCACACGGCACAACACTACCACTCTAGGTATACACAGGTGCACACGGTGCAACGCTATTGCTCATAGGTGAACACGTAACAGCACTGCTGCTGCGTACGGATGCATTTGAAACTGCTTACAGGTGCACATGGATCAACACTACTTCTCACAGGTGCACCTAGTACAAACCATGACATAGCTGATCATGGTACAACACAAGCACTGGTCAGTGCTTACAGGTGCACGTGGCATACAATTACTGCTCAGTTATCGCCGGTGCGCAAGACATGACATTGATCACATGTGCACGTGGCACAACACTACCACCCACATGCACACATGACACAACACTACTGTTCACAGGCGCACGTGACAAAGCACTGTAATCCAACCAATTCTCACAGTACGCACATCACAGTTACTGCTCGCAAGTACACATGAACGACATTGTACTGCTCACAAGTACACAACATGAAATATATTTGCAATACTCTCAGGTACATACTGTAAACCATTGTGCTGCTTGCAGGTATGCATGGCACAGCACTACTGCTTGCATGCAATATAGCTCATCAGTCATACAAAGGCAAAGCGTATTGTGTTCATTTAACATCATTTGTCCCTTGTAATCCAATTGACCATCCTCGTGCCATATGTGTAGGTTTCTCAAAATTATTGGGTGGGCACAATACGTGAAGGAATGGGCGTGCGAAATGGATGGCAGCATATCATATGGTGTTCCGTCCTAAAAGTTGGCATGATTGGGAGGGCAAAGTTAACATTGGGGATGAGGTGAGTGTAAGTGCCCTCCCCCAAAAAAAAACATGCAAAGATTTGCCCCGGGTATGTGCTGCATTTAGTGGCAAACCATATTTTGTCCGAATTTGCTGCACAATTTTCGAACAATACCCTTTCAAAGCTCACAGCAGCCATTGCCTTTATGCTTGTTTTTCGCCGTCGACACAACGCAGCCCCGCTACTGCGTTGTGGTGTCTGGTGCTCTGCGGATTGCTGCCTTATGCTGCCACCCGTACCGACGTTCGCCTGGGTTCAGATGTGATGCAGGTATAGGTGGCGACATCGACCAATCTGTGGCAGCACAGAGAAACACACCGATGGACAGCCTCCCAGCGCTGCCGAAGCTTGCTATGGATGCGGCACCGACCGCTCTGGAGATCAGGAAAAGGGAGGACACCGTACAAAAGAAGAGGAATTACCGCACCAACAGGGACAGCTCAGAAGAATATGCTGATAAAAGGGTTGGTCTGACTTTTGCTGGCTCGTGTACTCGGGATGGCTCATCGAAAGTAGTTGGGTGTGTGTGTGTGTGTGTGTGTGTAATTTTTATTCAGTTTGTGAATAAATATATTTTCCGGTATTCTGATTAATTTGAACATCAGCCCTCAGCATGTACACACGTATACTTTTATTTGGGTTTTTACGTTTAATTTAGCAATTTGCACTTTTAAAAATACATTATAAAGACTACTCACAATCGTAGGACAGTCCCCTTAATCATGGTAACACTTTGGAACACTAATTTTAACCCATTTTCCGTTGTGCAGTCTATATGATTTTATATGACAATGCCTGAAAAGCAAGTTTTCAACATGCTGATGCTTGGTATACACCAGAGTCCATCGTCGGCGTGGCTTATCTATCAACTTACAATCAACGATCAACATGTTTGATCTCACACTGCTGTCTGACCTACGACGGCTGTCTGGCATTGGACGGCTGTCTGACTTCCAACTTCTGCCTAACCTCAGACACCTGCCTGACCTCTGACACCTCACTGACCTTGGACAGCTGTCTGATTTACGATGGCTGCCGGACCTCAGACACCTGCCTGACCTGACCCTTAACGTCTGTCTGACACCCGACCTGTTCACCGGCTGTCGAGTGTCTGACCTCTGATGGGTGTCTGGCGTCAGGTGTCGTCGCACAGCCGCCGCAGTCGTTGCCGCTCCAGCTCCGGCTCGGGCTCCCGTTCCCGAGAGCGGCGCCGCTCACGGTCGCCAGACCGTCGCAGTGGCAGCCGGTCACGGGAGCGGCGAAGGTCACGGGAGCGGTCCCGATCACGCGACGAGCGGCGCTCGGCAGAGCGCACCGGCCGGTCAGACGGGCCGAGCCGCCGCCGGCCCCGCTCACCAGCTGCCGGCTCGTCCCGCACACGGTGAGTACGCAGCCGCCGCCGGCCCCGCTCACCGGCTGCCGGCTCGTCCCGCATACGGTGAGTACGCAGCCGCCGCCGGCCCCGCTCACCAGCTGCCGGCTCGTCCCGCATACGGTGAGTACGCAGCCGCCGCCGGCCCCGCTCACCAGCTGCCGGCTCGTCCCGCATACGGTGAGTACGCAGCCGCCGCCGGCCCCGCTCACCAGCTGCCGGCTCGTCCCGCACACGGTGAGTACGCAGCCGCCGCCGGCCCCGCTCACCAGCTGCCGGCTCGTCCCGCACACAGTGAGTACGCAGCCGCCGCCGGCCCCGCTCACCAGCTGCCGACTCGTCCCGCACACGGTGAGTACGCAGCCACTGATCACCTGGCCCACCACCTCACTGTGCATCCTACCGACCACCTGTCTGACGACCCTACGACACCTGGCAGATCAGCCGATAGACCATCCTACAGCACACTTGGAAACACACCTGACTGCCCACCAGTGTTGGATTTTCACTTCTGAGTCATGGACTGGGAGTGTATAATTATCGGGTTTGATAAAATATACATACATACATTTGCCGATATAGTAGTGAATACATAACACGGCTAAGTCATATGCCACGGTTGGTTTTTCCCACGCAAAAAAGAGTACATTGTTTCTCGCAGATACTGGTGAATGACGTGATAGTCAGTTCACAATTCTAACCTACTATCCATATGCAAGAAGGCACTCCCTCAAGAATCACCACTCGAATGCTTCTGTGGTGTTCTCCCGGAGTGGGATTGGCTGATTAAGACAAGTGTTATAACCCACGCCGTCTTTCCGGTCAAATCCTGCCACCCCGTTTCGGGGGTGGGGGTGGGGGTTGAAGACCCACACTAAAATCCAAACTAATCATCGCACGAAAACGAAAGCGGTGTCATCAGAAAGCGCTCGACGGGACCGGGTCTACCCTCCAAAACAATTTTCCCCCAAATGTGACGTCACCAGCGGGCTAAGATTTTCACGACTTTTCACGACTTGCATTATGTTTCTGACTGGGGAGTTCATTCTGGTGGATATATGAAAAAACAAAATTTATTTGGAATGAGAAAAGGACAGCGAAATCGACCAGGGCTATGATTTTATTTTGGACCCCCAAAATAAAAATAAATAAAAATTTCTTGGAAATAATTTTTTTTTTTGGTTTTCAAGCTTTCTATAATTTTCCTTTACCGATGGGTAGGGCAGGCCGAGAAACGTTGTTGGAAGTCAACAAATTGTGTCAAGGGCCCAAAATGGTTATGCAAGATGATCACTAGAACTACAGTGGATCTCGTTCTCAATGCAAGCCATAGGTCATCATATAGCCCATGGTGCACGCTGCTCACATGGATATGCTGGGCATATAAGAACAGAGAACATGCTACTCAGGCTATGTTCACAACTATCACCATTTCATTGTGGCAGAACTAGCTGGGATTGCTTGTTATGCATTAGCTCCACATCTGATATTTGGCAATGCAAGGAATATATATTTTGGAGGAGTGTATAATTCTTTGGACGGGCAAATGTCCCAAAACGGCCATTTTTCCGACGCTGCTGCACACCCTATTGACTGCTTGACTGACTACTCCACTGACCACCTGGCTGATGATCTAACCGATCATCTGACTAACCACCTAACTGGCCGCCTTGTAAGCCATTCGGCTAGCCATCTTAGTTACATATTAGTGAATGATGTGTGGGTATTGTGGAGCCTGTGGTCCTGTGGAGCAGCTAAAAGGTCAGCATGTGAGTGATGCTGGATGCTGTCGACGGTGACGCCTTCGCGGAAGTAACGGAACGGCCACGGGTACTGGACCGCTGCCGGCAACAGCGGTCCAGCTCACGTTCCGTCGACATTGCGAGTAGCCACGCCGAATGGGCTGGAGCAGGCGAAAGTGTCATTGACAGGGTGCACGTGAGCCGAAGAAATGCGGCAACTTTGGTTTGTGGCTGTGGTGGGAGCCGGCCGTGGATTGTCAGCTACAACTGGCGCGGTCCATTGCCCTGCGGCCTGCTTCGCAGAGCCTCGTTTACGTTTGGCGTGGGGCGACAGTGGTGCCGGGAATTGGTGCCGGCCACTGCCAAAAATATGGGCCATGCAGCGTAACGCCGGGCTGACTGCCGGCGTGTTCTGGGAAACGGTACCTGACTCAGTCATAGCGTTCGTGTGCTTGCCTGTGCGGGCTTGCGTGCACGTGCGTGCACGTGCGTTTATTCGCGTGTGTGCGTGCGTGCGTGTGCACTTGTAATTCATGTATACCGAGGCCATTTTCTGTTCACACACCTGCCAACCGAGGACATCAAGTGAGGCATACTAAGGACATTTCTGATGTCCTCAGTTTTCAAACTTCGTCTGCAGCATTGTTAGATGCTTACCAGTTCCCTGACAGATTTTCCGGACATCCTCGGTTTTCATCATATATGTGATCGTGTGTGTCCAGCAGGTATGTGTGTACTGTGCAGATAAAGTGTGAGCAAGCCCAAATATTTAGTGACGTGCAAATTCATGGTGGGGGCGAATGAGTACTCCATTTTGTACTTGCTACTTGCCATCTGGGAGTGGAAATATGTTGAATGCAATTATTAACCTGATGCAACCAGAAAATTACGCAATATTGTTTTCAGTTTTAGGTCATTTACCTTACACATGAAACATATAAATCTAGTTGGGTTGTGTGCCCTAGACAAGGACAAAATACAGTCTTGAACGTAGGAAACGTCCACCACTACCCCGGATTGGAAGGCGCGAAGAGATCATGTTTGCAGCGTGTTGTGGGGCGCGACGGTGCTTGCAGCTTGCTCCAGTCGGGGATGATTTGGACATAATTCAAAGGTGAGTGCTATTTAGGTGAAGCCAACGCAATGGGCATGTTTCATGTCGGGACTAACCGTATATTTTTCATGTTTCACTAGTGATTTTTAATTGTAACACGATGGTGGCATTCATTTATTCTTAAAAAGTCCTTAAAGCACTTAAATAATTCTAAAATAATTTCAGAATGCCTCGGTTTGTCATTGGTCAAAATACGTGTGACGTCACGTTTGTTGTCAGAAGCGAAGGGCGACTGCCAGGCGTTCCATTTCGCGTATAGGACGCTGCCGAGTTTTAACTGATCGTGACTGTTTTAGCTTAAATGGCATCCCACCGTCAGGTGTCAATGGATCGCAGAAAAAGCCGCTATTATAATAGCTTTGTGCCAAGGTGTAAAAATACAGCTTTTAGCAAGCCAGACACGATATTCATCGGCCCTCCGAGTTCAGACAGGATGAGGAATCTGTGGAGTGATGCTGCGCGCCGAGATGGTCCTGTGATTGCCGTGGTAATGTAAAAAAGGCACCTGCCTAAAGCCTCTTGATTTTCTTACCTCAAGTTATATTCCATTAGGTGCATGCATTTCATCTCCCTGATGCCAATCTTTAACCTGGTGCATTTGGGTGTGGATTTTTCTTAGGCCGGTGTGCTTCGTTGAGCAGTTTGGCATGCTTTACAGTCTGGCTCTACATCCAAGTATGATTGATCACACAATCCTACACATGTGGAGAGTCATGTCTTCCTACACCTATTGATAATGTATTGCATTAACAGCTACACCAGCACAATTGACATCCTGCCACAAAGCCCATTAAAATTACACAACATGCTTGGCATTCCATGCACCAACAGAATGAACCTGAAAACCTGTGCCACATCTAAAAGCCATAGGCTAAGGCCAATGCATACATATAATTTGCCATTTCATAGCAGTCCCTTCTCGTAATATCTCCATTGGCATCAGCAAAACATAGCAGCATTTGCATGAGGCATCATACTCAATCTGTTCCACCTCAATGATGATTAGAGTCTTGACATCTGCCAAAATTTCATCAATGTATGCACACATTTCACCCACATCCCCATGTAGGGGAAGAGGGGAGGGGTTGCAAACACCTAAGACCTGCAACAAACAGCTCTAGTGCTGCTCCTGTATGGCTGAATCAGTGATTGTGCTGTTTTCTGAAAACAAAAATGAACAAGCTATCCATATTCAAATAGTTCTTTTGGATAAATATCCTCAAAAGATGGCAAGGAGGAATTTCAAAACAATTATTATTTTGTAGTTGTGTGTCATGTCCTGAGCATGAAGATGCGATGCAGGATTGCTTCACTGCAGCTGCTGTGGTGCAAGTTATTAGCGGCCGATAAAAAAGACCAGTAGATTTTACTTTTTTTAATTGGAGGTCACTTACTTATGGCTTTCCTAAGCTAACCACTCTTGGAACCATAAAAATGGCAACCGCAGACTTCAATAGCTCAGTATGCAAAGAATTCGTAAGACTGCAATTAGACCTTCATATCTCAGAAGAGAAAGGTCCATGGTGTATGAATATTGGCATCTTTTTGTTATTTATGCATTGGACGTGACATGGGAGATGTCCATATGTAGTTGTTGGGCAAATGAAGCATGTTCAGATCCCCCTTCTCCTATTTCCTCATGTAGATATCTGACTATCATGTAATGAAAAATTAATGTTCAATAAATAAACCAAGCTTGTCATGATTCATCAATCAATGATCAAGGCATGACAGCATTGGGGTACAGCTTATTGTACCATTACCTACCACGGGATGTCAGGTATCCCACTTTGGAGTAAAAGTACAGAAGAAATTTGAATGTATGAACAGCTTCTCTTTCACTGGAGGGGAAGCCATGGTGTCCAGCTAAAGCATATATAATCTATGCCATGGCCCTTCCCATTATTTAACTCATTTTACTCAAAAACATTGTACAAGCGTTTGCTGTTTGTTCACACAATACCAAAATGCCCTGGACATGGAAGAATATGGTTAACTTTTGCATTACCACCATAATATATTATTTACCTTTTCGAGCTTCATATTTTCTCGAAAATCGTTCAGCTTATTACCACAACCACTCACCTTGTTCCCCATAACGCGACTCGGTTGAAAAACATCGCCAAGAAATACCCGATCCAGACTTCGCTGTGCGTCTCTGGCTTTGTCGCTTCGAGGGACCTCATATTTGACGTCATCACCACGAGGAGGTTTTTAACACACGCCCTGGAGGGCCTCGGAAAATTACGCGCACTGGGGGGGGCGGATTCCGCCCCCATACGATTTCGGCTCCTACTGAGGCTAGAGCAATGAAATTCGTAGGGTGGATGGGTGCGATAGTGAACTCTATTGTGTGAAGATTTCATGACCTTAGGTCAATATCTTCAAGGTCAAATTAGGTCAAAATAGCAATATTTTCTGGTTTTGCGTGGATTGGCTTGTCATTGTGATGGATCGCTGTGATTGTGTTTAAATGCTCTAAAATTCACATTAATGATGTTTTGGACATTACTAATGATGCAATACAGATGCCAGATCCGCCATTTGACCTCAGGTCACCTATATAGGAGCACTTTAGCAGGTCCTTACCTGCTCCAGTTACCGGAACCGGGTTGCCCACCCGACTTCTCCCCTAGGCGGCTCGGTACAATCGGCTTCGCAAAGAAAGGAGTGAAATACATGAATAAAGTATGGAAACGCTTAGGCACACATTGACAAACAATATATTTCGGGATGTGTAGGGAGTAACATGTAAAGTGACATCAATCGCATGACAGTCATTTGTATTTTTGACAACATTCCAGTTGACCAAGTTTGGTTCTATTAGCCCGTCATGAGCATGACCAAACTTGACCTCAGCGACCTAACATGACTTTTAAATTATATAGCATTACAAAATGCATCAAACAAGTCGCATGTGTTGTCATGAACAGTTGCCTTTTGCCAATATACGGGAAGCGCACCAGCGCCGATTTTTGTGGTCTGGCGCTGCGAATTGTCTTTCCTTTAACGGCCCCGAACTTGAAAGGTTTTCGGCCGATTTTCATTTTTCTTACCTGAAACAATGCGTCGGTCATTTACAGGTAGGTACGCAAAATAATTGCGTATATCGACTGTGACAAGATGGAGTTTTATACGAAAAATCGGAGGGGTGGGCGGATTTAGACATTCCCCATCCAGGGCTTGTGTTAACCTGCCATAAACTTAACCTGACTTGACCTCGGTGACCTGACATGACTTTGAAACGATGTAGCATGACAATGTACATCAAGCAAGTCGCTAGTTTTGCCAAGAACACTTCCTTTTTGCCAATATACCGGAAGCGCATCAGCGCCGATATTTGTGGTCTGGCGCTTATAAATTTTTTGACTAGCGACCCCTAACTCGAAAAAATCGGTCTGTTTTCATTTTTCTTACTTTAAACAACGCGCCGGTCATTTATAAGCAGGTGCACACACAATGGCGTATATCGGCCGGTAAAATCTGGAGTTATCTACGAAAAACCGGATGGGTGGGCGGATTTCGCCCCCCCCCTCCAGGGCGCGTGTTAAAAGAGACAACGCTGAACTGGACTCCGTTAATTGGGTAGGAAATATACCTCTTATGAGCAAAATACTTCAATTTTGTATACGAAATATTACGTACGTTTTTCCAACGAAATACCCATAACGTGAAACTTGTCCATTGTGCCTTATACATTGGCATCTGCAATATGCGATTAGATTCTATGATAAAAGCAGCGGTGGACTTGCATCCATTTGCGGCTCTCAAGCACCTTCGTGGCATTCGTTAGGCCTCTTCTGGTAGGGGAGGTTCTTCCTGCCTGTGGTTTGTCGTTTGTCGTTCCCTACCTTAGTGTGGTAGGTGTGTGAAATTCGGTGAATATTCCTGCCTGTCTTTACTCTATGCCGTGCCGAAATCTTAATATCTTACACTTTTTACTTGCGTTTGGAAAGCTTAGGAAGAGGGTATGTATCTGGATATTTTGATTGCTTAAGTAACTATAATGTGGAATTTAACTGCTCATACTACCTTCCTTATCTGTTAAAATGCTTATTTTGAGCCTAATATGTCAATGGTGGATCCAAGGAAGGCCAGAATTGGCTCAAAGTTTTACCAAGGTAGTATCAGCTACGCTACCATCGAAATGATGGCTTTATTTTAGTCCAACGTGCCTTTCATGCCCATATTCATATTATACCTCAGAGCCAACAAGTCAACTTGTGCATTATACCATGGGCGAACCTATAGAAGACAAATGGGTATGGTAAGTTAGAGTCCGTAACAAAGAATGCAAGCGTTTGAATATGATAACTGATTCGCCACAAGTACAAATGGCTTCTGAGGTTGAACTGAAAGTCAGTGGCATATATTCTTACATTTGTGTGAATCAGCAATAAATGTGTATACTACATTTTCGTAAGTGGTACAGGAGACAGTGGAGCTCTGGACAATAGCAGTCCGTGGAGGGTGACACGATACTTGGTACTAAATTAACTTAACCATATTACGGTATTTTTCTGCTTGACATGAAATTGATAACCCTATTACGGTATGTTTCTGCTAGACATGAATCTGTAGGTGTATGGGGGGGGGGCGGATTACGCCACCCTGGTTATCGGTTTTTGCGACACAGCGACTGTTAAGCCTTGTAGCGTCGCCAATCTCTCACGTCGATTCGTCGCGGGCGAAGAGTAGCGACAGTTGATATTTGAACCCACAACCTTTCGACTGTGAGACGAGCAGCCCCTAGACTACTCGTCCCCCGGTGGCGCCACCGTAAGCTCCGGAATCTATTGGGCCGATTTCAAAACTGAACAGCTGAAACTAATTCTATTGGTCTATTGGTCTTTTGTAGTACATGTATATTTTTAGGATGTCAAGGTGTCGTTTTTTTTGCAATAGCGAAGTCGGGAGGCAAAAAAGGAAAACGATGAATATGATATGGGCTGTGCTCGTGTATTACGTCACAGAATTGTACATCGGTGGGTGGAGTTCATTGTTGATGGGTGAAAACACAATTGAATGACCATACACGTATATATGGAACAATTAACGGCGCAGCCAGGAAGCTAAACCGCAATGACGTCCTCTTTTGTTCACTGCTGGCATGCAGACAATACCACAGATGCCTATTATATTGCCTTTTAAATTGTATCAATACTTACCGAGAGTTTTTTTTTGGTCAGAGACGCAGTGTTGTTCTCATATATCTTGGAGGGGGTACAGTTATGGGCGCAAAATGACCATAGCAGTCGACGCGCCCCTAAACCCCAAGTCATCATCTTGGAGGGGGTAAGTGCACTCTCAATGTTGGTTTTGTCCCCCCAATATTGTCAATTTTTAACATATGACCCATGGGCGCTAAATGATCACGTTTTGGTTGAAGCGCCCTTAAACTCAAATAACTAACTAACATATGACCCATTGGAGTGGGCCCTCCAATCCATTTCGGCCTCCCAATTCCCTTCATGCTCCTCTCTCCCATCATTTTCATACATCAACACCCGTGCAAAGAAATCACCTTTCCCTTCGCCTTTTCCTTTGAAAGGAGTGCCTTTGGTTGCGAATTGCGTTGAACGTATCTATGCATGTCCTGAATAATTATCATCTTGACCTACTATTGGGAAAATCTATGGTTCCGTCACTGCTTGTGATGCATTATTACCGTTTGTCCTGGTTCGTCCTCCAAACTTTATGACGGCAACGTAATGATGCCGCTTTGAGAAAACCAATCACTTGCTGCCGAACTCCTGTTCCCCTGGATCCGCCTCTGATACGATTGGGTCAAAATAGGCATTTCTGTAACTAAGCAAGTTAATATGAGCACATTAATTATAAATTGCACTCACCTGGACAGTAACTCAATAAGAATATTCAGATGTGTTGTCCCCACGTTTCTGTAAAATTCCGTCAAATGTGCCTCCCGATATTTGCTCCTGCAGCCGCTTCTGATGTAATGAAATTTTAATTTTGCGAATAAAGAAGGAAGGTCGAGAAAGTCAACAAGTTGTCAAGTTTCTCCAACCTATCACAATGGGTTTAAGACCCATTGTGATGGGAGGTGGGGGAGAAACTTGCTGACTCTCAATCTTCCTTCTTTAGTCGCAAAATTATGATTTCATAAAATGCTCGCTTTTGGGGAGTATGCACCAACATATGGAAGTTGGGAAAAGTGAACCAACAGCGGAATGACGCCATATTTTCGTCACTGGCGGGTGGTATTTAGAACTTATTGTTTAGTGCAATGTCGTCCCTGACCGGGGAACTATCTTGCTCTAGGGAGGTGCTTAACGACAATCCAGCTGTTGCAGGCGACTGCGGCTCTCAACGGCGGCACCGGTCTGTGGTTCGTGGTGGGGAGGGGGATAGTGGTACAGGCGGTCGTGGGTTACAGTCGACTTGCCCTAGGCGTGTGGGGCGTATGAGCACGCAGCTGCCCACCGAGCTGGGCCCGAGACCGAGCACCGGCCGTGCCACCTGTCGGACACGTGTCCGAACAACATGCTGTGAGGCACGTGCCGGCGCGGCCATTCCGGCTGACAAGTGTTGAGCCTATTCCATCAAGAACTGTAAGCGACTGGTACGTTTTGGATGTGTCTTGTGGTATTACATGAAATTTTGTTCAAAGCCGTCTGGCAACCGTACTTGTGCCCCACAAGTATCTTACTTAATTTTTGAAACGTTTACCTTCGACGTAGCCTTAGGGAGCGCCTAATTGTCTTTTTACCGGAAAATGTCCTTTGTCTCAGAACCTCATCTGGTGTGTTGAGTGGATGGGTGGACGTTCCCTCCCCATTCCCTCGGCTGCATGTCCTTTCACACATAGCAAACGTTAAATCCAGTGTACACTGTGGAAGGAAATGCTGGTGACTGCACCCTCATGATCCGATACCAACCTTTCAATTCAGTTCGAAGCGGAAAGGCGACGAAATTTCAATTTATCTCAGCGTCAAGATCCTAGGTGTCACCATCGGTCCTCATCTAAAATTGGACAAGCACACTCCGACAATTGCTCAGCGATGTTGTATGCTATTAGTCGGCCTGGTTAGGATGTGCCACAGGGTGTCCAAAGGCACAAAACGCATACTCATCGAAGCGGTAATCTTTCCGCATGCTCGATACTGCATCGGCGTCTTGGGAAGCTGAACTGCAGCGCAGAAAAACCGAAGGCCATCTATTTTATGGCTCGTATCATGAGTGGCTTAGGCCGACGTGAGCATGTGATTCCGGTGTTGAGAGAGTTGGGATGGAGACGAGTCGATAGCGTACTCAAAAGACATGTCCTTGCGTTTATGCACCACCTCCTGACAGCACCAAATACGCCAGGAATCATGCGTGGAAAGATCGTAGAATTCCGCGATGTCCCCCCGCCATACACGGGCGACCATAGAAAGCCGGCTGCAACTGCCTCGTGTTCGGAAAGTTTTCTCTCCGTAGCTTTCTATATCTGACCACAAACAGCTGAGATCATGTCCCATCAGGTGTCAAGGACCCAACAGATCATAGCAGAATACTGGTGTGATGTGACCGTATGAGGCATAACACATGTTCGATGCATGGTAGGTACCGCAGTGCCTTTTTTAAGAACAAAATGTTTGTTTTGTGCCCAGCATGTCGGTTCATGCGTGAATGGACGAAAGCCAGCTTTGTATAATTGCCGTGATGCCATGAATCCATTTCATCAAAGCTCCGAATATAATGTCTCATCTCATCTCGGCTTTTCCTATATTGAGCCCGATGTTTGACTTCCGTAAACACGAATGAATAATAGAACAACTAGCCTGGAACATGGCTGACATTTATTAGCTTGCCACATCATGGCATACCTCCGTCCAAGTTGACTTATATAGCTACCGAGACAACTGTTGTGACACCAGTCAAAACGAGCTTCGATGTGGGCTTTGACTTTGTTGACATGTTATGGGTTGAGTGCTATCGGGGAATATGTCCATGCCAGGACATCAGGTCATACCCTATATACCCGGTGAGTGTTAACATAGAACCAAATGAGAAAGCACCCTGGAATGTTCTCAGGGCTTCTGCAAGCAATGGCCGTGCATCCCTGAAATACATGCAATATACCACCAATGAACGTGGTGGCTTCTTTCACATTATGACAAAATACAAAGGATCTCCAAAGAAATGGCCTTGAACAAAGTCCTCTGAGGTCTTTATGGAGATAACTACGAACAAATTGATCTTTTCCGGCCTTCTCCAGTGATCAATATACCACACACATTTCGCGCAACTATGAGATTAATCCAACAGCTTTTTAATTGGGAAATTGCATTGCTTTTATTCCCCCTCTCACTCATCCCACGATTTGAACATTAGGATACGAACCCAATGTTCAAGATGGTGGTAATCATCATAAGACCGCACAGATACACTTATTAGGATAAGCAGCACTCACGCTGTTTGCACATTTCAAAGGATGTTGCCGTTGGTGACCATCAGGCCACCGTGCTCGGATTACACGGTGGACATATATGGACACACATTACCCTCGGTATTCACAATAAGCATGCACATCGATACACATTGTCCTCGGAAATAATGATAAACATGCATAGACACATTGTCTTCAATATGCACGATAAACATGCACGAACACACATTGTCCTAGGCTTTGCCGATGTCCTCGGTAATTCAATTCACACTGGAAGCCAGCTGGGGATGCTTCCTCAAGGCGCTAATCGACCAATGCAGTCGATGCGACCTGAAGCCCAAATAACTTACTAACTGGATGCTTCCTCCCAAATCGACCCTCCATCTTACAGAGCAGATCTTGCTCTAGTGCCGATACAAACTCTGTGCTTCTCCGGTGGTAACTAAAGGGTGTCCTCGTTAGTGACCGCCAGGACATAGTCCCGGTAGTCACGACAAACCCGTGTGTGTGTGTATATGTGTGTGTACGAGTGTGGTGTTTGATGTTGGTCTGCCCACTGAAGGCGGTCGCCGCGGCGACACAGTGCCAGCCGTCGGCGCGACGACTCAGCCGGCCGACAGCGGCAGGAGGTTCCGCCTGGGACGACGGCCGCTCGCTACAGACACGATCCGACTACGTACGACGCGGCCAGCACGCACGTCGGCCAGCGCACCGACTCCACACGACGCAAGCGCAAGTCCAGCACTTCACGGCACGTGAGTACCATGCACCGGTCTGGACACAGCTCTGGGCTCTCTGAACTATAAATGTGATGATCCTAGGTCAATACTTCAAATTCAATTCAGATTCAGGATCAAATTCAGGTCTAGATCGCCGGCACACTGCGTCCACGAAACCTTTGTGACCTTGAACGCCAGGCGCCGGTCGATGGATTTTGCACCCATCCAGTTCATATTTTTGCAATGGATTTCAACATTATTTTGACATAGTATGTACGTTCTACTTTCCAGCAACTTCACAAGGTTAAATGACACTATTTTTACTCGTTTATGAGGTATCGTCGAGAAGCAGGGAAGGTAGGCAGATTCCACATATCCCCCTCCGTTTCGCGTGTTACGGCGGATGGCAAACGTCCAAGACGTGATCTTAATTGTCGTTCAAGCTTGTTTAATGATGGAAGAAATTCGAATGCCGAGAATGTGTGCATTCTCTTCATATCTATGTTGTATCATATTCGAAAGAGCGTTTCATTATATTTCTTATTAGTACTGAAATAACCGACCCGACGCATTTCAGAATTAACCACCCCTAATCGGCGAAATTTGATGTGCGTTAAAGAAGTCTGATTAAACCGAATTTAAGCTCGAAGTCTTGTTTTTCTCAATTTTCCCAAGTTCATCGCGCATTTGCATTGTTTGCATGTACACTTGCACGGCCGATTATCGGCAGTCTATCGTGGCGATTCGAGATGTGAAGATCAAATCGCGCACTTGCCAATTAGGTGAAGAGTAAAATGTGTTCGAGAGTGAACAAGAGACCGGACGTTCCAGATTGGAGTTCGTTCGTCCATTTCACAGGCCATTGCATCTAGAGATCCGTGACGGAATACCAAGAGCTCCCTTGGCACCGTCATGTGCTGTGGAAAAACTCGCACATGCCGGTTGGCGCCAATATCCGGTTCCAACTACAGGCTGGCGAGAAAACCCTCGAATCAGCGTCACGTTTCACGGCCGAGTGCTGTAGTCACCCTAAACTGTCCCTTGCTGTATCTGTGAGGCCGTTACGTGTTCGTCCATGCACATCATTGCCAGGGTCTTGCGCTTGGGCGGGCTGCGGCGCTGCGCTCAACTCTCGTGAAGCTGTTAACCTTGTCTCCTCGGTACGCACTGGGAGCCCTTGTGTGGCCTGGTGACACTATCTCAGCAATGATGACACGAGGTTGACTTACTTGCAGGTCAAAACTGACTGCAAACTGAATACATACAAATAATATGGCAGAACATTTCTGTGTCGCGATGGTGTTAACACGAACAGGTCTACGCGCTTGAATTCCTTTCTGGCTGGTGGTGGTTGTTAATTAGACATTCTGTCCGGCATTTTTGTTACGTTTGCGCTCGACAATAGCCTACCAAGTTCTGTCACTGTGTGGCTAATGCTGCGTAATTTCGGCAGGAATCGGATCTTGACGGCAGGAAGAAGAAGAAAAAGCACGGCAAGAAGCGCAAAAAGGAGAAAAAGTCCAAACGCAGCTCCAGTGAAAGTCACGATACGGAGGGCGTCGGAGAAAAGAAACAGGATGCAGGTGAAAACGGTCTCAGGTTGGAAACAAAAACGGCGCTCGGTGCGGGCCGTGATCAGAGAGGTACAGCCGAAGACTGTGCGGACCTGTCGCGAGACGCCCGTACCGTCGTCCGGGACAGTGCTGTCGGCGGGCGACGTGACGCCACGTCCGACGACAGCCAGCCGCAGTGTACAGACATCCGACACGAGCGGCGCACCAGGTCAGACGGACACGAACACATGCAGAGCGGCGACGAGTGTGCTGGAGGCGACGAGGACGAGCGTGCCGACAGGGAGCACGATCCTGTTGACGGTGAAGACGAGCGTGCTGCGAGCAGCGGAAACAAGCGTGCTGGGAGCAGCGATAACGAGCGTGCTGCGAGCAGTGAGGACGAACGTGCTGCGAGCAGCGATGACGAGCGTGCTGCGAGCAGCGAGGACGAACGTGCTGCAGTCAGCGGGGACGAGCGTGCGGAGAGTTCTTCCTCTGGAGACGAACAGGACCTGGAGGTGCTGGAGCGAAAGCTGCGGGAGAGGGCGCTGCGCTCTATGCTGCGACGGCGGCAGACTTCTGCGGCAGCGTGCGCGGCTCGTGCCGCGGCCAGTGGCAGTCGATCCACATCCGGCGATAGTGAATGATGCCGTGCCGTGCACAACTCACGGGCGGCCCGAGGACGGTGTCTCACGACCCTGGGACAGCGGGTGACGGCCCGAGGACGGTGTCTCACGACCCTGGGACAGTGTCTCACCGACCTTGGGACAGTGTCTCACGACCCTGAGTCTGTGGATGACGGCCCGAGGACTGTGTCACAGCCCTAGGACAGTGACTGACGACTCGAGGACGTTGTCTCACGACCATGGGACATTGACTGGCGGACCGAGGACGGTGTCCCAGAACTCTAGGTCTAACTGACGGCCGGTGGACAATATCTCATGACCCTAGGTCTGACTGACGGCCAGTGGACTGTGTCTCACGACCCCGGGACAGTGACTGACTGACACCGAGGACGGTGTCCCAGAACTCTAGGTCTAACTGACGGCCCGAGGACTGTGTCTCACGGCCCTAGGACAGCGACTGAAGGCCGGTGTAGCGGACGACCCGAGGACAGTATTGGGGCAGCCCGAGTACATTGACTTGAGTGGTCCGGCTGTGAATGTGTGATCCAGGCGCAATCACGGTGCCACGCTAGGCTAGCATCCCAGGACTGAGACCCATTCCCGGCGGAAATCGTACCAGAAGTGGTCTTGGCATATCAACCGAATACAGTTATTGTTCTACTTGGTAGTCCAAATCGAATAAACTTGCAGAAAGTGACAAAGCTCGATTTACAATGAAGTCATTAATTTATTTCAACGAAAATAGACGAACTGAAATAATGCATTGCTACAACTATCTGTCGCACACCATGCGAAGTTCCATTTACCCTTTCATTAAAATTTGGATTGCAAATATGTATATGATATATATGTGAGTATACATCCAATAAAGTAGCGTGGAAAGTCCGACACAATAACATGTTTTGAACACTATTGAAGGATAATTGGTATCAGATGTCGCCTGCTCACCATTATAAATTTCAACAGAAACATCCCGTTCACGACCCAGTCTAATGTTAATTCTAGCCCTTGCAGTGCGGTGGTGTTTATTTGACCCCCTCCCTGATATATATTTAAAGGAACTCCTTGATTGATTATTTGGGCTTAAGGGCGCATCGACTACTAAGGTCATTTTGCGACCATAAAAGAACTCCTATACCGCTACCGCTATGGCTTTGAGTTTTGGCATACCCTCCGTTACATCATTTGCGCACGTAGTGTGAAAGATTGCGGGCTCTTACAATGCCGGAGCGAGAGCAGGCCAAAGTTAGGTTACAACTTTGTGTCAATACGGTTTTCAGAAATTGAACATTGAAACACGTCGTATGTCCTCTAAAATCGCATCAAGTTTCAAGTCATTGAATCAAGCAATTGAGATATTACCTGAAACGTCTCGAGGGTTACATGTATTCGAGGCACTCTAGAGGTAAAAATACAGACTTGTGAACTAAGAACGAACAAATCGGAGTAATCTGGCTTGCTTCCCGATTTCTTTTATGATGTCACTGAAATCCTCAAATTCGAGTTCAACATTTTCTTTTTTTCTAGATGTTATAGGCACAAATTCCGAAATTTTGGAAGTCAGGAATGATGCGAAAAATGTGGAAGATGATTTTGCTTCAATGACACTTATTACATTTCCCTCGGTATTATCTGCCTCGAAAATTCCCATCTTCAACAATTCATCACATTTACAGGTATTTTACTTCGACGTGATCGGTGATCCTGACTTTTGCACGTATCACTTGTGCTAGACCATGCATTCAGTTTTGCATATCATAAATATTGAAGCACGATGCCACCTTTGTTGTACAACCAGTGCCCGGAAACTACGGCGAAGGCAGGTGGCTGACTGCACCCCGACATCCACCTGTTTGTAGCTGACGTGGAAGGTCAACCATAAGAGATAGATAAAAATGTTCAACTAACTCTGGAAGTTCAAAGGTATAGCTACGCCAAGCCGTTTACCACATATCTATCTTGCTTACAACAAAGATTGGTAGTGTGTGTGTGTGTGTGGGGGGGGGGATTAAATTGACACCCCGCCCCGCACCGCATGGGGAAGAAAATTATTCCCCACTGCGAGGGCTAGTCTTCTGCTAAAATAGCAGGGCAGTCAGTTGCCGCTTCCCATATGCAATATGCTTTATCTGATGAATGCTTAACCAGTACCAATCAGCAAATAGGCCACATATTACACACACATCAATGAACAAAACGGCAATACAAATGTTGAAAAATTGCAAATAGAACTAAGCTCAACTTCTTCCATCAAATGAAATACGCCGACATGCTTGCCCTAGGATGACGGCTTCATTTATTACAGTGTTTTGAGGTACCCCAACTACACATGGTTACAGGATGTCCATGCTGGTAAATGGACTGAAGTGGCTACCTATTAGGTAAGACAAGAACCTTGTGTTATAGCTCATGGCATGATGCTAATGAATGTGGCCGACTGCGTTAATTGTGCTGGTTTCTTTTAAAAAATGAGCTTTTACATGTTCCCAAATAATATCTGGAAATGCAGTCTCACGGTAAATGCGGTATTTTGCTTCCGCAATTGTAAACAATTTCAGGTTGTTTCACCCGGTTTGAACCTGCTAAGCTGCCGGATTTAATTTCTGCCCGCTGCTGACGAATTTCACTGTGAGCAGTTGTCAGGCGCAGGTCCTGGTGGGTGTTGTCGAACTGTTAGCCGTCTCTGGTCGCCGCGTCGTTTTTGTCAATTGTTGGTACATTCAAGTGGTTAACTCGCCGTTTTATTTGTCATGTACGTTAAAGCGATTGCAGGTGTGACAGGTGCGCATTACCGATGTGGCAAGACGTTTGCATGCATGTAGCAAAATTGTTTGATTTTCATATGATTCAATGAATATACAATCACATATTCCCCGCATATGAAGCTGACTGCACAGCGGCAAAACATTGGGTCCTGTGTACGAAATGACGAAGTGATCGGAAGACGCCAAATCGCGAAAACACCACAGACATCAAGCCTTCTACTAACGTCCAAAACCAGCGTGAAGTTCAGCAGCGAGCCTTTATATCTAGAACGCGCACACTGTGGGAGCGGTGCAGGTGAAACTTGAAAACACCTCGCGTGCGTATATCAAATCATCGATGTTGTGGCGATGCGACGTTTGGCTTTAGCTGAAATTGGCTGTCGCATACGATAGGTAAAAAGTGGACATCTCATGGGGAAATATATTCTCGACTATCACGCGAAGTTAAATTATTCAATGGATATGCCAGTTTCACCAGCATCCTCCAATGGCTTTACACAATCCGGGTGCGATATGTACCATATACCAGTGACATCCGCCCGATGCGGAAAAGCATAGTATTTCAGAGAACCCGCGATCACCAGTACATCGTCACTGGAAGCCACGTGTCCAGGAGCCACGGCTAGAAACAGCTGTACGTACAGCCTGAGTTGTACAGTCTCACCGCTTACGTTGACAGCCGTGTCTCCCAGACTGTACAGCCTGTCTGTGATCGTATCCGCTGGGATGTACAGTCTCGGCGCGCGAGGGCGCACGCCTGAGTGCGCTCCTGGACGCTGCAATGGACCAGTGGAGCGGTAACGGTGCTCACCGACCCGTCACTGTCCACTCCGTCGGCTCCAGCTCCACCACTGGGTCAGTGTGGCCCAGTGTCAGCTGCTGGTGCCGCGTGTCGGATATCAGCTGTGTACCAGTGATACCACTCGCACGCGCACACACGCACGCACACACACACACACACACACACACACACACACACACACACACACACACACACACACACACACACACACACACACACACACACACACACACACACACACACACACGTACACACGTACACACACACACACACACACACACACACACACACACACACACACACACACACACACACACACACACACACACACACACACACACACACACACACACACGTACACACACGTACACACACGCACACACGTACACATACACCCACGCACACGTGTGTGTGTATTTGCTTATTTATTAATTTTTTATTTATCTATGCTTAGTGTTCTAAAATAAATGACAGCCGCTCTTTTCTGGGGTAAAATCACAAATACCAGTAGGCAAGCATCACTGGTTGTACCTTGAATGCTTGATTCGCTCTGTGCACGTTAACACGCGCCCTGGAGGGCCTCGGACAATTACTCGCACTGGGTGTGGGGGCGGATTCAAATCCCCTAAGATCTCGGCTCCCATTAGAGCTGGATGAACGAAATTGGCAGGGTGGATGGGTACGGTAGTGATCTCTATTGTGTGCAAATTTACTGACCTTAGATCAACATTTTCAAGGTCAAATGAGGTAAAATGTGTCAAAATTGGTTTTGTTTGGCTTGGCTTGTTATGGATCCCTGTAATTGTGTTTATATTCTCCAAAATGGGCACCAGTGATGTTTTGGGCATTACTAATGATGCAATACAGATGGTAGGCCTGGCATTTGACCTCAGGTCACCTATGTAGCAGCACTCTCAGGTCACCTATGTAGCAGCACTCTCAGGTCATTACCTGCTCCAGTTACCGGAACCTGGTCGCCCGCCGGACTGCTCCGTTGGGCGGCTCGGCGCAATCGGCTTCGCAAAGAAAGGAGTGAAGTACATGAATAAAGTATGGAAATGCTTAGGTACACAATGACAAATGGTAGTTTTCAGGATGTGTAGGGAGTAACACGCAAAGTTACATCAATCGTATGACAATCATTTGCATTCTTGACAACATTCCAGTTGACCAAGTTTGGTTCGATTAACCTGTATGAACTTCACCTGACTTGACCTCGGTGACCTAACATGACTTTGAAACTACATAGCGTAACAATATACATCAAACAAGCCGCTAGTGTTGCCAAGACCACTTCCCTTTTATAAATACACGGGATGCGCATCAGCGCCGATTTTTGTGGTCTGGCGCTGTGATTTTTTGAAAACTTTAACGGCCCTTAACTCGACAATTTTTTTAAAAAGATTTCCATTTACTTTCTTTACACAATGCGCCAGTCATTTCTCAGCAGGTACGCAAACAATGACGTATATCGGTCGGTGAAATCTTGAGTTATGGATGAAAATCCAGAGGGGTGGGCGGATTTCGCCCTCACCTCCAGGGCGCGTGTTAAATGTGAGTGAAACAAACAGGCTTCCCATGGGTACATTGCATTGTCAGGCGATGCGAAGTAGGTCACTAAGCGACGAGCGCATATCGCCGCACCAGCTGCAGAGTCTCAGTCAGACGCGGACAGTCATGTTCGTTAGCTTCGGGCATACGCGAAGCGTCCTCCGTGTGCATCAATGCACGATGGCAGGCACTCCTGGAATGGAATGGTACTCAGAAGAGAGCTGACGCGGATCTGCCGCCAGCAGGACGGGAGCCGCCCCTTCAGATGACCGACGTCGCGGATCTCTTCCATGTACACGATAAGCTGCAGCTCCGTCCACACCAAGTAGGCCCTAGGGTTAACCCACGCCGTCTCGGGTGGGGAGGGGTCGTTATCCGCCCCCATTGTTGTTGGGTTAAAAGTTGTCTTGTGTAAAATGTGCTGAAATAAGTCTTGTAAAGCCAGTGTTAAAATAAGTTTCTTGTTAGATGCGAGATGACAAAATGAGCACAGTAGGATGTCAAAATTTGTCATACAATTAGTGTCATTTAACCCATCCCATCTTGGGGGGTCTTAAACCGACCCCTCAGGTTTTTCGCGGATAGTGAAAGAACGGCTTGCGGCAGTGCGCCGAAGTTTGTCATATCTTTCCCACATCAATTTGGCATGTTGTGTGAACATTTTGAAATCAGGCATCTAGGATTAACGAGTTAGTCATGGTCAAGTAAACCTCCAAAAAAGTTCAACCAGTCGTCACGCTTTGACGGATAAAGATATTTTGATGAACTTTCAGCATTTGCTGATCTTTAGGATATAACAAAGCACACCAGATGATTTTTTTCTCGTAAAAAAAAAATACTTGTTAGTTTTGCATATTTGCCCATTAGAGTCAACATCGAAGATCCTGGCCAAAGTAGGCAGGTTGTGTTGGAGCAAGTTGACTTCGAACAACGTTCTTAGCTCCTCCCTGCCCATTAGAAGCAAAATTAAAGAAAACTTTGAGACACAAAATTTCAAAATAAGTATTTCAATTTTTCGGGGATCAAAAATATATGGCCCTGGTCCATTTCACTTTCCTTTTCTGATTCCAAATAATTGTTTTATTTCCTTTCTTAATCTTAAATGAACTCCCCAGGGTAAAAAAAACATGATGTAAGTCGTGAAAACCTATTCCTCCTAATGACGCCACTTTTTGGAGGGGGAATTTGGGGGAGGGGGGGGGGGTCTGGCGACCTCCCGTTCGCGGGACCCTGGCGTCCCCCCAGTAGGGCCCCTAAGGGGTGGGGCGCCCGAGGAGCAGAAACAAAATAAACAACAGATGGCAAGCCAAAACACCAAAACCCTCCCTGGTCCACGTGACAGAGGCCAAAATACGAAACAAATACGCCGACCTGACAGTGGAGCCACTAGGGCTTCTTCCCATCGCGTTCTTATCTTCCAAACCGCTGAACGGTTAAAACAACTGGCTTCTCTTCCCCATTCCATCGACGAGACTGCGGCGGCCGCTTCGGGCGTATCAGGCGATGCGAGAAACTTGGAGGTGGTGGTTTAGAAGTAGAGTTCGAAAGCACAGAAGAGGCCAAAAGAGCACTGATGGAAAATTAATTTGTATACCTAACCAGAGACCAACAGGGCAAACAGATAGTAACAATACCGATGACTGTGAAAACGCACACCACGAAAAATTACTCGAAGGGCATAATTAACTGTTTTAACTTAAGAGGCGTCAGTGATGCTGAAATTACCGATGGTTTGTCAGATGATGGAGTGATTGTGGCGCGGAAACTGACGGTGAGAAAAGGACAGGAAGTGCAGCCCACAGACAATGTCATCTTGACGTTTAGCTCAATGGACTTGCCTGAATCGGTTCGTGTCCGGTATATTACTGTAAAGGTCAGAAGATTTATTCCCAATCCCATGCGGTGTTTTAGATGTCATAGATATGGCCATATAACCCAATTCTGCCGTGACCGCCCCGCATGCGGAAGATGCGGAGCATCGGCCCACGCTGCTGATGAATGCAATTAAGAATCACCTTGGTGCATAAATTGCGGTGAGGGTCAGATTGCACATAGCACATTCGATAGGGCATGCCCAGCATATAAGAAAGAAAAAGAAGTCATTGCAATCAAGTGTACTCAAAATATTTCGTTTCGGGAGACTCGAAATTTGTATGACAGAACCCATCCAAAAGTTACCTATGCAGGAAAGGTGGCTGGCCGGTCAACTAATTATACCCTGATAGACCCACAACACATACAGAACGGCAATATCTCTGAGCTGATTGCACAACTTACAGCTCTCCTTCGATCCCTTTGAGTGCCCCTTAGTTTACCCGTCAAGCAAGGTCAGCCAATCCAACACTGCGCCGAGGTGACTGAGGTCCCACCATCCAGGAGTGACTCAGTTCACCCATTAGAGGACCCCTCCCGATCAACACCCGAAGGAGAGGTGTGGACGCTGGTTCAACGGCAAAAGAGGCCTTCTCGGTCCTTGCCACCCAATTCCAGCCCTTCCCCATCAATCCCCAAATCCCCACCTTCCTCTCTTCCTCCACCCTCCAATCTCCCCTCGTCTTCCACACATCATACCACCTCCAAACCTAGCCTTTCCACGTCCTGCCTGAACCTCCCCTCCCCTACGTCAACCTGCAGTCCTCACCCTCAACCTCCACCAGCCCCGTCCCCATCCAACCTATCCCTGATCCTTCCGAAGCCACTCATGCTCCGCCAACCGCATCAGCTTCTACTGTGACCTCACGTCGAGTCCCAGTAATGGCACCCTCGGCGACTAGACCAGGACCTGCTGTTCAGGTCCACCCGAGAGCCCCCGACGTGGGGGCGTCTGGCCGGGCTGCTCGGACCGTTTCCAGAGACCCCTCGCCGAGTGCACGGGTCGAACAGTCTCCGAAATCGACACCCGATCACCACCACCAGCTAACCGTGTCAGACGGCTGTCAACTGTAGATAAAGGGAAGTGATGGGTCTGCCTCCCATACCACCCCGACCACCACAAGCTAACCGTGTCAGACGGCTGTCAACTGCAGAGACAGGGAAGTGATGGGTCCGCCTCCCATACCACCCCGACCACCACAAGCTAACCGTGTCAGACGGCTGTCAACTGCAGAGACAGGGAAGTGATGGGTCCGCCTCCCATACCACCCCGACCACCACAAGCTAACCGTGTCAGACGGCTGTCAACTGCAGAGACAGGGAAGTGATGGGTCCGCCTCCCATACCACCCCGACCACCACCAGCTAACCGTGTCAGACGGCTGTCAACTGTAGATAAAGGGAAGGTGATGGGTCCGCCTCCCATGCCACCCCGTGTTGACGAAATAACGCGACACACTACTCCCCATGTGACCTGACGCAAGCGGCTGTCCCCGTGGACACCATCGCCACCATTGCCATTGACGATGATCCACACAACAACGACCATTTCCCTGTTTACTCCCATTTCATTAGTCATGTTACTGTAGGCCGACGACCCTTAGAATGGCTACTTCACCGGGCCGACTGGGAGGGCTTCCAATCATACCTTGAGTGAGAACACTCAGTGGCCACTTGGTTGAATCAGTTATGTCCTTGGAGGAATTCAATTCGGCGACTCTGGAGATTGCTCGGCGGCACATCCCACGATCATCGGGAACGTCGACTAGAGTGTCAGTCCCATGGTGTTCCGACAAATGTCGAGAGGCAGTCCGTGCTAGGAAGCGGACGTTTGGCACATTTAATAACAATAGTTGCACATGCAATCTAATAGCTTTTCGCAAAGCACGAGCGTTCGCTAGACGAACTATCGCCGAAGCAAAACGAGACTCATGAAAGGCATACATCAACACGTTAAATCGCTCCACATCTTTGTCAACTGTATGGTCTCGAATTAAGCGCTTCTCTGGAAAACACGCTCCAGTTCCTCTCCCCGTCTTACACATGGCCGGACAAGATATCATTGACCCAGTAGAAGTGGCTGACAAAATAGGATGTGCGTTGTCCGCACGCTCGGAAAATTATAGTAACGAACGATTTCTACTACATAAGGCTCGGTGTGAAGAACGCCCCCTTGATTTTTCCACTTCAGACATCCTCGACTACAACGTACCATTTTCGGTCTCTGAATTAACTGCAGCAATTAGCACACTCAAGAGTGTGGCAGAGGGCCCGGATACACTGCGTCATGATATAATCAAACATATACCAGCGACTGTTGTAGAAATACTATTGGAAGCCATAAATGACATGTGGAAATCAGCCACATTTCCATCTTCGTGGCGGGAGGCAATTGTGCCTATACGGAAACTAAATAAATCTGGGGAGGACCCACTGCACTACCGCCCCACCTCGCTTACCTGCTCGCTATGCAAATTGGTTGAGAAAATGGTTAATGTCCGATTGGTGTGGTTTTTAGAACGTAACAATTTTCTTACCATGATACAGAGTGGTTTCCGAAAACACTGTAGCATACTTGACCATATTTCAACACTTGACTCCATCGTGCGCTCTGGGTTTATGAAGCGCCAACATACAGCTGAATTATTTTTCGGCATTGATGGCGCATATGACACGACATAGCGTCACGGTATACTGATGAAGTTACATAGTATGGGTGTCAGAGGCTCCATGGGGTTCTTCTTGACAAACGTTCTAGCTTCCAGAACGTTTCGCGTAGAATAGGCCGCACACTATCTGGCACTTTTCCACAACTTAACGGAGTCCCGCAGGGAAGCGTATTAAGTGTAGCATTGTTTGCTGCCGCTATCAATGATGTAGCTACATCACTGCCGGCCTCCGTAGGCAAAGCGCTATTTGTAGATGATTTCGCCGTATGGTGTTCTTCGCGCTTTGTTCGCACAATGGAGAGACAACTCCAGCTGGCTGTCCGGAAGGTTCAGGATTGGTGTGATGAAACAGGCTTCGTCATGTCCACGTCTAAAACCATCGCTGTGCACTTCTGCCGCAAACGCTCTTTCACCGACCCAATTTTTATGCCCAATGGGCACCATATTCCATTCAAGCCTGCCGTCAAGTTCCTAGGTATATGGATGGACCGCCGACTAACGTACAACACCCACCTAAAAAGTCTTGCGCAGAAATGTACTAAGAAGTTGCAGGTGATGAGGACTGTCTCCAGGTGCTCGTATGGAGCAGACAGAAGTATTTTGCTTTTATGTACCGATCGCTCATACGCTCTATAATCGACTATGGATGCTTTATATATGATTGGGCGTGCGTTACAACGAAACGCCGTCTGGACGTAATCCACAATACAGCCCTTCGTATTGCCACTGGAGATTTACGTACTTCACCGGTCGGTAGCTTAATGGCTGAGACTGATGAACTTCCTCTTGCGTTACGCCGTACACTACTGGGAGCGAGACACTCAGGTAGGGTCGCACAGAACCGGAAGCACCCAGCATACAAATGGATATTTTCAAGCACATCGCCGTCACTCAGTAATCAGCGTGTCCTACCTTTTTCTGGACGCATGGCCCCGACATTTCGTGAGTGCAGCATCAAACCAGGTTCTGTGGCACGCGCTGTCACTCCGAGTCTTTCCCTTGGCAGGCTATCCCAGTCCAGACAGACCTTGCTCTGATCTGCTCGAAGAAGGGGAGTGTCAACTCCGAGGAATTCCGCATGTTGGCGTTGGAGAAAATACACCAGTACCGTGAATTATCTCGGATGTACACAGACGGCTCCAAGTCCTCGTCGGGAGTGGGATGCGCGTGCGTGCGTGCGTGAAATTCGCCTACCCCTTCCGCCAAGAGATATGTATCCCTCCATTTTATCATACATACGATCTGAATGGTAATGAGCCTGGAATTCGGAGCCCAGTAAACTGAGAGTTATAAAACCAGAACTAGGATTATGGCAGTCCTCACACCGGACCTCGCGGCGAGAGGAAGTGACGCTCTGTCGGTTGAGGATAGGACATGCCTTCGCGACACAGCTATATACTGACCGGTGATGACCGACCTTTATGCCCACGGTGTCCTGACCCGCTTACCGTTTATCATGTTTTAATAGGCAGTTTATCATTAGAACCTCTACGACACCAGATTTTAGGACGTGTAAACAGCGACACTTTGCGTATGCTGCTAAAGGATGACTCTGAGGTTGTGTCGTCTGGGGAAATTTTTACCTTTCTTTGACAAGCAAATTTTGATCTCATCTATCGCCGTCCCTGAATATTTTGTCTTACTGTAGGAGCATAGTAGATAGCTTGCAAACACAGTTATGGGCGCAAAATGACCATGGCAGTCGACGCGCCACAAAACCCCAATTTCATGAGCGACCTCCTCCAGCCGGCCATGCTAATCTTCATCGTAGATTCACAACGGCTCATGTACCCGACTCCCACGCAATCCCGTCCCTGTGACCTGAGCAGTGGCAGCTAAATTTGTCTTGTGGCGTCCAGCAGTTCAAAGGTACATATCTTTTCCACCTAAAATGAATATGCGACACATGGAATTGTTATCTAGACTCATTGTACTGCAAGATGACCTATCCAGCCAGTAAATGTGACTGCAGTAAATGTCCCTGGACACTGGACAGCCAACTTGATTAGCGCCCTTCGCAGTTGCCAGTGGTACGGTAACCCGCACCGGACCACCCGTCCCAAACTGGCACCAATAAACCTCACAACAAACCTTACCCACCGAACTTTACAACCCGTTTCAAACCTCGGCGGGAGACGCACAGTCTCGATGCGCTTTCATCGATCCTCGTCGCAATCGGCAGTGTTGACAGTATGTGCCACATGGTGGCACAGTACGTGCGACAGGCGACACGTCGGTGACACGTGCACCGGACACGTGGCACGATTAGAGCGGCCCGCTGCCACGGAGCCACACGGGCCGAGACGTGAAAGCGTGCTCTGGATTTGCCGGCGCATTTGTCCACATGTGCTCTGAAGCGGCGCAGACTGCCTCCTTCATTCCCCCATTGTCGCCGACACGCGGGAAACTCCGACAGGGGCGACATCTCTCACTCTTTTGGGAGCATACGGGTGGGTGGGTGTGAGGAAAATGTTTACGACATCTCGCATGAACATTTGGTGAATGAATGGACATTCAGTGAACAAAAACATGAACATTCCATTGCAGTGCAGCGAATTGCTTCCAATGGAAGCTGAGGAAATTACTACCCTTGGAGTGCTGGTAAATTTATTGACCCATGTTGAATTTCGTGTGCGGTACAGACCGTGTATAACTATGTACAACAACTTGACTATGCACGAATATCTTGACAATTTGGGACAATTTGTGATTGGTCTTTCAAGGTTGAGATATGTGCATGGATCGCATTTGGTGCAGGGTGCGTACTCTAGCTATTGCATGATTCATATAGGGAAATGTATTGAAAATGGAGGCGTGTTTGTTGAAATCAGTTACTCAATTCAAAATGAACACCAAAATGTAATTTATCGTAATTGCCGGTGATTTTGTATATTGAGCTATGTCCTCCACTAACTCGTTTATTTCGACCAGATGCATTCCTTAAATACGTAGGTTTTATGAACATTTGCATTAATAATGTACGGCACAGTGGCGCCCGCCATCGGAGCTGGACATTGTTCGCTGTCGGTCTGAAGCAGCACCAGCCGCAACTCCAGCCGGCTCTAGCACCAGGACTCAGGAAGTCAAACCAGAAACATTCACTCCACCGAGCTGGGCAATTCCACACAATGCATTAAAGTTTGAAATGCGTGGACCATATTTCGGTGCGCGGTTTTAGCCAGGGCGTAGCCCTATCCTCTAACTGTTCAACAACATAAAGACAGTTTGTCTTCTTCTTACTGTTTGCCCCCATGTAAGGTCAAAGGGGTGAAAATTCGGGTTGCGCGCGACCGTCCAGTTCACGCTGCCGATTTTCACCTCCGGACCATTGCCACAGTTTTCGGCGCAGAGGTGAAATATATAGATAGCTTAGCCTCTCGCGAATTCGTCGGCGCTACTGAATATGAACGTCATTTTTCCTTTATTCCTGTACTAAGAATGATTAAGCGATCGATACAAAATTTGTCGACACTGTTCGATGAAATACCAGATCAGTTGACACTGCGCGATGAAGTGCCAAACCAGTTGACACTGCGCGATGAAGTACCAGATCAGTTGACACTGCGCGACGAAGTGCCAAACGTGTAGCCGGAGCTGGCTGTGGCCGACTGCGGCCGCCGTCGGCACAGCCTACTTCTGGTGCGATGCGGCAGCCGGTCGGCGGCCGGCAGACAGTGGCTGGTCCGCCGCCGACCGGCTCGGTTCGCTCCGCGCGCCAGTGTCGCACCGTTCGCCGCCGACCGGCTCGGTTCGCTCCGCGCGCCTGTGTCGCACCGTCCGTCCCGCGCGCCTCCGCCGTGTGTTGCGACAGACTGACGGCATCGCTGCGACGTATTCGAGCACCGCGGCCGTGCGTGTCCAACGTCGCAGGGATGTGGCAGATGGGCGGCGTCCCGCTGAGGTGACCGCCACCGCGTCGATCGGGGGCCAGCCCT
Source organism: Imbricaverruca yamaguchii (assembly GCA_034440575.1). Lineage (NCBI taxonomy): Eukaryota > Metazoa > Arthropoda > Thecostraca > Neoverrucidae > Imbricaverruca > Imbricaverruca yamaguchii. Next base: position 1,288,333 of record JAOTOL010001526.1, on the reverse strand, counting down.
CCCCTCACCGCCAGTCAGGGGCGAGAGCCGACGCTGGCAGCAGCGAGATGCGAGCACCCCACGCCGCCGGCAGCCACGTCTGAGCAACGCCAGGTAGGTGATGCGCCCACGCCGTTTAGCACGCCCGTTCCATTGATGGCGCCAGGCTGCCACCGTTAGTCGCCTGCCGGCCGGGTGCGGGTCAAGGTCGCGTGCCGCCGTGACCGGCCCGGCCTGCCCGGCCTGCCCGGCGCCCTTCCTGGTGTCAGGCACCGATCGTATCGGCCGGCCATCCCTGCGCTGACGTCGCCGACCAGCACGAGAATGTCTGAGGCAGAGGAAAAGTGGGCCACCAGTTCTAGGCGGCCGGCCCAAATGATGTCTCTTCGAACGCTGCTTGCACATGTCTCGGTACGAGGATATGCGAACTGCCGATGCAGCAGAGAAGCTCTGAGCAGCCTGTGACCTCGGCCCGCTGCGGAAAGGTATCTGTGTCACACAATGAACAAACAAACAACGTGTCACCTGGCACCTGGTGGTTCCGGCTCCGGTTAAGACGATGGCGCCCAGGGTAGTGACGTTATCAGCTGGGCCGTCCTCTGCCCGTAGGTGGGGGGAGTGCCACGTGACAGAGCCGGCCGGCCTTTGGCACAACAAGGAGGTCCTGGCCACTAGGTGGTTTTCTCGGGATCGCCGGTACCCTTCACCGCTGGGCGGCCGCTCGGCTGGTGGGTGCCTGCGTAATTGGGTCACGTGTAGCGTCAGTCTAGTGTGGCGCCCGCACGTTCGCCGCGCGCCTCCCAGATCTGAATGGGGTCCGATCGACCGACCGTTATGGAGGAGAACCCATTGGCCCTTCATAGTGCTCTAAACAGTCTCCAGACGGCCCCCCCCATAGTGCTCTGCACAGTCGCCAGGTGACCCTCCACAGTGTTCCGCACAGTCGCCAGCCGGTACCTTGCTGGCCTCTGTACAGTTGTGAGACGGACCGCAATAGTACTCGGTGCAGTCGTCATACAGGCCTCCATTGTGCTCTGTACAGTCTTCAGGCGGCACTTCATTGGGCTCTGTACAGCTGTCGGGCAGCACTTCGTGGCATGCCACACCGTACGATATGAACGCTAGCATCTCGAGCTGCCATCGACCCAAGGTATATTCCTGTGGTGTCGAAACCTTTGCTCGCTTGTTCACCACCATGTATACCTGTCATCTACTGTGATAATGCAATCCCGGAGTGCAGCCCTCCCTGATTGATGGAACACACCCTGACATCCGCCATTGATCCGTGATGACGCACCTATCCGGTGCCCATTCTCAGTATCCGGCATTCGTCGTCAATGTCAGTTCCCTGACGCCCGTACTCACCCTCCGCTGCCTGTCCTCCGTCCCTGGTGACACAGCTTCCTTACGTCAGTACTCAGCCTCCGCTGCCTGTCCTCCGCCCCTGGTGACACAGCTCCCTGACGCCCGTACTCAGCCTCCGCTGTCTGTCGGTCCCTGGTGACACAGCTCTCTGACGCCCGTACTCGGCCTCCGCTGCCTGTCCTCCGTCCCTGGTGACACAGCTCTCTGACGCCCGTACTCAGCCTCCGCTCCCTGTCCTCCGTCCCTGGTGACACAGCTCCCTGACGTCAGTACTCAGCCTCCGCTGCCTGTCCTCCGCCCCTGGTGACACAGCTCCCTGACGCCCGTACTCGGCCTCCGCTGCCTGTCCGTCCCTGGTGACACAGCTCCCTGACACCCGTACTCAGCCTCCGCTGCCTGTCCTCCGCCCCTGGTGACACAGCTTCCTTACGTCAGTACTCAGCCTCCGCTGCCTGTCCTCCGCCCCTGGTGACACAGCTCCCTGACACCCGTACTCAGCCTCCGCTGCCTGTCCTCCGCCCCTGGTGAAACAGCTCCCTGACGCCCGTACGTGGCCTCCGCCGCCTGTCCGTCCCTGGTGACACAGCTCCCTGACGCCAACATTCGGCCTCCGCTGCCTGTCCTCCGCCCCTGATGACACAGATCCCTGTCGCCAGTACTCGGCCTCCGCTGTCTGTCCGTCCCTGGTGACACAGCTCCCTGACGCCCGTACTCAGCCTCCGCTCCCTGTCCTCCGCCCCTGGTGACACAGCTCCCTGACGCCCGTACTCAGCCTCCGCCGCCTGTCCGTCCCTGGTGACACAGCTCCCTGACACCCGTACTCAGCCTCCGCTGCCTGTCCTCCGCCCCTGGTGACACAGCTCCCTGACGCCAGTAGTCCGTCCCTGGTGACACAGCTCCCTGACGCCCGTACTCAGCCTCCGCCGCCTGTCCTCCGTCCCTGGTGACACAGCTCCCTGACGCCAACATTCGGCCTCCGCTGCCTGTCCTCCGCCCCTGATGACACAGATCCCTGTCGCCAGTACTCGGCCTCCGCTGTCTGTCCGCCCCTGGTGACACAGCTCCCTGACACCCGTACTCAGCCTCCGCTGCCTGTCCTCCGCCCCTGGTGAAACAGCTCCCTGACGCCCGTACGTGGCCTCCGCCGCCTGTCCGTCCCTGGTGACACAGCTCCCTGACGCCAACATTCGGCCTCCGCTGCCTGTCCTCCGCCCCTGATGACACAGATCCCTGTCGCCAGTACTCGGCCTCCGCTGTCTGTCCGTCCCTGGTGACACAGCTCCCTGACGCCCGTACTCAGCCTCCGCTGCCTGTCCTCCGCCCCTGGTGACACAGCTCCCTGACGCCCGTACGTGGCCTCCGCCGCCTGTCCGTCCCTGGTGACACAGCTCCCTGACGCCAACATTCGGCCTCCGCTGCCTGTCCTCCGCCCCTGATGACACAGATCCCTGTCGCCAGTACTCGGCCTCCGCTGTCTGTCCGTCCCTGGTGACACAGCTCCCTGACGCCCGTACTCAGCCTCCGCTGTCTGTCGGTCCCTGGTGACACAGCTCCCTGACGCCCGTACTCAGCCTCCGCTCCCTGTCCTCCGTCCCTGGTGACACAGCTCCCTGACGCCCGTACTCAGCCTCCGCTGCCTGTCGGTCCCTGGTGACACAGCTCCCTGACGCCCGTACTCAGCCTCCGCTCCCTGTCCTCCGTCCCTGGTGACACAGCTCCCTGACGTCAGTACTCAACCTCCGCTGCCTGTCCTCCGCCCCTGGTGACACAGCTCCCTGACGCCCGTACTCGGCCTCCGCTGTCTGTCCGCCCCTGGTGACACAGCTCCCTGACACCAGTACTCAGCCTCCGCTGCCTGTCCTCCGCCCCTGGTGAAACAGCTCCCTGACGCCCGTACGTGGCCTCCGCCGCCTGTCCGTCCCTGGTGACACAGCTCCCTGACGCCAACATTCGGCCTCCGCTGCCTGTCCTCCGCCCCTGATGACACAGATCCCTGTCGCCAGTACTCGGCCTCCGCTGTCTGTCCGTCCCTGGTGACACAGCTCCCTGACGCCCGTACTCAGCCTCCGCTGCCTGTCCTCCGCCCCTGGTGACACAGCTCCCTGACGCCCGTACGTGGCCTCCGCCGCCTGTCCGTCCCTGGTGACACAGCTCCCTGACGCCAACATTCGGCCTCCGCTGCCTGTCCTCCGCCCCTGATGACACAGATCCCTGTCGCCAGTACTCGGCCTCCGCTGTCTGTCCGTCCCTGGTGACACAGCTCCCTGACGCCCGTACTCAGCCTCCGCTGCCTGTCCTCCGCCCCTGGTGACACAGCTCCCTGACGTCAGTACTCAGCCTCCGCTGCCTGTCCTCCGCCCCTGGTGACACAGGTCCCTGACGCCCGTACTCGGCCTCCGCTGTCTGTCCGTCCCTGGTGACACAGCTTCCTGACGCCAATATTCGGCCTCCGCCGCCTGTCCTCCGCCCCTGGTGACACAGCTCCCTGACGCCCGTACTCAGCCTCCGCTGCCTGTCCTCCGTCCCTGGTGACACAGCTCCCTGACGCCCGTACTCGGCCTCCGCCGCTTGTCCGTCCCTGGTGACACAGGTCCCTGACGCCCGTACTCGGCCTCCGCTGTCTGTCCTCCGTCCCTGGTGACACAGCTCCCTGACACCAGTACTCAGCCTCCGCTCCTGTCCTCCGTCCCTGATGACACAGATCCCTGATGCCCGTACTCAGCCTCCGCTGCCTGTCCGTCCCTGGTGACACAGCTCCCTGACGCCAGTAGTCCGTCCCTGATGGCACAGCTCCATGACGCCCGTACTCAGGCTCCGCTGTCTGTCCTCCGTCCCTGGTGACACAGCTCCCTGACGCTAGTACTCAGCCTCCGCTGCCTGTCCTCCGTCCCTGGTGACACAGCTCCCTGACGCCCGTACTCGGCCTCCGCTGCCTGTCCTCCGTCCCTGGTGACACAGCTCTCTGACGCCCGTATTCCGTCCCTGGTGACACAGCTCCCTGACGCTTAACCACGACAGTGGCGGAGCCGTTTCCGTGTGGCTGAGCATGGCCTTCTTTTATTCCGACTCATGTTCTTTTTAATAGAGATAACTGGAGATCACTAAGCCGCATGACTGTTCGATTGCCGTGGGTTAAATGGAAATATCAAGCGTGGATCTCAATGTGTAGAGGAGATGAAGTAATCAGATTGTAGGTATCAGATGCACTTGTCAATATTTTGTTACTTCTGCATCGTCTCTACCCATTTAAGACACTTGGCCACGGACTAAAAATAGCATGTAATTATGATAAAACCAACATGATAATAAGACATAGATGGAGTATGAAGAAAGATAGCATCATTGAAATTTAGGAAAATATGTTCCTAACAATGCCCTGACTTGACCATTCACGCCATTACATTCAGCAGTGTCAATATACCTTAGAAATGCGTCGTGTCGGGTACCTTAGAAACAATATTGAAAAGACGTGGCTTCATGCAGGATCATAAAGACATAAAGACAAAAGATTAGTGCAACTATGAGCCACAAGGGCCCTTCTTGGATGCACTCTGTACACTGAACCAGTTGCCCACCAAATATGTCAATCAGCTCTCCCTGTAATACTGAAAAGCAAGCCCTTTATTCTTATAATGATTGTCTATGCTGTTTTTTAAGATGTTCAATGTGCTGCTACTGACAATGTTTTCTGGCAGTTGGTTCCAGTGTTCTACTACCCTGTTGGTGAAGAAAGTTTGCCTTAACCTTATTCTGCGGTGGTTAACTTTAATCTTGAATTTATGACCCCGAATTGCATCATTTCTGTTCAATTCAAACAGTTCCCCAAGATATCCCCTCTCCAGACCATGGACAAATTTAAAGACCTCGATGAGATCTCCTCTCAGCCTTCTATATCTAAGTGAAAACATGTTCAATTTCTTCAATCTTTCCTCATATGCCAGGTTGCTTATGCCATTAACCATTTTTATAGCCCTCTTTTGTACTCTCTCTAAAAGCCAACAATCTTTTTCATAGCCAGGAGACCAAGCTTGGATGCAGTATTCCAAATGTGGCCTGACGTATGCACAGTAAAGCTTCCTGATCACTTCCTCAATTCTGTATGATACATTCCTATTTATTGCCCGAGCATTCTCAGTGCCTTCTTCCTGGCTTCCTTGGTCTGTTCTGATGCCCCCAGTTTTGTGTTTAGAATAACACCTAAATCCTTCTCCAGTTGAGTCACTGATAGCACTTCGCCACCCATCAAGTATGGAGCCTTCATATGCTGCTTACCTACATGCATGATTTTGCACTTATCAAAATTAAATTTAATTTGCCATTCTTCGGACCACTTCACAAGTTCGTCTAAGTCTTTTTGCAGCGAGATATGCTCATCTTGACCTGTTATTGCCCTAAAGACCTTCAAATCATCCGCAAATTTCAAAACTTTACTGCTTAGGCCACTTTCAATGTTATTTACAAATATAATGAACAGTAGTGGCCCCAGTACTGACCCCTGGGGGACTCCACTAACAACATTTTGCCATGATTACTTTGTGCCATTTAGCTTCACTCTTTGCTGTCTATCTGAAAGCCACAACTCTATCCATTTTAAGATGCTACCTGCAATACCATGGGACTGAAGCTGCATCATTCACCGTTTATGGGGTACTTTGTCAAAGGCCTTACTAAAGTCAAGATATGCTACATCAACCTGATTTCCCTGATCAAATTGCTCTGTGGCGAAGTTCAAAAAGTCCAAGAGGTTTGTGAGTCACGATCGTCCTTTTCTAAACCCATGTTGAGTATCTTGAATCAATCTGCTACCTTCCAGATAACTAACTATTCTATCCTTGATAATTGATTCGAGTACCTTGCAGACTAGGGATGTGAGACTTACTGGCCTATAGTTTTCAACTTTCTCTCTTTCTCCTTTCTTGAAAATAGGAACTACATTTGCCCTTTTCCAATCGGTTGGAATTTCATTTTGTGAAACTGATCTACAAAATATTATACTAAGTGGAAATGCCAGTTCTTTTTCAGTTTCCCGCAACACCCTAGCATAAATATCGTCAGGTCCTGCTGCCTTGTTTGGCTTTATTTTCCTGATATGATTGTAAACAACATCACTATCAATGAAATCAACATAATTTGTCAGATCCTATGTCACTGAACTATGGTGTACGGTCGGCAGATTGGTCATATCTTCCAATGTAAACACTGATTTAAACTGCTTGCTCAGCTCCTCAACCATCTCACTATCCTCACCCAATGTAGTCCCGTTTACTTCCAGTGGACCAATTGTGCTAGAAACTTTACTCAGCTTGTAGAAACTAAAGAACTTTTTACTGTCCCCATTACAGTTTCTAGCTAAATCCAGTTCTTTTGCTCGCTTTGCTGCTCTGGTTTTTTGCTTCACAGTGTCTCTAGCTTTTCGATACGCCTTCAGATTAACGACATTTGAGGCTTCTTTAAAGACTCTAAATGACGTTTTCTTAGCCTTAATTGTTTTTATCAAGTCTGGTGTAAGTCATGTTGGCTTTCCTACCCTTCTTTTGCGTCTTTGCTTTTGGGGGACATGTCTAATCTGAATTTCCTTCAAGTAAGATTTGAACTTTTCCCACATTTCACAGGTATTTAAATTGGAGAATTCTTCTTCCCATCTGATGGCACTTAAAGCCGCTCTCATGGAGTCAAAGTCTGCTCTGTTGAAATTTGGAACCTTTACCAAATTATCCTTGATAATTTCCCCGACATGTGCCTTGAATCTAACTATGTTATGGTCACTTCTTCCCAGAGTTTCGCCTACAGTCAAGTCTCGAACCAAGTCACTTAAATCCGACAATACAAGGTCCAAGAATGAACCATGCCTGGTAGGTTCCGATACAAACTGGTGTAAGAACAGGTCCTCATCAAGGCATTTCCTAAACATTTTACATGATTGGGAGCCAACACCAGCATTTTCATAACCTTTTAGATTAAAGTCACCAATAATAAGGCACTTCCTCTTAAAGTTTCTACTGATTTCCTCACAAATCACCTTGACAAGCTCCAATTGCTGAGAATGTGGCAGGGTTCCTGATCGGTAGAAAGCTCCTATCCTAAGAGTATTGCTGTTGCATTTTCCCACAGTGACATCAAGCCAAATGGACTCCACAGACACATTTTTATCCCCACCTGCTACTTTTTGAGAACTGAATAAGCTATTCATATAGAGCATTACACCACCCCCTTTCATTGCTGGACCCCTATTGCATGAAAACATGTTGTATCCCTGGATCTCATAGTCCTGTAAGTTATATCATAGTGGTACGCTGCTCCACGCAGCTCCTTGGCGCTAGCATTGATGGCCTACAATGCTAGTAACGTAGCCGCCGTACCTGCGTTATTAGCTGTGATGATTATGATGGTCGCAGCCATTATCATGTTTCTGTGATCGCCTACAGTAGCTGTTTATGACTGGAGAAATAATAACACGCCTTCTAAATACCGTTGCAATGCGTTGTAACTTGCTTAATGTACCATATTTTTTGGTGGAATATAAATAGGATGAAGGTTGTGGAATATAAATAGGATCAGACAACGGGTTCATGGCTTCCTATTTTGGTGAGTGATTGTTTCGCCTCTTGCAACATCTGTCAATCAACTGCTGGCTTTAAAATTGCCAAAGACGTTAAGCACATCTGTGATGAATCTGGCTTGCACCTTCTTTGGAAGGCCATTGCTCCGTCCCATTACCACCAAAATCCGCCCTGTCCCTCACGAACATGGCAGACAGCTCATCTTAGTGAGACTGACAGCTCCACCAAGGAAACCCAACAAGCGAAAACCAGCGACATGAACCGCTCCTGCAGCAGCGGATAGTACAAATAGTCACCACTTTAAGCAAAGGATACAAGAGAGCTCTTACCTTAAGCATGATTCTGACGTCTACTTCGCGTAGCTCACCAAATGTATACGAGTTTCAATGCTACATGGGGAAATATATCGATGGCACACTTTTGAAGAACACGAACTTCAACCTTTGGACATCTGGACTCTGCTACCAGGCTAAGCACCATCTGCATTACTCTCGAAACCGATCCGCCTTTCTAAGCTCTATAAATATAAATCAAACGATCACAACTACATGCTTGTTTGGTGCGTTAATTTTATCAGGAGTTCACTTGCTCACTCCCACGCTCGTGTTATTCAGACAGCAGATCTGGGCTGGCAACCATCTGCCTGTTGCGGCAGCGTCTCGGAGCACCAGAGCCCGGATACCAGCTGAAAGCTGAAGCATAATTATAACCCCGCTCGTGCAGCCATCACCACGTCATCCTTTCTCCGGAAGCAAGTGAAACCGGCTGAGTGGCCGGTGACCAGGAGGTGGCTAGCACGCCAGCCACTCTGACCGATGTCTGACCAGCCACTGCGCCGGCCGATGCCAGGTCGGAGCCGGGCCACTGGACGGCATTGGCGCCCGTGCGTCACTCCTTGAAGCGGCGGCGCTCGTAGTACACGCGTCGACCTGACCAAGCAGGTGCCACCAACCGACCGGCGCCGACCGCCCGATCATTGGCCGCGAAACAGAAAACTAGGCTGTGCCGAGCTTCAAACACACAGCAGACCTTGAACAGACCGATCCGAGAGGGTGTGTCTGTGGGGGACGGGGGGTGTCTTCTCCGTAGCGCCTCTCTCAGTTGCCACTATCCATCACGAGGTGTCTCCGTGCGCCTAGCTGCCGCTGAGGTGCCTCTCGGACGCCTACGCGTGTGGTATGCATGTTTGTATGCGTGTATGCATGTGTTGTTTGTTTGTGCTGTTTGTTTACGTGTGCGTGTTTGTGTACATGCATGTGTCTGTATGCGTATGTGCGAGTTCGCTTGCACGCGCAAGCGTGCGAGCGACCCGCGTGTGTGTGTGTGTATGTGTATATGTATATCGAGGCGGTCCGCCCATGTAAGGCACTGAGGCAGTGCCTCACCTGAGTAGAGCTGGGAAGTATTTTTGTATGTTATTTTCATAAAATGATGCTTTCATCCACTGCAGAACTTAAACAACTGGAAGCAAATATGCATTGGTGACTCGTAATTATGGTGAAAATTGAAGTTCATTTACATTTACACCATTTACATCTTAGCTTCCAAATAGCTCTATCACCGGCCTCCAGAGGCTAGCCTCTCACACATATCGCCAAATAGTAAGTTTTCTTTTCATAACAAGCGCAGGGTACGCCGGGGCTCCCCAATATTGTTTGGCAATTGGTGACGCCACATTGGCTGGACAATTGCTCAGTCCCGTAGGCGCTCCAGAGAAACTTGCGTGTTTTCCAAACGATATTTCCGCTCTTAAATACCATATAAATGGGACAAAATTGGGTTTATTTGAAACCTTGAAAAATCTTGTTTACGAATATGAGCCGTATTTTCCCTAACACAAGGATTTTTTGCTTGGACCCACGCTGACTGCATTCATGTCAAGCGCCGCAGGAATCGCGCGGTGCCATGGGTAGTAGCAGTATGATGAGACAGGCCAACTGAAGATCACGGGTGTGTAGGAGGGGTAAGAGCAAGTAAGAGATAACTCTTGCAACATGATTCCTCCCCACTCGGTGCAAGGGCGTAAACAAGGGTGGGGGTACTGGAGGCATGTGCCCCCATGGGAAGGTGGTACTCATCCGGCCAGGAAAAGACGCCAACATTATATTTAGGCTATCGGCGGAGGTACCTATACTGGTTGGAATAGCACGCCCTTATCACCCATGTGCAGATACGGAACCTGCAGCTGGTTTTCATGGATTGTTTTCCATTTGTCGTTCATATACGCCTAGACCAGGCGTGTTCTTTTTGTATATTTTTGAAGGGCAAGCAGCCCTCAGTGTTGGCTCTGTCGACTAATAATTTCGACTTTTAGCATAGGGTACCATGGAACATGCATTCCATCCATGTGGGGCTTCCCATCAACTTCATGTATTTTGCACGGAAATAATCAATAATAAGAATAACAGCAATAATAATAATTATATGCATACATGTATAAAGTATATATGCATATATACACATAGTAGTTATAATATATAATCTGTGTGTGTGTGTGTATGCCTGCCATTTCTGGTTATGAAATGTAAATACATGAAAACCTCAATGATATTTTATATGTGAAACTTCCAGGCAATTTCGGAAGCATTTGAACACGAGGGAGAGGGTTGAAACCCATTGACTTCGGAACGATGGTGATATATTTGGCACCTTGCAGCGCCAAGTTAATTTGTTCATACTCATCTTAACATACAATAATAATGGGTAGTTATGAAAAATACTGGTCGAAATCCGGCATTTTTGTCTGCCTCACCTCATCTGGGGGCCACGGACCGCCCCTGATATTTGTATGTGTATGTATATGTTGTTTGTGTTTGTATGTGTATGTGTATGTGTGTGCTGTGTGTATGTGTGTGTTACATACGCAGCCAATGATATGCGCAGATGGAAGCTGATTGAAACATAATAGTTAGAACAGGTGGTACACGCATAAGGCAGAAAAAGTATGTGCAATGAAAAACAGGAGAAAGAAATTGTTCTACTTCCGGCACAGGTATGGTGTTGGGGTTTTTGACGTAGTGCTTAGAGACAGAGTACCAGCTATGATCTAGGTGATATTTCTCTGATATCCGAATTATAGATATTTTCTGTAGTTACTCTGCGTGTTCACTTCAGCGGTCTAATTGCACAGATATGTGCAAGCTATGCTGATGTTCAGAGCTGTGGTTGCTGAAGTGAAATGGTGAGTTGCAAAGCACAGTTTAACTTTTTTTGCGTCAATTTTGTTTTCCATGTTCATTGTTGGACCATATTCCGTGCAGGGACGGCATGTTTTCTCCCATCCCTCATCTTGCACCACCAGTGGTCATTGCTTTCCACTACAAAGCTGATTGCTGCAGCATTGTAATACTTTGTTGCTCTATTTTAAGTGACATGCGCGTACTTCATCGAATGTGCAAAGATTGAGTTAATCGGAGGTGGTCCCAGCATTTCGTTTTTAGGAGGTAATGTACAGTGCACGAGGCGGAAGAAACGCAAAGGTGCGAGCCTTTGCGTTCCTTGCGTTTCGTTATATTTTGCGGAAAACAAGGATTGCCAAGCTGTTTATGATACTTATATAAGCTATGGATGCTGAAAACGAACAAATACCATGAACAATTTTTAGCAGTGGCGCATTCAGGTACTCGAAATGGGGAGGGAACATGGCGTATTAGTTGTTTTATACAAGGTATCCGAAGCTATTTCTACCAGAAGCCGGCTTTCGAATCATAATCGGACCAGCAGTTTTCAACATCGTTTGAGAGGTGGCGTGGCAGAATCTGCCTCTCTGTGCACGTTCACATGGTGCCGACCAGCCGGCTCAGAATAGTGGCAAGCCCACATTATTCATGCGCATTACAAACACTCGACCACTGCTGTGAATACTCAGTCACTCCTAAAGAGGCACCAAATGGTAACCTTGTTAGGGTATTGTGCGGCCTTGACTTTTGGCACGCAAGAGTGAGAAATAAGATAGCATTGGTTGAGGTAGCTTTTTATCGACCAAATGACTCCTCTAAGATTACACAATAAGTATATATGGTCCTTGCTACTACGCAGATGTCTATGTTTGAATCGCATAAGCGTACTTAGTGGGAATGGGTAGCGAGTAAGTCTTGGAATAGAACATCAAGTCATCAATATCGCGACAACTTCAATAGACGCGATAATTCTTAGCTGAAATGTGTTATGCAATGCTTCCGCCTTCTAAACAAGACGCGTTCTAGGCATGCACCATACTTCTGCGACTGTGGCATGTAGTGATTGCAATTAAAAATTTTGCGTGTCACCAGCGACTTATTTTTCCTAGTGCTCATTTGCATATTGCATCCCATAGCTACTTGCCGTTTTCAACACGTTGATTGGTTTGCCGTGTCGCTGACCCGTCCGAAGACATACAGCTGGCGAGTGGCGTGTGACCAGCGCCGCGGTGCCAGCTTCTCTCGGAGACGGCGCCTCGACGTCAGTTGGAACGGGGCCAGCGCGGCCGGCCGGACGTCCGTTCGGATGCCACCACGGTGCGGCAGCCACGTGCGCCCAGTCAGGCTCTGCCGGACCACGGACGCCACGTACGCTTCCGGAGCGCAGCGGCTCGACCATGGTCGTCTATCGGCCCACCAGACGAACAGTTAAGCCGCGACCATGTGGCAGGCACGCGCGAGCTGGCCGGAAATGACACCACCCGACTGGGGCGCGCGTGACGTCACGCCGCCGGCCGGCGGCGGCCGCATGCCGGCCGACGATTCGGACGGCGTGTGCGGCGGCTGTGAGCCAGGCTGGGGCAGATCAGTGGGCGCTGAAGTCTGTCCTCCTGGCGCAGTTCAGATATGGGTCGCTACACATTCCTCCCACCCACTTCAGTAACGTCGGTTTCAGTTCAATTCCCGGGAGTTTCGGCTGTAGCCCCCTGGCCAGGAGGTGCACTGACAAAATCCGACAAGTTTAGTTGCTCTGGCCGTCATAGTCTAGGATTTGCCTTGTTAATACGATAACTGGGTCTGAAATTGAACTGCTCCTTCAAACCACCAAGTTCTGAAACCCAAGGGCTATTCTTCAAAACTGCTAGCTCTTGTGCTCAAAAACATGAACTCAATGCCCTTGAATTTGATCGGGCAGATTAGTTAACCCGCGCCGTGTCGGGGGTAGGGGTCTTCAACCGCCCCCTCCATCAGGTTTTTCGCGGTAGTAAAAGAACGGCGCCCGGCAGCGCGCCGAAATTTGGGATACCTTTTCCCACATCAGTTTGGCATGTTGTGTCAAACTTTTGGAGTCGGGTCATCTAGGGCCAACGAGTTAGTCAGGTCAAGTGAGGTCATCTCGAAAATAGTTAAACCAGTCGTCACGCTTTAACGGATACAAATATTTTAAGGAAACTTTCAGCGTTTGTTTATCTTTAGGGATGCAACAAAATGCATGAGAGGCAATGCAATTTTTCATTTTCCCCGGTTTTGATTACTTATTAGTTTTGCATATTTGCCTATTAGAGTTCAAATCGAAGATTCTGACTAAAGTAAGCATTTTTTATTGGAGCAAGTTGACTTCGAACGCGTTTTTCATCCGCTCTATCCACTATAAAAGTGGAATTAAATAGAACTTGAAAACGCAATTTAGAAATTTCAATATTTTTTTATTTTTTTATTTTTGGGTTTATTTATGAATTTATTTATGTTCCTGATTTAAATAATTATTTATGAATCCAGAATTTATGTCTGTTCGATTTCGTTGTCCTTTTCTCATTAAAATTTTTCTTCTATCTCCCAAAATGAACTTCCCAGAAACAAAAAGCATGATATAAGTCGTGAAAATCTAGGCCCCCTAGTGACGTCACTTTCGGGGGAAAATTTTTGGGGGGTGATGTCGGCCCTACTCGTCGAACGGTTTCCAATGACACCTCTTTCGTTTTCGTGCGACGCTTAGTTTGGATATCAACCCCTCCCCCCGAGACTGGGTGTGAGGAGCTGATCGGAGAGGCGGATTAACCAATACGGCGAACACTGCGCGATGGTTTCAGCAGTTCATCAGTGACACCAAAATCAGCAAAAGTTCGTGCCTCCAAATCATCATGACTGCACACCAAAGCAATTATGACTGACAATGACGAACAACCGTTCAGCGTCGGTACGTCTGTCACCTTCACCTACTCGGCAACATCTTACCGCCTCGACGTCTAGTCGCGTCTGGAGGTGTCGCCGTGTGTGAGAGAAGTACTAGTTTCCCAGGAGGAGGAACGCACCTGGCGTCATTAGTCACCAACACCTATTGCACCACTTGACGAAGGGAGGGGTCCGGTCATCGCACTCCAGGCACGCTCAACATGCATCCGTGCCATATGGTACCATATGGCAATTGTGACACGGGTGTCACAATGATGACACCTGACTGCCACGGCACAGCCTTGGTCGGCTGGCCGGGCGCTCGCTGAGAGCGAATGTTGACATCAAAATAATGTCTCCGTTGCCACCTTTTGAGGCGCTAAAGGCTGACCTCAGCACGCTGGCAGGTGCACAGCCGAAGGTCTGGGATCTGCCCGGAGCCCCGATCACAGGATACATTAGTGCCAAACGCATTTCCGAAAGGGAGGTCCGAGATGAACTTCCCCGCACTCTAAACGGAGACCTCTTCGACGTCCATACCGGTTTCATTTGAAGGCTGAAAACGAAGTATCGTGTTGTCTGATGTCGCTTGGCTGTGCGGGGTCTGATGTCGCGTGGCTCAAATTTCAGGGGGCGCTGTCCCCTGAACTGGCTCAAACCAGTCGGCCATCCCCGGCCCCGTACAGAGGTGAAAAAAGTGTTCAGCCTGTCACCTACAGAATTTCGAACACGACCAGGCTGTCAATTGCTGATGGCTCACAGTAGGCCATCAAACCCGTACGCATGTGTGCGAGCGCGAAATATCGACGATGATGCCAAAATTAACAAAGAAGAATGCTTTAGTTTATATATGATCTTCAATTTGTTCAAATATATGCGATTTCCAATGATTAATTAATATGTCAACACACCATATCAACCAATCTTGGGTCTATTGGGTGTATTCATGAATATATTGGTATTATTGTGGTTTAATGTACTCACAATATGTTTCACGTATTGCTTGGAAGCGGCAACTACGACCGAGGCGCCTCTACCGGCCGGCCGGCGTACTATTGTCTTTGGCCGCCTGCCAGCGAGACTTGGCGCGAGTTTCAAGCCAGTTTACTTTAAATCGTCTGCGATGAAAACGCACGCTTATGGCATGGCTCCGCATATATATTTGTGCACAATACACATTTCTTCGTATTATGCATGCCACTAATTTCATCTAACAGTCATTTTCACCATGTCATTTCGCCCCAGAACTTTGAGGGAACAACTGGTCGCCCATTGTAAATGAATTGCGGGCGCGCGTCCCACGGGCTCACAGTTCATTCTGGGATTAATGCTGATGCTCTGAGATGGTATGAATTGTTCAGAAGGATAAGGCTGGGACGCCATCCCTCGCTATATAAAAGGAAGCATACCGCTTGCGGCGACGCAACCTTTTGCGTGCATGTCGTGTCCATGCTGATGTTTTGTAAGCCCAGACCGCCGGGTGGCGACGGCCGTGTTCTTGTTGGTGTCGTCCAGGGGAATTATTCCCTGGACGGCACCCTTTGTTAAATCCGTTGACCACCCGGCGGAAGATTGATAATAAAAGTAAAAAATAAAAAGAATTGCGGGCGCGCGTCCCACGGGCTCACAGTCCATTCTGGGATTAATGCTAATGCTTTGAGGTAATAAAGTTTGGCTCGGCAGACAAACTTAGAATCGTAATTGAATTCTTTATCATCCTATCCGAATATAAACCTCAGTTTCGAAAAACTCACCACGACATTTTGCACATTAACCCGTCGCGTCTCGGGCGGGGGGGTCTTTAACCGCCCCCTCAGATTTTTCGAAATCAAAGACAAGGCCATGTTTCCAATACTTGTCCTGACTATCAGAGACGAAACACCACTTACGCAAGCATACACAAGTTCAGCTTCAACATTGCCTTGATACACATTAGGTAGATACGTACACACTAAAACCAGCTTGGAAAACAAACTGCTCCTGAAAACGAAGCTGTTGCGTCCGATTCAATCTTTGGGTGGTGACAGGACACTGTCCCGTCCCCGTCTGTCGACTGAGATTGCCAAAGTGACGTCTGGTAACGGTTGCGGGCATCGACGATTCCAATGAAAGTATTTGCGATGGCTAAAATCCGAAGGGACCGTTAGCATTACAAAGAGTGCGGCCATCCGCGCATGCAACTTTCCGCGAAATGTTATTCGACAGAATGTGGAGACAGTGGAAAGCGGAACCATTTTCATGGACCGAAACACGTACAGCCCGTGTCACGATGACGGCGCCCGCACACACTGGAGGCACTGGTCGTCAATTGGAAAATTGTAACCGGTACATGGGGCCATGAGATGAAAGTGACGGGAAGTCGCCAAGTTTAGCCGTTTCCGAGAACCAGACCAAATCGTGAAAAAAACGCTCAAAGACGTCCCTTCAGCTTTCCACACCCCTCGCGAGTATGTGGCTCGTGATTCGGAAACTGTTGTCACGACGATGTTGACAATTGTCGTGGCAACACTGATGTGGTGGTTTGGTGTCGATCTGTCCATTGTTTGTCGAGATATGACTGTCTTAATCGGGTTGATGGGGAGCGCTACACTTGGTGATTTTCCGAACAATTAATATCAGTTTTACATGATATTCCTGTCGCCTGCTGATGATTTACCGGACACCCATTCTCTCAAGACCCCTGTGATGCACACGCGCAGCACGTTGACCCGTCGGCAACGAAATTGTGCCAGACGGATAGCCAATATTTGGGGTTTTCACGTGATGTCGGCCATATCTCGTTACCTGTGATGTAAGCCGTGCCACGCGCCACAAACTGAGCCGGAAATCGGAATTGTTGCGTTTGGTTCAAACTCTGGATGAGGACGGGACAGTTCGAAGGTTACAGTGCTTACTGCGGTAATATTAAAACTAATGGACTTAACCTCGAATGGTAGCGTTTTTCAGCACCCCTGTCTCCTCGATCACAGCTACTAAATTGCTTCGGTACGCTTCTGATGCATGTATTGAAACAAGATGAGTACGTATATGTCTGGATGGTTAGGAAAAAGAAATTGACCGACCTGATGATAAATACAATCCATACTCAATGATAATACGGTACCGTAAGTTGTCACCATAACTGGAGATGTTTTTCTAATATCTGTCAACCACGCTCGTGGCCGAGTAGCAGGTACTTTTTCACCTCTGTTCTTGTAAGTAGCTCGTGCTCCATGTCTGGTGGGTGGTGGGTGGATCACTCAGATAGGCCGGAAAGTGACTGACATTGCCGACAGCATGGAAATATTACAATGACAACTTCCTCAGAAGTTCGCGAGGGCCTGTACTGTCCAGTTCGGATCTATGACAGCCACGATCGGTGACACGCGCCACCGCCACCTTCGCTCCGACAGCGCTGCTCCCTTGTCGCCTTACGCGGCGGCACCGGCGCGTCGATAACTCAGCGGGCGGCACCGCGTAACTCAGCACCGGGCGGCACGTCTGCAGCGGCTACCGTTAGCGGCAGCCGGTCGGCATGCGCGTGCCGACCGTCAGACCACCTCCACCGGCCGCTCCACCAGCGTCGGTGCGCCCGGGTTTCTCCCGTCGCCCGAGAGCGACCATTACGGTACCGGTCATCGCGCGCATAGTGCGGCCGCCACGCTGCTGCACGCTCGACGGAGGTGCTGCTGACAAGTAATCGTCGGCCCTCCAGCCGAACCGAGCGGTAGATGGCTGGCCGCGATCCTAGCCTGGGCTGGTCTCTGGAGCCGACCCTGGGCGCCTTTGGATGGTGATGCCGACTTGTGAAGTGCTGCAGTTTCCAAGAAGTGTCTGCCTGTGCGTTGCAGTCTCCAGTACTTCATAGTTCCGCAGTGTCGGCAACTTTTGGCAAGCATAACGGATTGCAGGTCAATTACTTCCATGCAAGGTCGTCACTTGAAAGTCTAAATATTGGAGTGTTTACTTCCACACCAGGTCAGAGCAACACCCTTGCTTCGCTAGAAGATTAACGTAGTCAAGTACTGCTGGTGACTCTGAGCCTATTTGTGACTTGAGTGATAGATGATTAGACCTTGTCTGAACCTGTTATAACATGGTTCGAAGAGCTGTTCGCCGACTGATATTATTTTACTGGACTCAGCAACGGGCAATGGATCGCATCCGGACTTGCGTGACTCGCGTGCCCGGCTTGCGACGTGGGACTTGCGTGCCGAACTTGCGAATTGTGAGGTGGGACCCGCGTGCTCGACTTGCGACGTCGGGCTTACGTGCCCGACTTGTGACTTACGACGTGGGACTTGCATGCTCCACTATTTGACAAAAGCTCGTAATGGCTCCCTACTCAGAGAAAACTGGCAGTCCGACATTGTTGACAACTCGTACGCAACTCCCGGCCGCGACTGCCCTGCACTGTCAGGCTATGGCTAGATGGTGACACATCACCAGACTAGCGCCCTGCATCACCCATCCCCTATCAGGGGAATGCTCGTGGTCGACACCGTCCGGCCCATGATGAACTCGCCAGCTGAGGGTAGCACCTGCTGCAGCGCGAGTCGGATGCTGCGTGGCTCGGGCGACGGCCGGCTCGCCAGAGTTCCGCGCCCGGAGGTGTGGTGCGATAAAGGATCCCAACAGTTCAGGGTACATGCACAGTGGCAGAATGATCTGAGCCCCAAGTGACCCCGTTACAACTGAATGACTTACAGAAAGTGACGCGGTTTTTACGTAAAGTATTTGCGGTATAAATCTGAAGAGGAAGCGCATGATGTCACCAGCTGTTTACATTCTGCCAGATAGAGATGTGCATACATCTTATGATGAGTGAAAATATCTTTCCTCTGGCTTATTATCAACAACTTTCAAGCAGTAGCGATCCGGTTAAAATTACATAGTTACATAGACACAGCTACATAGACAACTACATGGTCTTCCTTAAGCTTGAGTAATTCGCTGAATAATAAATGAAGATGATAATTGTTCTGCTTTCGCTTCACATTTCACTGAGATGAGAACAGTAGTGGATTCCTGACACATTTGTGGCATGGAATACCGTTATTTCGGTATTAAAATGTAGCTTGCATTTAATCCTCGTTTTCTTTTTGCTTCAGTGTAATGTATCCGTTAGTCAGCTGAACTATCGTCACCAATTTCAAGATCCTAATGCCTATGTAAATGGAAAGCGGACAATATGCACCTGTTGGGTGCATCTTTTCAAAAAAGCTGAAGAGCAGACAACTTTATACGCCATCCGTTTCCGATGTCTACATATAACCTTATTAGTTCTCTGCTAGCATTAACGATTAATGGACACCTGACGCATTTTCAAAGCTCAAATTGTGTGTAATTCTACCAATGTGGGTCCGCAAAATTTTGATGCTGGTGAGTTGGTTGATTGATTGTTGGCGAAGCGTGGTTGAGCGCTCGGGAGGGGCAGCAGTCATGCGCCAGTGCGGCACCCCACGCCTACAAACCATGCATACTATCGATAGAAGAATAGCAGTCGATAGTCAGCCGGGTGGCCCATACCTGAAGACCAGCAGTGTCATTCAGCGAAAGCAGCGGTCGTCCCTCGCTCAGTGAATTGACAGATGGACCATAGGAGGGGAGGAGAATTTAAAGGCGTGCCGGACTGTAGAGATCATTTGCACCGCCTATAAAGCGGGTGGGTTTGCAAGCAAGTCCTTGGCAATTGCATATTTATGTTAAGGGAGTCTTACGTTATAGTGCTTGCGACGTGAAGGTGTTGAAGACTGGGTCTTGACTAGGGACATCTCACATATATTTAGTGTTTTAGTTTACTCCTTCGCAAGGCGACTTGTAGCTGGGGTGGGGAGGATTGATGAGAAAGTTGGTTTTGCCAGTGCGCCGACATTACGCGACATGCCGCCTATTGCCGCACCGCCTATCACGTCGGCTACCGCGTGATAGTTGTTAGTAGTGATCAGTAGCAGCATACTTTCATGCATGATTGTGTGCGAGGTCAGTACGTCGTTGTGCGATTCGGCTCATCTACGTCCGCTGCACCTCTGGGCAGCCGTTTTGCGGTGTGAATTGTAGGGATAATCGGGTGATCTACGTCAGATGGCACCGCTGGGTAGCCGTATTACGTTGTGCTGATGTTAAAGCGAGTCGTCTCATCTACTTCTGACGGCACCACTTGGTTCACATCGCCCAGAGCTATTAGTCTTTTTCCCGCTACACTTTTCTGATTCTCCATTTCGCGCGCTAACTTATCACGTGAGTTGTGACTGTCAATAGCAGTGACAGTCTCTATGTCTATATCTATGACAGCTGCATGTCTAAGCTTCCACCTCAGATATGCAAGAGTCAAATGATCATCCGGTGTGCTATTCATGTCTGCTACGTAATGGCCTGCTAAAAGCTGTGCCAACTTCCTTGCCAACAAGCTGGTGTTGCCATCTCCGCTCCGGCCACCAGGCCCAGTAGTCTCAGCCGATGCTGTCGCTCCACCTACGAGTCGATTGCAGCGCGTCTGCCTCCGCGGGCCACCAGCACTCGGCGCGACGTCAACCACATGATCGCCGCACGAGTTCACACGCGCCACCCGACCCTCGAAAACGGAGCGCTGTTACAGTTCTCAGCCAGGTTTCGATTTCGGACGCGGACTTTCCACGGCGGGTAGCTGGAACATGGCGAAACGACCCAATTTTGCGCGCCGGTGCGAAAGACGCACGCACCAGTGGTGACGTGGTGATGTGGTGACCAGCAGGACCACTCCGGACAGGTGCTGCTGGTCCATGGCCACCTGTGGCGCCAGCGAGCCGTCAACACTTCGCTGCTGGACGCCCACAGGCATAACGGGCCACCTTCGAATAACTGAGGTTCGCATTGTCTGCAGGTGACGTGTGGTGGTGTGTGCAATAATTGACAGCACAGTATCTGTGGTAAGTGGGGATATACAGTCGTGACTAAGGCTGCCGACCCCTGAGATGGGAGTTTGCGGTAAACACGACCGGGATTGTGAAGGTCGTAACTGGAATTAGTGGTAGCCGTGATTGAGGTTCGAAGTAGCCACGCTGTAAATTACGGGTCACGATGATCGGATTTAACGACGGCCTTCGTATCTTCCACAGCAGCAAGCAGCTAACTAAGCAGTGCCAACGGGATGCTGCGTTAATAACTTCGCATTTACATGAGCAACATATGAGATTTTAACTAGTGCTCATCATCCTTCTTTACTTACCGCGAAATCCCGTTGAATTCACGCCAACCTTTGCCTAAGGAAGGGGTTCGTGCACTACAGTAAAGTTTTTTCTTGCTACCAAAAGTACGGTGCACGTTAGTGCGCCGCTGCTTTGTACAGTCGACGGGACGTCCTTTGCGAACATATGCTGGGAAGACGTCGAGGATGCTCTGACAGATTATTCAGCTGTGACGTCGTAAGAGGACACATATCATGCAAATTTTATCCCAATTCGCGAATTATCGGCTGTTAATCTCACTCATTGTCCTTAAATGATCAAGGTTGAAGTCGAGCACATCTCAGTTAATGTGCTTACATATAGCATTATTGCTTCCCAAATTCATTTGAAGTCATTGACCTAACTTGACCCACGATGGCATTGTGCGGCGTCGGAGTACCTCTGAGTATGGACTCTGAAATTGGATTCCACCTTGATTGTATAACTGGCGTCACGAATAGCTTGGCAGAGCGTTCTGGCAACCGAATATCTTGCATAGGTGTATATATGATACGAAACAGTACCTGTGTAGGATATTCAGATGCCAGGACGCTCAGCCTGACTGTGAAGCTATTTGTGACACCAATGGTGCCTAGGTGTGGCGGGAAACAGTATATCTATGCAGAATATTCAGGTGCCAGGATGCCTAGCCTGGCTGTCAAGCTATTTGTGATGCCAATGGTACCATCAGCTACAAAATAGTGTTCTCGCACCACTTTGGTGAGAATGGTGAGACCTAAGAACAAGGTCAACACTTCAACGGCATCTGACCCTTGCTAGACAACAGTTCTTTTGGTCTGGTGGTTGTTGTGGGGAAAACTGAGGGCCTGCCTCAGAGCTAGAATGTCTTTAATATTCAAAAAGGCCGTCGAGGACTGGAAAGAGTCCCAAGGAGTTGAAGAGGACCCTAAGACCTAGAGAATACTGTACTGGAATGTGCCTGGGGTTTGTGAGGAACTCTGAGGGATGGACAGAATCTCCTAAGAGCTAGGGGAGTTTTGAGAGCTGGTGATCTTTGTTAGAAATTACGAATCTGTATCGGACCTGGATGCCTCTAAAAGCTCGACACGGTTGTCGACGACTGGTAAGGACCCATAGAAAATAGAGGGAGCCCCCGATGGATAAATACAGTTCCGAGAGCCCGAAGCAATTGAACTGAGCGCATCTGAAAATTTGGATGGCTACCTGAGGGATGCTTCCTAAAGAGCTACAAGATTCCTTGAGAACTAGCGATGGTTGTGAGGCATACTGAGGGATTTCCTCCCATATAGGATGTCTTTGAGATCCAGAAATACTGCCGATGACTAGGAATGACCCTAAAAGCCAGAAAAGTCTCGGAGTGAAGGAGGACGCTGAGTACCAGGGCGGTTTGTCTAACGGTTGTGATACCCGTGATGATTGGACAGGGCTCCCTGATGGCTGGTTAGAACATCCTATAGCATCCTATAGGATAAAGAGAGTTCCGGGTACTCATGAGGATGACTTGGGGATTGCAAGTGAGAGGGCTATGCAGTGCTTTTTTGTATGATGGTCTTACATGATTCATCAGAGAGCACCAGAGGGACCTTCGTGGCCAGAGAGGCCCGGTAACCACGGCCGGCTCAACAACAAAGGCCGTTTCAGCGCGTTCCAGCGGCGACGGACGTTACAGCGGCCACAGCCGTCATAGTGGTTGCAGCTCCCCCAGCAGTCACGGCCGCTCCAGTGATGGCGGAAAAGACAGCCAGCAGGGACTAGATAACGGCCGCTCCAGCGGTATCAGCATTCTCGCTTTGAACACGGGTGGTGGGTCAATCAAAGAATGATCAACTTACAGAATGCTATGTGTCGTGCGTAACTTGTGATGTGTGTCGTTGGACTGTCACCTCTGCATAAATCCTACACTTATTTTTCCACACAGGCATTCACCCATAATTTTGAAGTTTCACTGAGGTGCTAAAAAGGCGCAACAATGCCCTCGCGAACACCCTCGCCAATAAACTATTTCGTTAGGCAACGGATAAGAGATGAAAGCACTTGTGTCCATGGAGATGAATAATCATATTTGTTTGCTCAAGCTAATAAAAGCCATACCTTCATCGGAGCCATGCTAGTTCACTTTTCTTCTCCCCAATAGATATTCTTTTGTTGATTACTGTCTTCAGTCAAACTGGCTGTGTATTTTTGGCCATTGCCGTCATGTTGGACCTTAATTGCCAATAAATTCATCAATAAATTGCAATATACTGGCTCCGACTGGTGAGCATGCTTGGCCCACTGCATGGTTTGCAGATAATTCAAGTTGGAGGGCAGCTATTGTGTATTAGTTCCACACATGCATACATATATACTATATATAATATATAAGTATATGTATACACATGTGTGTGTATGTGTGTGTGTGTGTGTGTATGTATGTGTGTATGTGTGTGTGCATGTGCATCTATGTATATTGGGGCCCGTTACCAACAACTTGCTCCAAGTAGTTCCGGAAAAGTGTGCAGAGGTAGTGGGTCCTTTTCAGCTGACCACCTCTTCAGTGGATCAAATCCTGGCTACGCCACCGATTGTCCTACTACGCAGTGATTGCAGTTGTTCTTATTTCAGGGTGCGAGATGTGGCCAGATATTTGGCATGGCCCACGTGCCATGAGTTTGCTGCTGGTCGTTGCAGCGTTCTCTTCAGTTCAGGGAAGAAACATCAAATACAGAGGTTAGTGATATCTATGTATTGTTTTCGATGTGTTGGTGTCACGATGCTGCAGCCACATGGGGAAGCGACTGGTCGGGTGCTGTAAATGAGATGGCTATCCCAATATAGCCAACATTTGCTCAAGGTGGGCATGGTCCGCTAAGAATACTGGACAGAATTATAAACGCTTTATATTATTTTTGGTTCAGCATTGTACCTTGCTGTTTGCCTTTGATATACATGCAGTAGGCGTAATCATATGCCTGTGACTGACTAAACATTGAGGATCTTTTAAGTAAACTTGTTACGCTGTAACCTCATCCACGCCTTCACCAAAATGTATGTAGAATTCTCTGATCTGCCTGTCACTCATTTTGTGTTGGACTCGCTTGTTCGGAATACTTCTGTGAAATGCCGTCGTAAATTACAACTCTGTTCGTTGTCACCGAGAGCGATCTTCCCAGTTGTCAGCGCGCAGTTGGTCCTCGCAGTGGACAGTCAGTTTGTGGTGGTCCACTTCATAGATAAATGTGACATCGTTGTGTACACCAAGGTAGACGACGAATCCAAGGTGTAAGTGAACTTGACTTTACCGCCATTTGGCTGGCGGCTGAAGGTCCATAGTTTCTCCTAACAATGCGAGACACCTGCTGAGTTTCTCCTCGAACTTTCGATGATCATACAAAACATCAACCTTGCAACACATTAAGGCACTCACGATATGTGCCTCTATTCTCTTATGGCAGTGATTAAGGCATAAAGGCGAACCAGGGAACGAGTAGTCTGGGGGTAGGATTGTGGGTTCGAGCCTCACCTGTCGCTACTCTTCACCCGCAGCAAATCGACGTGAGAGATTAGCGACGCTACATGACTCAATGGTCGATGTGTCGCAAAACCAATAACCACCACCACCACCACCACAAAGGTGTCCAAACAGATTACCTGCGTCTGTTGGCTATTCCTGTGTGTACACTGTGCGATCAAGACGGTCGCATGCTTATCAGGTATATATCAGCACAAGAGTAATGCAGGCCTTGTAATCATCTTAGTGTTATGCCTTCGAGAAGGGTATTGACTTTCGAGTAGCAGCTTTGTGAAATGCAACTGTTCCATCTCTTTCCAGCGTGATCGAAATACAACAATGTCGATCATATTTAATTTCCATTCAGACCAGCGTTTGGTGTCCCTGAAGTATTGTACGGAGAGGCAGATAAACTTGATCTAAAGTTTCTCTTGCACTTGCTATCACGGTGGAATCCTTAGAACGGTAAATTTGTTAGAATGTACACGGATGCTGAGCGAATCCCCTCGAAGCATGTGAACTTCAATTATGTTGTGTTATTAAATTGCTGTTATTTTTAACTATCGGATGTTCGTCGTCGTATGTTTTGCGCTGCATTTTTACAAACAATTAATTCACCCTCAAGTGCACGCGGGTAAGCATGGGCCGTGGTCTATCCAATCCGTACTTTTCACATACGCTAGGTGCAAGTACATCGGATTCCGACGGCAAAAGTATGTCGAGTCGTTCAAGACATATCAATCAAGCAATCTAATCGTCGTTAATTTGTATTATTCATATTAATGTTTGTGACTACGGTGATCGGTTAGTTGTATCGCGTATTTCAAACAAGAAGATTTTAAAGGAAGATGTTTGTTTTTTGTCATTAATTTGCATTCAGCACACTGCGCGCTACAGGCACCACACGC
Organism: Imbricaverruca yamaguchii; assembly: GCA_034440575.1. Taxonomy (NCBI): domain Eukaryota; kingdom Metazoa; phylum Arthropoda; class Thecostraca; family Neoverrucidae; genus Imbricaverruca; species Imbricaverruca yamaguchii. Next base: position 1,262,794 of record JAOTOL010001526.1, on the reverse strand, counting down.
AAATTCACAGCTTACCATTTTACATATTTGAGCATTTTCTTCGGCGAGTTCACCCAGGAATGCTTAAGGACCAAATGGAGAATGGCTCATTTTGATTGTCGCATCTGCAGTGATGAAGTCACCTGCGTGACAAATTTATAATTGCGACAAGTACCGGCAGCCTATATCGGCACCAGAGGTCTCATTATTTTACCGGCACTTGCCCGGCGCCAAATGCTTTCACTCCTTCGTGTCCTGGCCTTTCTTCAGCCATAAATGAATCCCACCCGGTCCCCTCTGAATCTGTCAATACCCGTCGGGCCCCACCAGCTTGGACCTGTTTGGGCTCGCCGGATCGCCAGGTCATGTGGCAGTGCCCTGCCATCGGCTGCTGCCGGCGACCTGGTGCCGCCGACCCGCTGACGCCCGCCCACCGGCACCCGCTCGCATGCAGTCGCGCCATTTCGACGGCGTGTGAACGGCGCGCAAACCGGGTCGAGGCACCGCTCGCCGCTTCTTGCAGCGCCCAAGCGAAAGTAGCCGCGCTCTCAATGTGGCGCGGGCCGTTGGTCCGGTGCGAGCCGTCGGTCCGACGCGGGCCGTCGATCCGGTGCGGGCCGTCGGTCCGGTGCGGGCCGTCGGTCCGGTGCGGGCCGTCGGTCCGGTGCGGGCCGTCGGTCCGGTGCGGGCCGTCGGTCCGGTGCTGGCCGTCGGCCGACGCGGGCCGTCGGCCGACGCGGGCCGTCGGTCCGGTGCGGGCCGTCGGTCCGGTGCGGGCCGTCGGTCCGGTGCGGGCCGTCGGTCCGGTGCGGGCCGTCGGTCCGGTGCGGGCCGTCGGTCCGGTGCGGGTCGTCGGTCCGGTGCGGGCCGTCGGTCCGGTGCGGGCCGTCGGTCCGGTGCGGGCCGTCGGTCCGGTGCGGGCCGGCCCGGTGCGGGCCGTCGGTCCGGTGCGGGTCGTCGGTCCGGTGCGGGCCGTCGGTCCGGTGCGGGCCGTCGGTCCGGTCGGTCCGGTGCGGGCCGTCGGTCCGGTGCGGGTCGTCGGTCCGGTGCGGGTCGTCGGTCCGGTGCGGGCCGTCGGTCCGGTGCGGGTCGTCGGTCCGGTGCGGGTCGTCGGTCCGGTGCGGTGAGACTGGCTGTGCGGCGGGGGTCATTCAGTCGATCTTGCGACCGCACAAAAAGCAGAACCCAAGCGGACAGTGAGCCGCCGCTGGCCAACGCGACCGTGCGGCTGCTTTCTCTTTCCGCCGTGTTCCCCACATCTGAGCCGGCGCGGTCATGGCTCCCGCGTGGCAGGCCGCCGGCCAGTTCGCTTCGTGCCAAGCCCGGCTGGAGCTGCATACCCGCGGGCGGAATGTGGGTTGCTGCCGGTGATGTGGCAGCCACGGGGAAATCGGGTGGCGGGGAAGGGGCACTGTCGGAGGATACAACACTGTCGGAAGTGTCCTACCAAAGGACAGATGGACACTGCAAGAGATGGCACACCAATGAACAGAGGGGCACTTCCAGAGGCGCCCGAGGTCCACTGGAGTGCTCTTGCATTCGACTGAGGGTACCGGTCAATATCGTCACCACTGTATTCACTGACGTCGGAGCTTAACGTCGCCATTCATCTGGTCATTCACCTGATCACACCTCACCAGCTCAGGAGATCGGGTTAGTTGTTCAGGCTCAGATCTCACGGCTTCCACAGCACGTATGCTGCCCCACTAATTCGCTTTAGACACGCACTTGAGCGCTGTCTAGCTGCAGCATTGGGGCCCTGTGAGCACTCTGGCCCGCAACCACGGTAGAGCATTTTCTTCGGCGAGTTCACCCAGGAATGCTTAAGGACCAAATGGAGAATGGCTCATTTTGATTGTCGCATCTGCAGTGATGAAGTCACCTGCGTGACAAATTTATAATTGCGACAAGTACCGGCAGCCTATATCGGCACCAGAGGTCTCATTATTTTACCGGCACTTGCCCGGCGCCAAATGCTTTCACTCCTTCGTGTCCTGGCCTTTCTTCAGCCATAAATGAATCCCACCCGGTCCCCTCTGAATCTGTCAATACCCGTCGGGCCCCACCAGCTTGGACCTGTTTGGGCTCGCCGGATCGCCAGGTCATGTGGCAGTGCCCTGCCATCGGCTGCTGCCGGCGACCTGGTGCCGCCGACCCGCTGACGCCCGCCCACCGGCACCCGCTCGCATGCAGTCGCGCCATTTCGACGGCGTGTGAACGGCGCGCAAACCGGGTCGAGGCACCGCTCGCCGCTTCTTGCAGCGCCCAAGCGAAAGTAGCCGCGCTCTCAATGTGGCGCGGGCCGTTGGTCCGGTGCGAGCCGTCGGTCCGACGCGGGCCGTCGATCCGGTGCGGGCCGTCGGTCCGGTGCGGGCCGTCGGTCCGGTGCGGGCCGTCGGTCCGGTGCGGGCCGTCGGTCCGGTGCGGGCCGTCGGTCCGGTGCGGGCCGTCGGTCCGACGCGGGCCGTCGGTCCGGTGCGGGCCGTCGGTCCGGTGCGGGTCGTCGGTCCGGTGCGGGTCGTCGGTCCGGTGCGGGCCGTCGGTCCGGTGCGGGTCGTCGGTCCGGTGCGGGCCGTCGGTCCGGTGCGGGCCGTCGGTCCGGTGCGGGTCGTCGGTCCGGTGCGGGCCGTCGGTCCGGTGCGGGCCGTCGGTCCGGTGCGGGTCGTCGGTCCGGTGCGGGTCGTCGGTCCGGTGCGGGCCGTCGGTCCGGTGCGGGTCGTCGGTCCGGTGCGGTGAGACTGGCTGTGCGGCGGGGGTCATTCAGTCGATCTTGCGACCGCACAAAAAGCAGAACCCAAGCGGACAGTGAGCCGCCGCTGGCCAACGCGACCGTGCGGCTGCTTTCTCTTTCCGCCGTGTTCCCCACATCTGAGCCGGCGCGGTCATGGCTCCCGCGTGGCAGGCCGCCGGCCAGTTCGCTTCGTGCAAAGCCCGGCTGGAGCTGCATACCCGCGGGCGGAATGTGGGTTGCTGCCGGTGATGTGGCAGCCGCGGGGAAATCGGGTGGCGGGGAAGGGGCACTGTCGGAGGATACAACACTGTCGGAAGTGTCCTACCAAAGGACAGATGGACACTGCAAGAGATGGCACACCAATGAACAGAGGGGCACTTCCAGAGGCGCCCGAGGTCCACTGGAGTGCTCTTGCATTCGACTGAGGGTACCGGTCAATATCGTCACCACTGTATTCACTGACGTCGGAGCTTAACGTCGCCATTCATCTGGTCATTCACCTGATCACACCTCACCAGCTCAGGAGATCGGGTTAGTTGTTCAGGCTCAGATCTCACGGCTTCCACAGCACGTATGCTGCCCCACTAATTCGCTTTAGACACGCACTTGAGCGCTGTCTAGCTGCAGCATTGGGGCCCTGTGAGCACTCTGGCCCGCAACCACGGTAGCAATCGTTACTCCCGACCTACTCAAGATTGGGTTCTAGCGCATTAACCCGCTAGAAAGCATTGCATGAACCAACGGCATTCGCTTAGTTAGACCTCTGCACTCGCTTCGCTTATATTGGAGTCAGGCTGATTTCGCAAGCAGGCTGTTGACTGGCCTGCCAGCAGGAACCCGCTCTGTCATGCACATGGTGGGGGAATAATGATTACGACTTCGATTCCATGTACATATTGAAGCGATTCACTTCATTCATAGTCACCTTTTGAGTGCCTTTTTTCTCCCCTGCATGCAAATATCCTGGGCCCGCTGCTTGTTTCCTGGCGAGTCACGCTCTTCCAGGCTTCCTTTCCTCTGCGGACTGTCCACGACCTCTGACAGATTACGCCCTCAGGGCTCGTGACCGTGAAAGCTACTTCACACCAAGCCTAATGTTAGCACAGCATCGCGGGTGATAGCTGCAACACAAGTGCACACTGAACGTTTGCGCTTGTCCAAGTTAATCAAAAGAAATAAAGGAGATCACAGTACGCCTAATGTCTCCATGAATGCAGCATGTATAGAGGGTACAAGACATGCGTGTCAAGCCTTTTTTTCACGCAATATGTTGTTGACATTACGCCCGGTGTGGCCCAGCCACGCTCCACACCTTGAGAATATGAGACTTGTCCTGAAATAACCGTCACAAATTGAGGGCAGGAATGCCCATGGAACCAGGGAAACTCGCATATCTATAGTTTTGTCTAGCAGTTGACATCGCGGTCCATTCCACAAAAGCAGAAAACTGGTCTATTAATGTAGTAGTGTGGCTTTTCTCGATGATTACTACTCCCTGCCACATACCACCGGCCCCCGACCGTCGGCATGCTATGGGTGCGGTGTCGGGGCACAGCGATGCGATCGAACACTGTCGAACACTGTCGAATACCGGGGACGTACTAGTGTTAAAGGCGGACATCCGTTCTGCGCATGCGCAATTTCTTGTGAAAATACTCTTGATTTTGTTCGCATAGTGGCAGTCTTGGCGCAATCATCGCCGCATGACATAAATTGTTTACATTTCGCCCCATAATGAAGCCTGCTGGCATCATATTCATTTTTTGTGGACTATGTGATATGGGAGTAGGTGATATTGGCTGCATCACATTTGAAAAAAATGAGAACAGGGACACAAGCCATATTGTTATATGTGGTTTCACAGCAAGGGATGCCTGAGTGAGAAATGTACCTGACCACGTGTTTTAAAAAAAGTAAATTTAATTTCCCAACTAGTAAATAATATAGTGCGCAAATTCCCCAAATATCACATCTCAGAATCATAGGAAGGTCTGAACATTCAAAATTGACCATACTCATTATCAAACTGCTGACAGGCAGCATTCATCATACAATCCCAGTATCTGAATGTTAGTTTGCTGGATAAGCAACCCTGTCTGGATACCTACATGTTCAAGTTCTGAAGCAGTGTTCAGATTTGTTTTATTTGGATGCTACATGCAAATGGTATGCCTAGGCTTGTCCTTTGTTTTGCAGGATTGTAACAATATGGGTACCTACACACCATACCTGGTGAAATTTTGTATGAAACATTTGCTGCAAGAGTGCATAACTTCCAGTATTGCTGTACTTTAAGGCATTCACAGCATATGTTTTGCATGTATTTTAATTCCATAAAGAAAACAGGAGATATGCTTTGTTAGGTTCAGTTTTTTCAGTTTTTATTCTGCTAAATTTTGGATTTTTTTTTCATTTTCATTTTTGTATGACCAATACATTCTTCCATAAATGCTTACATTTCATGAGGCAGGCAATAAAGGTGCTTTGAGTTGGGTAACATTCCAATAATAATTACATTAGGAATGAAGCTGGAGCATAAATTAACCTAACCCAGCTTAACCTTTTAGCAGAATAAACCATGTTATTTATTCATGTTGATATCTCATTTCAACATGCATTTTACATTATATTATCTGAATGAAGAACATTTTTTGGTATGATTATGCTTGTCAAATGATGAGTAATTATTGCTAGAGGAAATGATTGATCACATTATCCTAATCAGTAACATATGAGTGGTCTGGGACAATGCAGTTTGACAGGAAGGTACATGCAACCACGCGCTGGAATGTATTTTGTGAAACATGACCATGCGTCTTTTGGCAATAAATCTATCTGTTTTGTTCCAAAATGATTTTGTGTCCAGTGGAAATATAAACCTATTCTGTTAAATATAGTTGAACACTGAGGCACTTTAGCACATGAAAACAAAAATAAAGAACTGTTCGGTATTCTTTGTTACTTTTGCTTCCGATGCCTCCACCAGGTTATCATCATTCATCCTCATAAAAATTAAGAGTCTATGCAATGATTTAACTCCATAGATCATTGGTCCTGCTAATTGATTCACAAGGAATGTATACTTTAAAATTTCAAGTTACAATGCCTATGGTATGTATAAAGTTGTACAAATGTTTTTGCCTTCAGGTAATTTTGTAATTGTTGGGTTTTTCCCGCTGTAATATTTGGAAAGATAGTTAGCATGATGCGACCAATCATTTCCTCTGCTATTTTATATTTCTTAGCTGGGAGAAAAAGTAACACCATGGAAGGAGCTTTGGGTTTGGTCATATAGCATACCAAATAATGTTAATTAAAAGGAAACATGCAACATGGTCTAGACTATACATCACAATGAAAGACTACACATCTATGCGTACAACTTTACATTTCAAGCACCTGATGCGCAACTGCGGACATTGTGGTAAAAAGCACATGTCCTTGGAAATAGCGAGACATTTGTGATCTCCCTTCCAGTAGAGACGTGACTATAACGCAACCGTCAACGTGCGATCAACCCACGGATAATTAACTGCACCATTGCCTAATGCAGTGCTCTTTAGCAAGGCAATACAACGGGAGAAAAATCATTAGTCAGATGTTCACTACCGAATTTTGGATAATGGCTGATAATCTTCAACGGTAAAATGACTGTCAAAGAGTTTGGGGACAGGATGGTAAATTTACAACAGTCGACAGGTAGTTAGCTGCATAATAATCCCAGCCAGGTCGCATTTTCACAGCTGACAATTTGAACAATCTCTGTGTTCATCTTCACCTGTAAAATGATGGTCCTGAAATCGAGTGGATGAGGGTGAAGCATACTTGAAACAAAAGGTAGTGGTATAGCTACTTTCCTGCTACCTAGCTTAGTCAACAAAGCCTTGGATCGCGCTGTATTTTTTGTCTTAATACATGTAAGGATCTTAGTTTATCCTTCGTCCGATGCGTGGAGCCACTGTTGCTGACAAGTCAAATGTCCGCGCTTGGCGCGTAACGATAATGCAAGCTAACAAAAATTGGCCACTATTCCAACCTCTACCCCACCCTTGTAATTTTATAAATATGTAACATACGATTGTCGTTACGGATGGATGGCATAACCTCTGCAGTTGATGGGCCACAAAACTCCAATAACAACAATGGATGTTAGCACATGTCGTGTTTTTTGACACCCGTGGTGTACAAACAACCACCCGTGCGGATTTGTGACACTGTGTGATTTGGGCTGCCATGAGGGGAGGGTAGCACGTGTCGTGGCTTTTGCACGCATGGTGTGCAAACCACCACCCGTGCAGTTTTGTGACACATCATGCAATTCGGTCTGTTTCGCATGGACTCACCAGCACACGGCACTGTGCTCGGTGGACCGTCGATGTCCCCGGTACACGGTACCGTGGTCAGTGGACGGTCGACGTCCCCGGTACATGGTACCGCGGTCGGTGGACGGTCGACGTCCCCGGTACAGGGCGCCGCGGTCAGTGGACGGCCGACGTCCCCGGTACACAGTAGCGCGGTCAGTGGACGGTCGACGTCCCCGGTACAGGGCGCCGCGGTCAGTGGACGGCCGACGTCCCCGGTACACAGTAGCGCGATCGGTGGACGGTCGACGTCCCCGGTACACGGTACCGTGGTCGGTGGACGGTCGACGTCCCCGGTACAGGGCACCGCGGTCGGTGGACGGTCGACGTCCCCGGTACACAGTAGCGCGGTCGGTGGACGGTCGACGTCCCCGGTACACGGTACCGTGGTCGGTGGACGGTCGACGTCCCCGGTACAGGGCACCACGGTCGGTGGACGGTCGACGTCCCCGGTACACAGTAGCGCGGTCAGTGGACGGCGACGTCCCCGGTACAGGGCGCCGCGGTCAGTGGACGGCCGACGTCCCCGGTACACAGTAGCGCGGTCGGTGGACGGTCGACGTCCCCGGTACACAGTAGCGCGGTCGGTGGACGGTCGACGTCCCCGGTACACAGTAGCGCGGTCGGTGGACGGTCGACGTCCCCGGTACAGGGCGCCGCGGTCAGTGGACGGCCGACGTCCCCGGTACACAGTAGCGCGGTCGGTGGACGGCGACGTCCCCGGTACACGGTACCGTGGTCGGTGGACGGCCGACGTCCCCGGTACACGGTACCGCGGTCGGTGGACGGTCGACGTCCCCGGTACACAGTAGCGCGGTCGGTGGACGGTCGACGTCCCCGGTACACGGTACCGTGGTCGGTGGACGGCGACGTCCCCGGTACACGGTACCGTGGTCTGTGGACGGCCGACGTCCCCGGCACACAGTAGCGCGGTCGGTGGACGGTCGACGACCCCGGTACACGGTACCGTGGTCGGTGGACGGTCGACGTCCCCGGTACACGGTACCGTGGTCAGTGGATGGCCGCGCGCGTGGTGGCCCCCGGCACACGGTACCATGGTCAGTGAACGGTCAACGACCCCGGCACACGATACCGTGGTCAGTGGACGGCCGCGCGCGTGTTGGCCCCGTTTCGGGCCGCGGCGCGCCTCTATCGGTACGGATATCGCTGGCATGGCCACGCAGCAGGACGACTCGGAGAAACTCTCCGGTGGGCGCCGCGCTGCCGTATGGAGATGGCCGCTGCCGAGCCGGGCGCCATGTCATGTGGGTCAGCAGTCGGCACGGATGGCAGCCTGCACACGGCCGGGCGCCATGTCATGTGGGTCAGCAGTCGGCACGGGCGGCCAGTCTACACACGGCCGGGCGCCATGTCATGTGGGTCAGCAGTCGGCACGGACGTCCAGTCTACACACGGCCGGGCGCCATGTCATGTGGGTCAGCAGTCGGCACGGACGGCCAGCCTGCACACGGCCGGGCGCCATGTCATGTGGGTCAGCAGTCGGCACAGACGTCCAGTCTACACACGGCCGGGCGCCATGTCATGTGGGTCAGCAGTCGGGACGGGCGGCCAGTCTACACACGGCCGGGCGCCATGTCATGTGGGTCAGCAGTCAGCACGGGCGGCCAGCCTGCACACGGCCGGGCGCCATGTCATGTGGGTCAGCAGTCAGCACAGGCGGCCAGCCTGCACACGGCCGGGCGCCATGTCATGTGGGTCAGCAGTCAGCACAGGCGGCCAGCCTGCACACGGCCGGGCGCCATGTCATGTGGGTCAGCAGTCAGCACGGGCGGCCAGCCTGCACACGGCCGGGCGCCATGTCATGTGGGTCAGCAGTCAGCACGGGCGGCCAGCCTGCACACGCGCCAGTCGGACTCGGCCGCCACCGTCCGACCGGCGATCCCCAGCCGACCGCTGGCCGGCTTTGGTCCTGTCGACCAGACGGTACGGATGACTGTCAGGGACCGTGGACGACGGTCAGGGGTCGTGGGCGACGGCCAGGGGCCGTGGGCGACGGTCAGGGGCCGTGGGCGACGGTCAGGGGCCGCTGGTGACGGTCAGGGGCCACGAGTGACGGTTAGGGGTCACGGGTGCTGCCCGGTCAGATGTTACGCTTCCTGGTGGATTAGAGATCACTGGTGTGTCAAGGTCAGAGGCCACGCGTGCTCCTGCTGGATCAAGAAGTCCGGGTCCTTTGAGTTAGAGGTCACAAGATCTTCTGGGTCAGAGGCCAGAATCCTGCAAGTCAGAACATCAAAGGTAGTGGATCCCGTATGAGATTACGGTCTCCGTAGGTTAAAGGTGACTGGTTTCCTGGAGGCATAAGCAAGAGATCTTGCCGTGTCAAACATTACTAATCCCGTGGGAGGCCAGATTCCGCCGATTTCGACGAGGGTAAATGTCGCGGGCAGTGTAAGAGGTCAATGAACTAAAGCCAACAATGCCCCACTATTGGCTGGCCCGCCAATCCCTGAAGCGGCAGCCAGCTCGGTGACAGCTATGCTGGGCGGATCTCGCATTCTTTCTGCTAAGATAACTAGTCTGTTAGCCAGTGGAAGCGGTAGAGTAAGTTTTCACGCTGCTTTTTCAGAACGGGCTAGAGTTACATACTGCACCGCAAACGAGTCCCAGCTACTGAAGTATGGAAGTTATGATCCGACGACAAAGCAATTACGGGTATGCGTACAGATAGCATTGGTCTGGCCCTTCTCATATGGCGTCCCACTGCGTTCTTGATTTTCGGGCATTTACAGATAAAAGACATAAAAAACATAAAGACATAAAAGATTAGTGCAACTATGAGCCACAAGGGCCCTTCTTGGTTGCACTCTGTACACTGAACCAGTTGCCCAGCAAATCTGTCAATCAGCCCTCCCTGTAATACTGAAAAGCAAGCCCTCTATTCTTATAATGATTGTCTATGCTGTTTTTAAAGATGTTCAATGTGCTGCTACTGATAATGTTTTCTGGCAGCTGGTTCCAGTGTTCTACTACCCTGTTGGTGAAGAAAGTTTGCCTTAACATTGTTCTGCTGTGGTTAACTTTAATTTTGAATTTATGACCTCTAATTGCATCATTTCTGTTCAATTCAAGCATTTCCCCAAGGTATCCCCTCTCCAGACCATGGACAAATTTAAAGACCTTGATGAGATCTCCTCTCAGCCTTCTATATCTAAGTGAAAACATATTCAATTTCTTCAATCTTTCCTCATATGCCAGGTTGCTTATGCCATTAACCATTTTTGTAGCCCTCTTTTGTACTCTCTCTAAAAGCCAACAATCTTTTTCATAGCTAGGAGACCAAGCTTGGATGCAGTATTCCAAATGTGGCCTGACGTATGCACAGTAAAGCTTCCTGATCACTTCCTCACTTCTGTATGATACATTCCTATTTATTGCCCCGAGCATTCTCAGTGTCTTCTTCCTGGCTTCCTTGGTCTGTTCTGATGCCCCCAGTTTTGTGTTTAGAATAACACCAAAATCCTTCTCCTGTTGAGTCACTGATGGCACTTGGCCACCCATCAAGTATGGAGCCTTCATATGCTTCTTACCTACATGCATGATTTTGGACTTATCAAAGTTAAATTTCATTTGCCATTCTTCGGACCACTTCACAAGTTCGTCTAAGTCTTTTTTTCAGCGAGATATGCTCATCTTGACCTGTTATTGCTCTAAAGACCTTCAAATCATCCACAAATTTCAAAACTTTACTGCTTAGGCCACTTTCAATGTTATTTACAAATATAATGAACAGTAGTGGCCCCAGTACTGACCCCTATGGAACTCCACTAAGAACATTTTGCCATGATAACTTTGTACCATTTAGCATCACTCTTTGCTGTCTATCTGAAAGCACAACTCTATCCATTTTAAGATGCTACCTGCAATACCATGGGACTGAAGCTGTATCATTAACCGTTTATGGGGTACCTTGTCAAAGGCCTTACTAAAGTCAAAATATGCTACATCAACCTGATTTCCCTGATCAAATTGTTCGGTGGCGAAGTGCAAAAAGTCCAAGAGGTTTCTGAGACACGATCGTCCTTTTCTAAACCCATGTTCAGTATCTTGAATCAATCTGCTACCTTCCAGATAACTAACTATTCTATCCTTGATAATTGATTCGAGTACCTTGCAGACTAGGGATGTGCGACTTACTGGGCTATAGTTTTCAACTTTCCCTCTTTCTCCTTTCTTGAAAATAGGTACTACATTGCCTTTTTCCAATCGGTTGGAATTTCATTTTGTGAAACTGATCTACAAAATATTATACTAAGTGGAAATGCCAGTTCCTTTTCAGTTTCCCGCAACACCCTAGCATAAATATCATCAGGTCCTGCTGCCTTGTTTGGCTTTATTTTCCTGATATGATTGTAAACAACATCACTATCAATGAAATCAACATCATTTGTCAGATCTCATGTCACTGAACTATGGTGTACGGTCGGCAGATTGGTCATATCTTCCAATGTAAACACTGATTTAAATTGCTTGCTCAGCTCCTCAACCATCTCACTATCCTCACCCAATGTATTCCCGTTTACTTCCAGTGGACCAATTGTGCTAGAAACTTTACTCAGCTTGTAGAAACTAAAGAACTTTTTACTGTCCCCGTTACAGTTTCTAGCTAAATCCAGTTCTTTTGCTCGCTTTGCTGCTCTGGTTTTTTGCTTTACACTGTCTCTAGCTTTTCGATACGCCTTTAGATTAACGACATTTGAGGCTTCTTTAAAGACTCTAAATGCAGTTTTCTTAGCCTTAATTGCTTTTATCAAGTCTGGTGCAAGATATTAGCACATGCACGTTTAACACGAGCACCGAAGGGGATGGAACCTCCCACTCTTCCCGTTTTTCGGCGATTCCTCATTCAAGGGGTGGGGATATTTTAATGAAGTATTGCCTGCGTTAAAAATTGCTGAGCACATCACATGAAGAAAACAATCTTGACATCCGTTGGCAAACATAGTAACTGTGCGGGTGGAAAGTCGACCTACCGACCTTCAAGGTTTTAAGGGCATGAAGGTTTCATCGGTGCGGTGGCGTAGTGGCTCAGTGTGGTGGCAGATTTCGACACCTTTGATACTGAAGACATTGCTCCAGGATCATGAAATGCATGCTGAAAATGGTTCACTCCACCATAATCTACTCTGTAATTTTATGCTGATAACTTCGGTAGTTTCCGAGATCTTAGGGGCCCGGGGCGAATCGTCCGGCGAACTATCCGGCGAACTATCCGGCGAACCCGGGCCATCCGACGAACCCAGACCATCCGGCGAACCCGGACCATCCGGCGAACCCGGGCCATCCGGCGAACCCAGACCATCCGGCGAACCCGAACCATCCGGCGAACCATCCGGCGAACCCGGGCCATCCGGCGAACCCGGACCATCCGGCGAACCCGGGCCATCCGGCGAACCCAGACCATCCGGCGAACCCGGACCATCCGGCGAACCATCCGGCGAACCCGGGCCATCCGGCGAACCCAGACCATCCGGCGAACCCGGGCCATCCAGCGAACCCGGGCCATTCGGCGAACCCGGGCCATTCGGCGAACCATCCGGCGAACCCGGGCCATCCGGTGAACCCAGACCATCCGGCGAACCCGGGCCATCCGGCGAACCATCCGGCGAACCCGGGCCATCCGGTGAACCCAGACCATCCGGCGAACCCGGACCATCCGGCGAACCATCCGGCGAACCCGGGCCATCCGGCGAACCCAGACCATCCGGCGAACCCGGGCCATCCAGCGAACCCGGGCCATCCGGCGAACCCGGGCCATTCGGCGAACCCGGACCATCCGGCGAACCATCCGGCGCACGAGTTAATAGTATGTACTTCATTGAGCATGAGGACCCGGATACCTGTATTGTACTATAGGTCATACCAACGTTTTCCGTTTTCTGATACAGCGAAACTAAAAATGCATGCATCTGATGAGTCTGAAATGTTCGGTGGTGCGAGTGGACGGCCGAGTGGACGGCCGGGTGGACGTCGGGGTGGACGGCCAGGTGGACGGCCGAGTGGACGGCGGGGTGGACAGTCGAGTCGCTGTGCAGGTGAGACAGCGTCCGTCACGACCCCGGTCCGCTGCACCACCAGCACGAGCTGCAACACTTCCGTGGCTCGGTCACACGCGTTTCAACAATGGAGAAACCTGTTGCGTCTGAGAGTGTCGTGTGCGGCGCGTGAGTGACACAGCACGAGCTAGCGAACTCTGCCGGCCAGGGCCACGTGCCGAGCTGCCTGGACACACACCGCCTGAGAGTGTCGTGTGCGGCGCGTGAGTGACACAGCACGAGCTAGCGAACTCTGCTGGCCAGGGCCACGTGCCGAGCTGCCTGGACACACACCGCCTGAGAGTGTCGTGTGCGGCGCGTGAGTGACACAGCACGAGCTGGCGAACTCTGCTGGCCAGGGCCACGTGCCAAGCTGCCTGGACACACCGTCTGAGAGTGTCGTGTGCGGCGCGTGAGTGACACAGCACGAGCTGGGGAACTCTGCCGGCCAGGGCCACGTGCCAAGCTGCCTGGACACACACCGCCTGAGAGTGTCGTGTGCGGCGCGTGAGTGACACAGCACGAGCTGGGGAACTCTGCTGGCCAGGGCCACGTGCCAAGCTGCCTGGACACACCGCCTGAGAGTGTCGTGTGCGGCGCGTGAGTGACACAGCACGAGCTGGGGAACTCTGCCGGCCAGGGCCACGTGCCAAGCTGCCTGGACACACCGCCTGAGAGTGTCGTGTGCGGCGCGTGAGTGACACAGCACGAGCTGGGGAACTCTGCTGGCCAGGGCCACGTGCCAAGCTGCCTGGACACACCGTCTGAGAGTGTCGTGTGCGGCGCGTGAGTGACACAGCACGAGCTGGGGAACTCTGCCGGCCAGGGCCACGTGCCAAGCTGCCTGGACACACACCGCCTGAGAGTGTCGTGTGCGGCGCGTGAGTGACACAGCACGAGCTGGGGAACTCTGCCGGCCAGGGCCACGTGCCAAGCTGCCTGGACACACCGTCTGAGAGTGTCGTGTGCGGCGCGTGAGTGACACAGCACGAGCTGGGGAACTCTGCCGGCCAGGGCCACGTGCCAAGCTGCCTGGACACACACCGCCTGAGAGTGTCGTGTGCGGCGCGTGAGTGACACAGCACGAGCTGGGGAACTCTGCTGGCCAGGGCCACGTGCCAAGCTGCCTGGACACACACCGCCTGAGAGTGTCGTGTGCGGCGCGTGAGTGACACAGCACGAGCTGGGGAACTCTGCTGGCCAGGGCCACGTGCCGAGCTGCCTGGACACACACCGTCTGAGAGTGTCGTGTGCGGCGCGTGAGTGACACAGCACGAGCTGGCGAACTCTGCCGGCCAGGGCCACGTGCCGAGCTAGGCGCCTGCATGCAAGGGCGCCCAGCTCATGCGGTGTCGGCGTGTCCGTGTTAGGTGTGGCAGGTCTCTCCCAGCCACCGCTGCCTGCCGCCACCACCTGGCCAGCTCTGGCCGATTGGGCCGATACTCTTGGCATGGCTCTCTTCGCATTCCGTAGAAACGCACTTCCTAATCTGTGAAAACCAAAGGCCGATTAATGGGTCTGATGGGTGTACCGTTGGGCTACCTGAGCTTCCCACCTGACCGTTCGCTTTGCATTGTCTCGCTATGCATATGTGAGCAATGGTTCACATCTGACAACGAGTAATAAGTTAATTTTAACCACCATAATAAGTGAACTTTAAACCATTTGTGTCGGGCGAGCGGGAGCTCCCGCTCGCCCGACACAAATTCTGAGGTATGCACATATTTTGCAAAACAATATTGCGTTATATGCATATATTATTACGTGAAATACCCTTCCCAAGTCAGTTGAAAACTCTAAACACTTAAGATATTGTGGCATTAAAAACACATCTGTCAGTGTTTCAACAACAGGGAGAAAAACATTGAAACCGCGCAGTATTCGTGGAATGGCAATAACTATGCATATGCGAGCACTTCCACTTTTCACCCACCGTATACTTGGCACGGCGCTTAATGCCTTTTGACACAGGTTGGCCAGTGTGCCTTGCACGACATCTTCGGAGGCTGACATGTAACGCAAAAAGGCCGCTGGGACGCGGTGTATCCACAGGGCATCTTCAGATGCACGTCAGTGACAAAGAATAGCCACTTACCAATGGATGCCGCGGAGCAGGAAAGTTTTTGCTGGATGGTGTAGGCCTGTTTTTGGTGGGGTGCCTAGTGGCGCCCCACAAGCAGCCCATCATGATGTGTCGGAGATGTGGGCCACCTCTCCGGCACAGGAGTGCCCGCGCACGCGGGTCACGCACGTGGGAGACTCGGCCCGCCCGTTTGACATTTAGCGCCTGCATTTGCTCACTCGACAAGCCAGCAGTTCGGCCAGCCGTGCGGCGGGAACTGTCTGGCGAGATGTGTGGTGTGCACAAACACCGCTGGTCATCTGGGCCCTGATGACGCGTCATTTTACAAGGTGTGCTGGGAGAAAGTATATCATCAGCCGTGGGGCCAATGAATGGCTTAACATGCACCGCATTTAATGACATACTCTGGTTTCTCGCCTTCGATAAAAAGAAGCATGTTGGTGTATTCACGTGGGATGTACTCTGTAAAGATAGCGGATCGTTTTCGCACGGTCACGCTTTCCTGGACCTCATGCAATGCTGAAGCCGCGCTTCAGACGCCGACTTCTGTCAGATATTTTCAGTTATCCCCCCGGCGTGCTCCCAGCAGCGATCTTGGGCCATTCGGTAGGTGTCGGAGCGTGTCATGTCCCGTGACAGGTGCCATAGCGACAGGCGGACTAGGCTGGGATCAGTCGACTCGGCGGCAGTCCGGCAGCGATATACCACACATTTCCAGCGCACCGTGCTGCGCCTGTCAACGAGCAGCCACGCCAAACACGGGGAACGGTAAATTGGCGCCAAACAGCCCTCTCAAGGGGTGGAGTGGCGGTCGCGACAGGAAAACAGGCACGGATACGTGATGAAAGAGAGAGGGAGAGAAGGGGAGAGAGAGGGATGGAGAGGGAGGGAGAGAGAAAGGGACGGAGGAGGAGGGAGAGGGAGGGAGAAAGAAAGGGAGGGAGGGAAGAGAGAGAGAGAGAGAGGGGAGGGGGAGGGGATGGAATAGCCGATAAAGTTCACGCAGTCCGACTACGATTTGACTGTTGGACTACCCCCAACTACTACTTTTATCCATGGATAGTGCCAAAAATCGAGGATTGGTGGTGGGAGTACTGAGACAACTTCCTTATCTCCGATACATTTGTCATATTCATTGCGCTATGATTTGACATCTAATGACGCAGTCGAATCCTGTAACTCATTTTCAAGTTTCTTGTCAAAGCGCCCTAGTTGGTGTTTCGGAAGTGCATACTATATTGCATCTCCTCAAAGCGAGTACAATGTTCTTTCACAACAAATATATTCACATCCATTGTTCCTTATTCAGATTGCTGCACTTGCAACATAAAATGTTTTACGTAAATGCACGTGTTGTGGAGAGCTTCCCGTAAATAGCGCACAATTAAGCAAGTTTTGACTCCCCATTAACTTTAGGAAGTAAAAAGAAAGCTCCACAGGAACTATTACTGCCCCCAGAAGCTTTACCACGGAACCTTAGGTAGTTGAGAGATTGAAACAATCAAATGTCGTGCCGAACGACCACTCGTCAAGGCCAGATTAGGTGAGCCGGAACATCATACCAAAATGTGACATTGTGCTCAACTTCAAAGCGATTTCATCTGCGCTGAATGGAGATGATCGAATCTGTCAAGTCGCGTTTGATATCGCACAATATGGTGTTAGATATAGGCGACGAGTTAAAGGTTCATAACATCAGATTCACAGGTACTATAGTAATCTCTTTGCTAGTTTTGCTTTGGTGCCGTCTTCCTGTTGTACGGTTTCCCCCAAAAAAAAAAAAACACTACTAATCTGTCTGTTTTGCAATATAAAGAAAACGCTCATACACCTATATGTTTATCGTCGCTCTCTGTGTACAATCATGTCGGAACGTTTTTGATATGAGAAAGATAGTATGTCACGGGTTAACGGAGAAGCAAATACATGCTGCTTAAATTAGGAATTCCGGCATTTAATGCGCTGGCACTTGGTGCCATGAATGACATGTTCTGTTCGGTGCAAGCTTCTGAATATGCTAATTGGAAGATTGGTGCGTTTTTCTTCAATTATTTAGAATCGGGCCTTCAAAAAACGAAATTTAGCAGGTGTCCTTGAGACAGCTGACATCATTGGATGCTAAGCCAGAACATGCATGTTAAGGGAAGACCAATTGTGTTGTGCGAGAATTAAACGCTTCCAACACCCACCACCCCACTGAACTCCGGGAAACACTAAATTCGGCTACAATAGGAAGTGCTGACACATGCATAACATGAACAATGACGGAATGTCGCACCTTCTGTCGCAACCACTAATTGGCATGCATCATGACGTACTGACTTTATCGCTTTATAATTAGGGTACTCAGACATAATACCATTCCTTCCAACATGTGTAACTGATATAATATATTGTTGCTACACTTAATAATACACGAAATTAATTTGTAAGAAATGGACCAAATATCGAAGAAACAAGCGGTGAAGCAAAGCATATGTTCGAGTAATTATATTTAGCCACATCATAACGTTGTTTTGGGGTGTGCGGATTGGACTAATACTGTTGTATCCATTGGTGGCCCATTTCACGACAAATCGACAAGGTAGATAGGTGATGGTCCAACATCATGTCTCTGATTTTGAGCAAAATTCATGTGTACGGTCATCGTATGTTCTGAATCCGCCTGTCTAATTCTTAGTCGATCAGGTCAACGGTTCAGAAGTTAGAGCCACGGGCATTTCTGAAAGGTCACGCTGCAAAGTTATGTTCGGCGGTCGATAACCAAGTTAATTATCAGTCAAAATATTCATATCCGGACATTTTTGAACTCGCCAAGATTGAAGGAATCCAATTCTGACAATGTTTGTAATATGTGATGAATAATACAAGAATTACCCCATGACCTCAAGCCACGTGACCTCCGGTGACTTCGATGCCCATGATTTTTGTTTAGGTGACAGAATGGAAGACTATGTTTTGGCTTGATATATAGTACATTAACAATAAGCATTTTTCTATAAATCCTCATTTGGAGACCGGAAACTTTACCATATTTCAAGTGTTACGAGGATTGAGGTGCTAACTCCGCTGTCCCTCCGTCAAATATCGAGATGCAGTTTGATAGCACATACCACGAGTTCTCTGGCATTGTGTCCATTATGGACGGCTTTAAAAAGTAGTAATGCGCAAAGCTGTATTATATTCACAAAATTAACAAACGATAACTGGAGAATTCTTGGACTAATCGACGAGGCAGAGATGATTGTCCATCCCCATGTCTCAGATTTTGAACAAATGATTGATGCGCAGGGTTATCCTATGCCCTGAACCCTACCGCTCAAGTTTTATTTCGATCAGGTCAACCGTTCAGGAGTTACAGCCTCGGGTATTTCTAGGTCATGCTGCAATGTTACGATCGGTAGTCGATAACTATGTTATATATAGTCAAAATACAAATGTCCAGGCATTTTTGAATTCGCAATGTTTCAAGGAGTCCAATCGCGGTAATAATTTTATATGTGATAAATGATTGACAAGTTATCCCATGACCTAAGGCCACGTGAACTTTGGTGACCTCGATGCCCGTTAAATGTGTGTTTTTTTTTAATAGACACGATTGGAGGACATTATTTTGCTTGACATAACAAATAAAAATAAGAGCGTTTTTGCCACAAATGTTCGTTTCGACGGTGCAAACTTTATCATATGTGGAAATTATCGATGATTGAGTTTCTAACACGGCCAGGCCGGGTTGTCAGCAGAGCCCAAACCAATAAAGGGCCCCTTACTTGATGGACAGGGTCCAGGCGTTTGGAAAGTGCCCTCTGGCTTGTCGGAAAAGGCCCTGGGTTGTCTAAGAGGGCCCCTGAAATGACTAAGGGGCCCTAGTTGCCGCAGGCGATCTTGGGCCATCAGAAAGGGCCCTTGGACCGATGAACGTGTCCCAAGCTGAAGGAGGGCCTCCGGCCTGGCAGGGGAGGTTCTGGATTGCTAAGGAAGTTCCCTGCGCCGACGAAGAGGACCCCTAGTCGTCGGAGGACCCGGGCCGTCGTGGAGAGCCCAGAGCCTGCATGAAGGGCCCTTGGGCCGATTAGGGCCGGAACCGCACAAGGGCCCCTTGCATGATAGAGGCCCAAGCTTTTGAAGGGCACATTCCAACCGGACGGAATGTGCTGAGCCGTGAAGGAGGGTCTCTGAGCCGACGGACGGGGTACTGTGCCCCCATGGAAATTGGCGTCCCTTCGGTCGGAAAAATGCTTCACTCCGGGCAAGTTCGAGTGCATCCCCATCTAATTTTCCAACCAGAGGCTCCCATCTCAGAGGAAAAGGCACCCTTTCTGTGTACTCGGATGCATCCCCCTGTAATTATTCAGCCAACTTCGCTCCCTTAGAAGATAAAATTGCCGCTCCGAGAAGGACTGAATGCACCCCACCCGTCAAATTTTTCAGTTAGAGGCTGGCCATATGCTTAGTCCCGAGACCAACTTCCCCTCATGACAATATTTGAACCCGTTCCTGCCTGGATGGGTTTGCTTTCCTTCCGAAGGGAACCTCTGTCCGAAAAAATTCGAATGAGATCCGTTGGAGCACACTGGAGAGACGTCATTTGCTATCGGAGGGGCGTTTCGGACTAAAAAGTTATGGGTTCACTCGAGCCTTCCCGGATGAGCGCCTCTTCCCAGCTGGGGGAGCAGCCACCCTCTATAGGAGGGAGGCACATATCCCCAGTTCATCCCCCCACTGTATCTGCCCCTGACTCCTGCATCTGTGAGCCAGCAGCCGGCCGCGTTCAGGTTATCACAGTTTTCTCTTTTCTCCAAAGAAAACAGACCTACACAGACTGATCGTGCGGTTCACGGGGCAGGAATCCATGCAGACAGCAACAAGTTCGACCTGTTGGTGGCAGCTTTGCTGTGTCAACCACCACGCAGGTGCGGATGTTATCACAGCCAAGATGCCCAGTTTCGTGACCCTTGATGACCTGAGGTTGGCGCAATCCCGAGCGCCCCTTCAGCAACTCGGAGACGAGAAGCAGCTGCTCCTGCGGATGAACTCAGAACTGGGCACAACAAGAGATGCACTACACGCCGGTGAGCTGTTGAAGACTATTTCTTCAACGACTGCCGCAGGCTTGGGCAGCATTATCGCTGACGTCCTCTGGGCCATTTTTGACTTCCGCAGTACTGGGTCATTTTTGTCCTGACTACCGCAGCCGACAAATATTTGGAAGCCTCGGCTTCAGGCCTGGTGTTAGCATTGGCGGCAGGATACTGAACAGTGTAGACGGTGTCAGTCGGCGCAATATCTCCGGACACCAATACACTGCCCACATTACAGGAGTCATGACGTTAACGGTGGCGGTAGGTCGCTTGGAAGCCGTCCTGAGTGGCAGGTCGCCAGAGTGAACGGGTGGACGTCACCAGTTCCAGGGCCATCGGCGGGGCCATCGGCGGGGCCATCGGTAGGACCATCGGCACTCCTGATCCGCTCGCGGTTCGCAATTTTATGCTTTTTGCTGCATGCCTATCTCCACTTCATATTGGGTGGAGGTGGCATATTCACTAGTGGAGGGAAAAAATTGAGCATTGAGGGAACACATGCCACCCCCCCCCCCCCACGTGCAATGAAAATACATTTATTGAGGTCAGAACGCGAAGACCGAATATCAAGCATAACTCCGCAGCCGACAACCTGGCATTAATGCCCGATCGCCAGCCACGTCAGCAACATCAGCAACAGGTGGGAGGCGCGCCGACGTGGCTGTGGCTGGCTGGCGCGATCGCGCTGGGCCGGGCGGAAGCTCCTGACGGCTAGGAAGTTTCTCGACATCTATCTGGGCTGTAACGGCTGGACGCGGTTGCCGGTGGCCGGCTTCCCATTGCAAATGGATGCGTCAGTTGTTGCCAACTGGGCCAGTGCAGCGGCGCACGCCGCCATCTGACTGGCGAGCTCCTGGTGACGCGGTTACGCTCGCACCGGTCCTCACACCGCTGACATCTATCGGCAAAAAGTGGCACCTTCGTTGTTGTCTTCAGTAGCCCGTTTCATGACGTCCAATAAGCGCCGGGATGCAATGTTGACGACTTCGTCTAGTATGAAGGGCATATTATTGAAATATATATACTTTATCTGTATATATGAAATATGTCGAAAATTTTAAGTTAGCAATGCTCAACAGAATAAGCGTTAATATTTTTCAGCACCGGGTGAATAATAGCGATTGCCATGAGCTATTTCTACAAGGAAGCAATTGCCTTCGTAGTCTTGACCCATATAGATGCCTGCAACACAACTCCGCCCGCACACGACATCCTGACGTGAGAACCGGGTAAAGTAAGATTCGAACATCTGGTAAAGTGGGAACTTTACCCGATGTCGTCATTTAGTGCAACTGCTCGTGAAAAACTAGTAGCTGTAGGTGTAAAACGACGCTGTACGCCCAAAAGATGGTCGCGGAGTACCTGGACCAAACTAGTCTCACGTGCCGCCATTGCCTGTCAATGACGCAGCGTCCGCACCCGACCTGCGTTTTGACGGCTGATCTTGACCGGCCGGTGGCCGGTGGCCGGCTCCTGCCGCGACTGACGCGTGTCTCCGTCCTGCCGGCAGGAAGCTTGATGCGGCGGCTTCCAGCGCACACGTACGAGATCCGGCCGCTGGCCTGCTCAAACTCAAAGGGCGAAAACGGCACATGCATGTTCAACTTTAAGTGTTACCAGCGGAATGGATTGGTGATCGACACGTGCATAGATCGGTTCATGTTCGGCGCGTGCTGTAAACTGGACCCGGACCAGTCGACGGTGGCGCTGGTGGTGGCCAGCACTGCCACCCGGCAGCCCACCCCACCAACCACGGCCAGACCATCCGGCCTGGTCACGTGGTCGTCGGTCGTGTCACAGAGCGCCACAGCGCTGGCGCACCGGACGCCGCCGCCCACCACGCCCAAGGTGAAGAAGACCAAGAAGACCACACCGAAACCGACGACTAGAGCGACAACCAAAAAGCCGACGACCAGGCGGACCACGACGAAAAGGCCGACGACGAAAAGGCCGACAACGAAAAAGCCAACAACGAAAAAGCCAACAACCAAAAAGCCGACAACGAAAAAGCCAACAACGAAAAAGCCAACAACCAAAAAGCCCACCACAAAAAAGCCAACGACAAAGAAGCCTACAACGACGACCACTACCACAACAACCACCAAGAAACCGACAAAGAAATGGGATTACAACAAGCGTGAGTATTTCAGATTGGCTTCCTGTTTTCTTTCGGTATGTTGGGCGAGGCTTCTTGACTACTGATTATGTTCGCTGCTTTTTGGGTATCTAATGTTGCCCCGCAGTGTTCTTCATTGACCGAACCGTCTAAGACCTGGTAGGTCACACCCGGTCTTAGACGGGCTATGGTCGGCCTCGCCTCTCTGGTAATATCGGGGCTCTGAATGAGGCCCGGGCTTGGGATAGTCTTCAGACAATGCCTATGAGGTCAGAACCATGTTAATGTTGAGTTAATGGAATGGAAACGTTGAGTTAATCTCTTAATATTGTTCATGATGAAATAGGAAAACACTGGGTCCTGCCTACCTTAATAGTTGTATTAACTTTTAGCTAATGATGCAAGTTCATACGATTGCATATTAATTAGCAACTGGTGATGACCAAGATTGCATATATTATTCCATTGGTGAAACTGCATCATTTACTGGGATGTCTCAGTAATTCCATGGCTAGGTGATGCTAGATGGTGTCCTCTTGTTGAACGTTAAGCAACTGCGTTTTCACCGGCATTTCCACAATTATTGTGCCATTCTCAGATGAAACCAGACACACACACACACACACACACACACATATATATATATATATATATATATATATATATATATATACATCCAGTTCCCGGTTATATTTCAGGCTCGAAAGCCATTACTTTTGGTCGAATCTTCAACTCACAGCAAATAGCAGCTCGGCCTTCACTTCGTAACGCGACAGATGTACCGCACAAAAGCCAGCTGGCTTGTCAACCAAGAGGGCCATCTATTGTGGAGTGGATGCATTGCGCCTGGGGCTTCTGATGGCGATCGGTCCTTCTTAGTGTAAGAGATCTTTCGGGTCTGGCTTACCTGAGGGTTCTGATTCTGATCGTCACGGGCCTTTGGTTTCCGACAGTGGTGGGCTGCCGAGTTCTGAGGTGACACAGCAGGGCATGTGTTCGGGAGGAGACGTACCCCCGGTCAGCACAGGGACACGTTGGATCAGTCTGGAGCCTGTGCAAGATCAGTCTGGGTGAAGTCTGTGCTGGCTGACCTGACATGTGCTGACGTACCCCCGGTCAGCTCAGGGCCACGTCTCACCAGTCTGGGTGGAGTCTGTGCTGGCTGACCTGACGTGTGCTGACGTACCCCCGGTCAGCTCAGGGACACGTCGGACCAGTCTGGGTGAAGTCTGTGCTGGCTGACCTGACGTGTGCTGACGTACTCGCCGGCAGACTGCGGCGTCATTCCGCTGGTGTCTGGCCGGAGAGCGCCGCGCCGCAGGCTGCTGCCGGCACGCCAGCCGACCTCGGCCCAACTGCACCAGATGACATCGTCACAGAGGCGGCAGCAGGGATCCCGCATCGTGGGCGGCCATGCGGCATATTTCGCCGCTTGGCCCTGGCAGGTGCTGGTGAAGGAAGCCACCTTCCTCGGTCTCTTCACGAAGAATAAGTGCGGTGGAGTTTTGCTCAACAGCAAATACGTGCTGACTGCGGCCCATTGTCAGCCAGGGTGAGTCGATACTCTTTCTCATGCTTCAGGTCGGTGGGTTTTGCACCCGTTCTGACCAAATGACATGATTAGGGATGAACTGCACTGAGTTCTGAATCTGACATGCTACTGAATTGTAAGTATTCAAGGACTCAGAGCCCGGGTGGCAGAAATATCAGTTCTGATCATGACATTCTGATTTCTGATTGTGATGTTCCCCGGGCTTGAACGTGAGGGGAACTCTGTTCTCCAGTGTGATCAACTGAGTTTTGGACGTTGACGTGTCTCTTGTTTTTCAGTGCTACGCACCGCGCTCCACCGCCAGTAGGGGCCCGGAACCGGGGGCCAGGAGATCAGACACAGACTGGCTGTAGGCTGACTGATTGTAGCCAACTCGAACGCTTTAGCCGCGCCTGTTCGCACAGCGATCGTCTGACTGGCATCGTCGTGACCACCATTGCTGTCGACAGGTTTCTGGCCACGCTGATTGCCGTATTCGGTGAGTTCGATCTCAGCGCCACCTACGAGCCCAAGAGCTCGTACCAGCGCAACGTGCGGCGCATCGTGGTGCACAAGGGCTTCAATGCGCGCACATTCGACAACGACCTGGCGCTGCTGCAGCTGGAGAAGCCCGTCACCTTCGACGAGCACGTCGTGCCCATCTGCCTGCCTGGCAAGAACGAGAAGTTCGTAGGACGCTTGGCCACCGTCACTGGTTGGGGTCGCACCTCGTATGGTACGTGAGAGTCGACAGCCTCGTGCTGTTGTCGCCGGCCTGCATAGGCAACGAGTGTGGGCCTCGGAGTCGGCATGGACATTAGGATATGGTTGATTAGTTGCTTCAAAATTGATACAGACAACCTGCCCGCACTAAAAGTAGGTTCCTTTGCTGTGGCACCACCAGGGAAACGTGGTTCCACAGCTCAAATATAAACCAACAATGTATTGAACGTTCCGTTCGCATGTTATATGTGCCCAAGGGTATCACCATCGCAGGGGACAGACTGACGCTCCCCCACAAACTTCGTCAAACTTCAGAAAGGAAGATAGTGAGAAAAGTTTTCTTTCTTTGGCGTTTCATGAAATTGTTGGCCACATACCCGACGAACGTTCATAAACAGTCCACTGCTGTATTTTATCCCTGATAATGGCCTTTTCTCGTCTTCAATCTGACTACAATCACTCATCTATCGATCCGTCACCACATGTGCATCAGAGCGCACTCTGCTCGAGACACAGAAGGATCTGCACCGCACTGACCACGGTGTGCATTCCCAGGTGGCGACGTGCCCTCCAAACTGATGGAGGTCAACGTGAGGGTCATCAATAACACCGAGTGTCAGTCCTGGTTTGACGAGTCAGGTCGCAGCAAGACGATACGCGAAGGCTTCCTCTGCGCCGGCTACAAGAACGGCGTGATGGACTCATGCGAGGTGACGCACCGCGAATCCACTCGTGAACAGACGGCCACACAGACACGCTTACAATGTCTGCATCCAAACTCAATCCACTTGCCGAGCCTTTTTGCCAGGACGTGTATATTTATGCCCATATGTGCATATGTGCCCATTCATAGGCATAGGTGAAAATGTGGTGGCGGTAGATATGTCATCGGCTCGGGCGAGCGCACTTAACACTTTCAGGAGAGAAATACGTGTTATCACCCTCTTAGTATCGCAACACTATGGTTTATTCACATCGTTGCATGCGAATGTCAGTCATCTCTCACCTGTGGTTACCGTAGCAAGTGTATGTTCGCACAGGTGAACATGCATTCACCTATGAATAGCGCCAGCAAACAAACTAGATACAACTACTTTTCAGCTCAGAAAAGTTGTCAGAACTATTTAAAGACCAGCCGATAAGCCTACTTTGATTTGCTACATTCGTACGAGGTACTACAACAGCCTACGATCGGGTTTATATGCCTGTTCATTCGTCATGCTTCAAACACTCACAAACACACCCGTTAGGCGCCAGACGCAATAGTAATACGAGCATCGGGTGAGCTCCAGTTAAAGAAAGAAAACGGGTGGATTCCTGATGCACTTAAGAACCCTGAAACATGCGTCCGTGAAAAGCACGCCCGTAAGCTCACAAGTGTGCGCGCGAAGAATACAGTTACAATTTAAGAGACTCGGTCTCCATAAAATATGATGCGAAGTGAATATATTAAAGTTAGCTTGTCTTCAGATTTCAATTTCATTGTCACTACCTTGGCATACTGCACATATTGCTACTTTGCGAATAGCCTTCTGGAACAATATTCTGGTATTCACCCACCATAGGCGGCGGGCTACCGGCAGTGGCGTCTTCGGCTCGCCGCCGACCACCTGTCCTGACGATATGGTTGGGCGCGGCACCATTCCCTGAACTTTGATGGGCATCAACGCCAAAGTTACAGGCAGATTTTCATATTTGAAACGGTAGGCGATGTGTGTGGTATGAGTTCCGCCACCATTGGAATTGAGGCTGACAGGTTCCCTCAATATTGTTTCAGATCACCACACTCATGGGCGTTGAATGGAAAGAATGCATCTACATTGGTGAATTTTCCATACAGTTTTGGCGTGGCAGAGCCGATGTTGCTTGACATTGATCAGGGTTGGAGCATTTTTTTTCGTTGCCGTCGCTCTGCGGCTCTGGGCAGTAAATGTCGACGCTTGACGCGTATCAAGCCATGCCAGAACACCAATAATGCTTAAAAGCTTCATGTCAAATTTTGAAAAATGAGCGTTAAATATCTATGAAAATGGCGAGTATGGCATCAGAAGGCAACTGGTTTTATGCCCGTTTATTTCATACCATTGAAACTCATTCGAGAATATAGAACATCTGATATACAACTTATATAAATACAAAGCGATGATAGGGCACAAATTATGGAATTGAGTGCAAACATGACGGGGGTAAAACTGCATGGAAGAAGTTCAAGATGACATCATAATGTAGCACATTCAATTTTGGTTTAGTTAAGGACATTGGAAATTGTGAACACATGCTAGTCGCCGTGATGGTGCACCACCGACGACCGTGCTGACATCTGTGTATATTGCCGGGGAACTATAGGCGCGATGATTCCAGTGACACCAGTCTGTGTTGCAGGGGGACTCTGGCGGACCGCTGGTGGTACCGCGAGGTGACGGTCGCTGGGTACTGGCTGGTACCGTATCGCATGGCATAGAGTGCGCCGAACCCAACCTGCCCGGCATCTACATGCGCATGGCGTTCTACAGGGACTGGATCAATAAACACATAGGCAGCTAGTGACCGGCGCGTCGGATGGTCACAGCACACCGCAGTGGGTTGGTGCCGCGCCTGTGACCCGGGTCACCTAAGCCATGACCAAAGGTCAGGCAGGCCGGTCAGTGTACACTGACGAGTGACTGGACAACCCCACAGCCTGAAGCACATGACGGACGGCCTGCCACCGGTCCCTGGCGACGGTGCTGACGTGGAGTTGAAAAACCATGGCCAACGTCGCGCTGCAACAGCCCCAACCTGGCGGTGGACACGAGAACTTGCGTAGGAATGTATGCGCGCGGAACTCATGCGAGCGTGTGCAGGTGCATATTCTGTGCTCGGAGCCCCGTGAACGCACCTGGCTGGCGTCTGACAACACAGCGGCAGGCAGCAGAACACAGCGACAGGCGGCATCGCCAGTGAGACTGTGGACGGACCGGACCGACGTCTGACAACACAGCGACAGGCGGCATCGCCAGTGAGACTGCGGACGGACCCGACCGACGTCTGACAACACAGCGACAGGCGGCATCGCCAGTGAGACTGCGGACGGACCGGGCCGACGTCTGACAACACAGCGGCAGGCAGCAGAACACAGCGGCAGGCGGCATCGCCAGTGAGACTGCGGACGGACCGGACCGACGTCTGACAACACAGCGACAGGCAGCAGAACACAGCGACAGGCGGCATCGCCAGTGAGGCTGCGGACGGACCGGGCCGACGTCTGACAACACAGCGACAGGCGGCATCGCCCAGTAAGGCTGCGCCGGTCACAGCCAAGCGCGCCGCCGCAGCGGAACAGTGCGTGCATCGCGACACATCGACTCGCGGAGCCATGTCTTTCTGCGACGCCCGGCGTGGGCGCGGGAGATGACCGGGTCACGCCGGGAGGTCACCCGGTGACGTCTGGATAGGTCGGGTCACACCAGTCGATCAGATAACTGCGACGATCGTTACACACCGGCGATGCGCTCAAGTTAGGCTGATGGAGAGTGAACGATGCATCTCCGGAGAGAGGCACGATATTGAAGAGCATCCATGCTCCCGTGGTGCCGGCGAACTTAGGCGGGGCGTCGCTGCCAGCCGACGGATGCCTCCTGTCGCTAGTGTGTACAATAGCTGCTCGCTCATCCCGAGGGCAGTGGTGCAGCTGCCAGCCGCCACATGTCAGTGGTGCAGTGGTGCAGCTGCCAGCCGCCACATGTCAGTGGTGCAGTGGTGCAGCTGCCAGCCACCACATGTCAGGTGCCAAGCGACAAGCGAGTGCGGGGCGGATCCGCAGCCAATCTGTGTCTTATGGCTGCAGTAGTCGCGCTCACTAGTACTAATCTACTGTCTGTTACCCGAGTGAAGTGCCTCGTCGTGCTAGCCGTGGCCTGTTATGCTGAGTACAGAGGAGTCCAGTACTGTTTGTGTCGGCGCCCGGCCATGGTGTGCCGAGTCGGCTCCAGTAACCTGGCACGGCAGCTGACCAACCGATCAGACAATTTGGTGGGCACGGAAGCGACACATTCGTCAGCACGGTGCCTCAACCGCACGACATCAGCATAGTGCAGGCCTGCCGGATACCAGCTGCAAGAGCAATCGCTAGCTTTTACCTCATACAGCCCGCAATCATAGGCCACATTATAAATTGCACGTCGCGTTAAGCGCTGGTTTTTGTGCAACAGTAGCGGACTTGCGGAACTGCACTGTTCCATTGCTGGGTCGCAAGTCATCAACGTAGGTAACTTGCGATCTACACGTCACAAATTGGTGACAAATGGATTACGTGGTCAAGGCTACCTAGCACACACGTAGACTTCTTTCAAACCTCGGTGCACACAAGGTGCCTTACATGAGGTGTCCTCATAAGTTGCCCACAAAGGAGCTCACACTGGGTGAGTGTTCATAACACGGAATTGATACAATGGGAAACAGGGCACGGCAAAATGTCGGCCGCCTACTCCGCCAATACCGGAGGCAAGATTTACATCATAACCCCCGACGGACCGGCTGACAAATCTACCTCCGCCAGGCCGGGGAGGGCCGTGGACGGGCTCTTGAAGCCCATTTCCCACTAACTTCCAATCTACAAAAACTAGGATAAGATGTGACACCAGTAAGAAGATCTGGTTATGGAGAACCCGGAACATTCCTAGCATATGCATTTTGACCAATAATGAGGTCACAAAGAAGTCATATATCAATATACCAAATTCAAGTTCAATCCCTGGTGACGTTTTGAAGACGCAGAGCATGTTTTCTTTCGGCATTGTCTCATTAAGAATTGGCCAATGAATATATTTATGTTGATCATGGTAGAATGGGTCACAGCAGAGTACGTCAGTCTGGGTCAGAACCAAGCTTGCAAACAAGCTGGCGTAGAGGTTGGGGGAGGAGTATGTTTAGAGGCGTGACGGATTCTAAAGATCATTTGTGCTGTCTTTACATCGAGTAGGTTTGGACTCAGACTTAAGGCAGGTGTACATTTATGTTGCAGGAATCCTACGTTGTGGCGTATGTGACGTCAAGATGCTGAAATTGAACACCTCCCAGATGATTGGTTTTAGTCTACTTGACTCCTTCGCAAGATAATTTGTGGCTATGTCGGGGAGGTTGACAATAAACTTGATTTTGCCAGGGTGCCGGCGTTGTAGAAGAACACCAAGGACTCTTACCGCGGGGGCAGGGAGGTAATTTTACCCACACCGTCTATCACGCTGACCGCCACGTGCTAGTTCTTATTAGTAGTTGGTAGCAACATGCATTCATGTAGGGTTGTGTGTGAAGTTAGCACGGTGTTTTGCAATTCGGCTTATCTACGTTCGTTGTACCTCTGGGTAAGAGTTTTCGGTCGCGATTTGCAAGGAAAATCGGCTATCTATTTCGCATCATAGTTTATGGAGACATGGAGACATAAATTGTAACCATATTCTTCGCGCACTCACTAGCGAGCATCCGGGCGCGCTTGTCGCGGGCGCATGTTTGGGAGTTCTTGAATGGCATCAGGGACATATCTGTTTTCTTTCTTTACTGGAGATCCCCCTGATGCCCGCGTTAACATTGCGTCTGACACCTAACGATAGTCTGTGAATTTATAGCGACGAAAAACGCTTTTCTGTCTCTACGAAGGGAGGTGAGAGGGTTGGCTGCCTGTATCTGGATAAACAGGAACCGATGAAATTTGGAAGAGCAGATGAATGCTTTCTCGAATGTTCATAGCACATGGCCTTTCTGCAATCGCTCGCATTACGACCCATCGTAGACCTCCCCCTCCGCCCCACATACACTCTATACACTATATGTATAATAAAAATAGCAATTATATATTTATCATCATTATATTCTGGCCAGAAATTAATGGTGAAGTTGCGGTGATTCGTCGGCGGTAAATGTCAATATAAGTAACGAACCTGTGGATGCCGGAGATGTTTCGGGATAAGTTCCGAGCTAACCCATGACAGAAAAAGTCAATCATATTGAGTACGGATTTGATATAGTCATGTAATGATACTAAATGATCCACGAGAAATGCATCCGAATCTGTAGGTCGGCTCAGCCGCGGTTCCACCCGATTGAAGACTGGATCAAAAGTTGATAATGTATAGTGGGCAATGGTATCTGGCGCATCACACATAGTTTGCAATGACATCATACTTAAATCAAATATTAATCATCTCACCAGATATCGTCAACACACTCACACCTGACCTCTCCCCTCAGCTATCTTACCGGTCGCCACCGTTAACACCACGTCTGAACGTAACTGAGATAGATGGTCACCACGCATCCCTTATATCATGTGAAACCGTGCAAACCGCTACCACCAGTGGGACTCCTTCGGCAACGGGCCCATCTCCACACCCATACTGTCCAGCACATCCATCTCAAACGTCTTCAACTTCGGCTGGAACGAGATGATGGTGAGGTCATCGGCGCGGGTGTCCTTTTCGCCTTCTCGGTACGTCTTGGCGGTCTTGTAGTCGCACGTCTCCTCGGCTTGGATCGGCATGGGGATGGTCCGACCAGAGCGTGTCGACACGCGGATACGGTCGCCAGACTCGGTATACCGCCACTCGATCGAGCACGGCTTGCTGCCGACAGCGCACACGTGGAAATACGCGCGAATACAACACGTCCAGATGGCAAGTGTTTGATCAGTAGGGCATCTCGACTGTTGTAGCTATACAGCAGGTCTGGAGACAAATAGCACTGTGTTCGTGGAGAAACAGGATACTGGGAAGCAAAAGTAGGATACTACGGAGCAACAGCAGGACACCATAGAGAAGTAGCAGGGGATCATAGAGCAACAGCAGGTCAGTACAGAGCAGCAGCAGTAGGACACTGAGGAGTAGCAACAGGACCCCAGAGACAGACAGCAAGGTATCACAGAGAAGCAGTATGCCATCATGATTTATTGATTATTGGGATTTTCGGGTGCGTTGACCCAAGTAGGTCATATTGCAACCATAACAAGTAGCATGTCACCAGAGAGCAGTTGCATGCCACTACAAGGCAGCAGCAGGGCACAACAGCAAGGCAATGTAGATCAGTAGCAGAGCATTACAGTAGCAGCGGAGCGCCAAGAAGCGGCAACAGGCTACTACAGAGCAGCAGCAAGGCACCGTGGTGCGACAGCAGAACTCTACAGAGCAGCAGGAAGGCACCGTGGAGCGACGACTGAGCTCTACAGAATAGCAGCAAGGCACCGTGGAGCGACGACAGAGCTCTACAGAGCAGCAGCAAGGCACCGTGGAGCGACAGCAGAACTCTACAGAGCAGCAGCAAGGCACCGTGGAGCGACAGCAGAGCTCTACAGAGCAGCAGCAAGGCACCGTGGAGCGACGACAGAACTCCACAGAGCAGTACGTGTGCAGAACAGGGCAGAGGGGTACTGGAGAGCAACAGGTCGTTGCGGAACGGCAGCAGGACCACCAGGAGCCAAGCAGCAGGGCACTCGAGAGCAGCATGACACTACAGATACGCAGAGCCGCGAAGCACACCGAGACGTGGACCCACAAGGCCAACATTCCCGACGAGCTACGTGCGCATATTCAGGGATCAGAGTGGCATTCTGGTCTTATTGCGAGCTTTGCTGACAGTGCAGCACGTGTTGGACCTTCACGTGATCATGGCAGTTATCATGAGCTCCGCACAGGCATATTGATACTGGGAATCAACAAGCAAACATGCAAGATCAGTTCAGAGTAGGCCGACCGTTCAGGAACGGCCAGCCGACAGACCACTCAGGTTGCTGGCGTCAATTGTCATGGGCACCAAGTACATGCGATAAGTTGGCCCGACAGTCTGATGTGCCAGGTGTCAGCAGGTACCCGACATATCGACAGACAGACAGACAGACAGACAGACACATACAGGCAGGCAGGCAGACAGGCAGGCAGGCAGGCAGGCAGGCAGGCAGGCAGGCAGACAGACAGACAGACAGACAGACAGACAGACAGACAGACAGACAGACAGACAGACAGACAGACAGACAGACAGACAGACAGACAGACAGACAGACAGACAGACAGACAGACAGACAGACAGACAGACAGACAGACAGACAGACAGACAGACAGACAGACAGACAGACAGACAGACAGACAGACAGACAGACAGACAGACAGACAGACAGACAGACAGACAGACAGACAGACAGACAGACAGACAGACAGACAGACACAGAACGTCCCGGTGGGACGCTGACGGTACTCGCAACGTACATGACACATGGACGTTACTTTAAAGTGTCCCCTTTGTTGCACTTAACTAGAGCATAACTATATTCGCGGGAATAGAAACAAGCAGTGTTTAGTGTAATGGTGCATATTGGCATGCCATTAAGCATTGCGAAATGAATGGTATTTGAAAGGGAATGGGGCGGGGGTACGGGCGCATCGACTGCAGTGGTCATGCAGCTTGAAAGGGAATTAACATTTCTTTTGTTGGGCGATCTAGTTGGCGAAATTCGATTGTCTAGGTACGGCAAAAAATAAGGTTGGAAAGTTGAGTATTCGCAGAACATGCGACAAAGTTCGCTACAGTTTGCTATACTTGTTAGTGCTTTTGAGCAGCACACGCTTTTACACTACCCAATCCAGTTCAGAGGAATTCTGAGCAGTTTTTACACAAGTTAACCATTTAAATGTCATATATTTCGCCACCAGGTGTGGTGGTGGTTATTGGATTTACGACACGTCGACCGGTCAGTCATGTTGGGTCGCCAATCTCTCATGCCGATTGGTCGCGGGCGAAGAGCAGCGACAGGTGAGACTCGAACCCACAATCTTTGGACTGTGAGACGGGAAGCTTACCCCTAGACTACTCATCCCCTTCGCTATCGGGTGCTTCCGTACAATCCCTGAGCGGTGCTCTACAGCTGCACCGCTAGTTACTGCAGCTAGTGATGTTGCGGTGCACATGACGGAATGAAAACACCATTCTGGTAAGGGAATACAAAGCGCAATGCGAGGGTCGTCAGTGAGCATCGCAAATTTTCTCTGTCCAACTACTCGTTCTCCATGCCCGGGAGTCGGAAGATGAGGGAGTGAACAACGAAAATATACGGCCTTGCACTACACTTTGACGCGAAAACTCTATAGACTCTGTCACCAACCTTATTTTAATGCAGGGTTTATATCTCCAGCGACGCTTAAGAATGTCACATATTTGTCAAAATACAAGCTGTATGTCACTCAGTTGAGAACGCTAATTCAGATTTAAAACGTGCAAACATTTAATACATATACTTCTGTTTACAGGCGAGCCACTGTGTTCTACAACAGAACGCCCCACACTGGGGGACGGAGAAGGGGGAGGGGAGGAGAGGAAGAATTTGTTTTGCTTAACTTGAAAAGATACAAGCCAATTTCGTTGCCTTTGAAGGCAAAGGACAACGCTCAACAAGATGAACTCAGCTAAGTCAAGCTGAGTTCAAGCTACCCAGTCCAGTTCAGTTCAAGTACTTCTGCCTGAATGCCACATGTGGCCTCCCAGGCCACTCCAAAGCTTGGATGTTAAACTGTTTGCAAAGCTTCAATTTTAGTCCAACATCATGGAATTAAAGCAGCACAGAGTCCGAATAAGGGTGCCATCATGCGTCTTCCATCTTAAGACAGCCAAGAAAAACATTCATGAATCAAGATAAAATCGAGGTCATGTTGGGCCAAGTGGTAATTCTGGGGTTAAATATTGAATCTGGTCATATACATATACAGGGCATGCTTTTACGCCAAACAATTCCCACGAACCCCAAAGACGCAAGACAAAGCTTGTCTGAGTACTTTCGGAAGCATGACTTCCTTTTTAATGTTTATAAAACACAATGGAAAGGGCTACAAGGTTTCAAGCGACGTAATTCGTTATTGCCACTGATGACGGCTCCATACTGACCGCAAACAGTAAGACGACGACGGGCGACACTCGTCCCACAACACTCAGACAATCACTGGACATTTGGTGCCCTATAATTCAGTCTTTTTGAAAGTTAATGACTTGGAGTTTTCGTTGAATATTCAAAATCTGAGTTGGAATCACCTGTATTCCGGTTTTTGGGAAAAAATATAATCCTTTTGGGAAAAAAATTATCAAAAATGTGTTAAGCCCCATGAATTTTGACACCAACGTTGCACAAAAGAGCATAATCATCAGTTGACAGTACTATTCTCCATTAAAAGTGCAGGTGGGGTAGCAGATAAAGATACATAGTGACACATGCCTTCACATTGCCGCAACAGAAAACAATCCCGAAAGGTCCTAGCGCCGGCAGGTCAATAAGTATTTGGTATCAGGGTGACGCAAGTGCGAAAAAAAACGCCATCGGAATTTAGGGCCGGCAGCTACGCACACCAGTCTGCAACGCAACTCGGCCTACTGATACCGCACCGCACCATGCCGGCATTACAGAGGGCGCATACGCCGACCATAACATATCGGTGTGGCACCACGTTTTGGCGGCACTCCGTGCGCAGTAGAAGCGGCGGGCTGGCTGGCACAACTGAGCGACTCACTTGTCAGCTGGGTCCAGCAGCGCCACTTGATCGTCCACCAGCAGAGGCGCCTCCGACAACACCATCATGCCGGGAAAGTCTGCCGTCTTGCCCACCATCCGGTAATGGCCGTTCAGGCCGTCCACCACCACCCAGTTGCGCTCCTCGATCACTTGCGTGATGGTGCCCTGCTTGCCCTTGTCCTTGCCGACGAGTACCTCAACCTGACGGTATGGCGGAAGTTGAGCCGGGCGGCTGTCATCCAGCTGTTGTCCGCATAACCGTGCCATTCAAACTGACCACAAGCCATCTGAAGAAGCAGTGGAATTGTCACGCCGGATATACCGAGCATGGCTTGGCGCTAGCCTGCGCACTGAAACAACCTTTCTGTTGACACTACAGTATAAAATGCATTGTATCAGCCGGCAAGTCCAGGCAAGTAGAACATTCTAGGCACATCACATCCGACACCAAACCAGAACCTCGCGGCCGTTTCATGCTAGATACCCACATCGCACACCTGATACAGAAGAGGTCCAGATTTGGGCAGAGTTCTTGAATTCGATAAATGACCATATAAGCTAAGACCGGCAGGAAGTGGTCGAATCCAAACATTGGCAGAACTTATACCATGCATGTTAATTATGTTGTTTCACTGGAATTGATTCACTTTAGTTCGGTGGAAGAAATCAAGATGCAACGCGCACACGCACACAGTCACATGCACACAGTCACACACATACACACACACACACACACGCACACGCACACGCACACGCACACGCACACGCACACGCACACGCACGCACGCACGCACGCACGCACGCACGCACGCACGCACGCACGCACGCACGCACGCACGCACGCAACAAAAGGACATACAAAGGGCCAGCACTTGCAAGGGCCACCGACAAATCCATGGGAGCAGTGCCAGAAAACAAAAGGATGTTCGAAGGGATCTGAGGGCTCAAGACCATTTTGGGTAGGCTTTTAACTAGGAACATCATAGAGCTGATGCTAAAATCCATGAAGGTTCCAAGACAATTCCAAAAGTTCCGGGAGTCAACTTCTGAAATGTCATTGGAAGCTATAGCAATGCAGTGGGCAAGCCATCATATCAACCCACCTCAGCCTTTGTACTTCTCAAGTTCGTATTTCAAAACTCTGTATTCGGGGAGCGAAACTATCGCCCTTAGGAATTCGGAGGCCATAATTGGCATGCATTGCTGTCATCAAAAGTCACGATTTCACCTTTCCAGGGTTTTCATTACATTGCCACTGGTAACTACCGGGTTATAATATTGCAGCAACACATGTGAGAGGGTGTAAACCAAAACATGGGGGCAGAAAGGGAACAGGCACAGGGGCCTATCTCCACTTGTTTGTGGTGAGTGGCCAGCACCTTCCCTACTCTTCCTAGATTTTTCGACCAAATATATTTCTCAGCATGCCAATTTAATATGAAAATGCTTCCTCATTATTGTTTTTTTTTCAGACGCACCTACGTCCATGAACCGAAGTAGGTAAACTGAAGCTCATTCTTCCTACAAAATACAGTTATGGAGTATATGTACCGTGACAGTAATCTTATGCCTCAATAATCAAAACCTAGGACCAAGGCAATATATTATACATGGCTATAAAATATCAAGGCAAGGAACATGCACTTGCAAATTGTACGACTTACCTCAACTGCGTTACGTTACTGCTTTCAGCCTTTATAATTATCTACTGTTGGCAATATTAATGAAATCGATGTTAAATATCTTAATAGTCAAAGAACAACAGCGAAACTCCAAAATGAATGTATTTTGATACTGGCTGACACATTATCCGTTTTATAATCATTTCATAGCATAATATACGGTGCGGAATATCCATACATCTGTTGCACTACAACTATCTAATTAGTTGCGTTGTTGTAATGTTATGTCCAATTGTATATGACTTTACACAAATTAAGTGCTACCAAGTGTTATGGTGAAGCTTTTACTTAGTGCATGTGTGCATGCTGCTTTTTAGTAAATTTAAACGTCTCAAAGGTGGGAGGGTCAGCTACCATTGTTGACCAACTACTTTCAAAAGTGGGTGGGTCATGGTCCTCCTGTCCCCCTGTTCCTACGCATATGCCTTGAGCAATGCATGAGGCCAGATGGATGTCAAAAATTGTCTACACATTCCAAGTTTGGATGCTTGGCTTGGTACATCTCAATTCAAGCCAGCGGGGTAGGAAATTGTGTGGCCTCCGGGATCTATGCATCTTCTTTGCATGGCTTTACATTCAAGCCTGAATAATGGAACAATGGCCAATCAGTATCCCTGCAAGCGACTTGATCCTCCTGCAATCCTGGACAAGTATCGCCCCATAGACCACGGTATTTCCAAGGCCACGACGAAGAACCTAGGACGAAGAACTTCGGGCCATTTGTACCGAAGTTGTCTTCGGTACAAATCGGAACAAATCGTTTGGCTTGGCCTCTTCGACGCGCCCTGGAAGATGACATCAAGAGCCGCATGGTGCATGCCATGCCCACCGTGAAAGGCAAAGCAAGAAAATCCACCCAAAACGTTGTATGTACCTACACATGCTTCGGAAGGCTAGACTGTGGCTGACTTTTTCATAACCAACACAAATATCCTGTTCCAGAAGCTGAAGTTGCCAGTGGCTTTCTTGGGGGTTCCTGCATCCAAGTGGAATAACGAGGCGTACAGAGGTGCAGCAGCGAAGTTAGCCGTTACAAACGACCACACAATATTCCTGCAAGTTCCAAAACGCATTGAACCCAAACTTAACGGGCCGCAATAATCAGCAGGATATCCCCGTTTCAAACAGATGATACTCATTTTTGTTCTTGGGTTATTTTACGACTCATTCGACCGCTAGGTTATATAGCGTCGCAAAATATCACACCAATTGGTCGCGGGTGGACCAAGCCGTCGGTTGCGAGATTCGAACTCACTACTTACACCTCACAAAATACTCACTTTTGTGAGGAGCACCCATTGAAAATAGAAACATCTATTTACTGATGATACCTTACGTACATCAGGTTTATTTCCGCGGGCCATGTTGGTCTTTGAGGGACCTATAAATAGTAATAGTTAAAAAACTTTCAATACACTGTTCTTAGTCCAAATTGCAACTTTTAGCAGAGTCAGACTAAAAAAACTCAGTCATAAATAAGGACCACGTTACTGCACATCCATCAAAACGAGCCCAAAAGAAGAATATTATGGCACAACCTCCAGATTTGCGTACGTCGCAACAAGGTACGCGTCAAAAGTAGACTTACCATGTCTCCACGGAAATAGCTCCACTCGAGAATTGGCTTCACATACACCTTCTTGCGATGAACCATGTTCTGTCGACTGAACTCCTCTGTCCAGGGACGGTTCATTGTAAAGCGGTAGTGCTTCTTCTTGATCACTTTGGGTTGATACTGCACGGCTCGCGGAGTACGCCAGCCCACCTTGCCCTGCAAATTAGCATATCAATTTTTTACGTGATTCCTTTAAACTGCTACCTGTCAGCATTTCGTAGAAAAAAGGATACCTCGAAAGAATAAACGCATTTAAGCATGGCATTCGGAACGACGGATGGCATCGTGTGTGTAACTATGCAATAAATCCAACTGATTTATCAACCATTTTCTGACATACATTGTCTCCTCGATGCCAATGGGTCACCTGTATCATGATCATGCTTCAAAGCGTAACCAGCTAACAACTATGAACAACACAAGCATTGTGATATATTTCAAACAAGGAAGGATAACATAAACCAGGAGTTATTCACGTGATATTTGCAATGCATACTGTTTCCTGAATGAGCTATCACTTGGTTCTTGGTTCCATGAAACATGACCATAATAATGCCCAATCATTTCAGCATTTTTCTGATAGATTGCAGACAGTTGCAACCAGGCGTGGTGGGTTAGATCTACTGGCACAAGGAGAGGTTTTGCAGTTTTTGCTGTGAGCATGTGCTGACATGATACTTATACACAAAATACAGTTAGAAATGACACCTCAGGCTTTTACACACACAAGAACTATGTTCAGGAAGTGGTATGGTCTATCCAATGTTCAGAAAGTGGTAAATTCCATCATGTTTCTCTAATAACTTATCACTGCCACACTATTTAAGACAAACAGACTCTGTCCCTCTTCCAGCAATCATAAAGCAGTGGGAAATGGTCATTGGCTAGGTAGAGGGGACAAGGCACTCACTTAACATGCAAGATCCCCTATGCCAGTTAGCATTATGAAACGATAGGGAGAACTCATTTTATTGCTTGGCATGAAGAAGTCTACACCAGAAGTCATATGAATTCAATGCATGCATACATTAGGTTGTTTGCAGTCAAAGACATCTATGATGGCAAGCAGGGGCCATAACCATTACGTTGTCAAGTAGGCATCAATTAGCCATGTCTTTGGCCATGTCTTTATTCTTTAACCATGTCATTACAGAGCATATAGTACCTACATATTGTATGAAGTGACATTTAAAGCTTACACATAAACACCAACATGCTTGCATACATGTATGCACCTGTGCTTGTGACATTAGCCCAAGTATGCATACACACATATATACATAAACATACACTGCTCATGGCCAAACAACACAAACCATGCATGAGATGAGTGAAGAATAACTTATGTCTGATGAATATAGAAGAATGAACTATATATATATATATATATATATATATATATATATCTTTGTGTGAGTGTATACATTCAAGATAAAGAAAAAGGATGTAATGTATGCTTACCAAACCTAACACAACCTTCCATG
Source organism: Imbricaverruca yamaguchii (assembly GCA_034440575.1). Taxonomy (NCBI): domain Eukaryota; kingdom Metazoa; phylum Arthropoda; class Thecostraca; family Neoverrucidae; genus Imbricaverruca; species Imbricaverruca yamaguchii. Next base: position 1,222,836 of record JAOTOL010001526.1, on the reverse strand, counting down.
GAATAAAGGATATTGTTATTAATTGAATTTTTTGTCCAATTCTTTTTTAAACTAAAAAACCTGGCCTTATCTAACCCAAGCTAGCTTAAAATATTTTTTTTAATACCCCACAAAACAAAATTGATCATTTATATAACTTACAACAAAAGCCTAACCTAGCCTAACTTAACCAAGCATAACAGTATGCTTCATGGAGATGAACTGTGTGTAAAACTTGCCTTGTGTTTACCTTAAACTGGAATAATATCAATATACCACTACTTACCTTCTCCATTGCCCTTTGTATATATGATTCAGGAAGATTGCTGTATAGCTTTGTCATTTTTCCAACAGAGGACAATAGTCTTGTAATCCTCATCTTGCTTCAGATGTAATGACAGCACAATCTGGAGTAAACCTGTTTTCACTGTGTGCCCCACAACTTTTTTTCTGGCAAAAGTGGGAATACAAGAGCAGTCATCCATGTTATTCACACTATGCACTTAGACTGCATATCTACCTTTATAGCAAACCTGATTGAACCAGAGTTAACTTTGTTCTTGGACCTCTTGTAATTGGATTACTTTTTCTTTGGATGCTACTCTGCTCCGGATGTTTGGATAACACACCTGCCATCATGTCAACCGGCAGTCTGTATTATATTGTAATATTATATTGTATGATCTGGGCTCTCAAATATCACTTGGCAGCTCGCAAACTTACATGGGAAGAACAATTGCCCACTCCCATAGGCACCTCAGTCAAACTTCTGTTTTCCACATAACATTTATGACCTTGAATATGACCAAACTTGGACAAAATTGGATTCATTTGAAAGGTTCAAGAGTCCTCCCCATGAATATGAGCCTTATCCTTCACCAACACTAGCAATTTTTACTTGGATCCACACTGACTGCCTTCATGTTGAGCATCACAGGAATCACACAGTGCTATGGATAGCAGCAGTATGATTACACAGGCCAACTGAAGATAATGGCTGGGAATGGGGGCATGAGCAAGTAAGAGGTACCTGTTGCAACATAATTCCTCCTGCCAGGTGTAAGGGCAAAAGCAAGGCTGCGGGCACTGGGGGCACATGCCTCCCATGGGAAGGTGGTACCACCCTGCAGGAAAAGCACTGGTAACATTATATTTAAGCTTCCAGTTCAGGCACTAGTTAGAATCTCATGCCCTTAATACCTGTACCTACAATCACTGGTGGACAGGCATGTGCAGGTGTAGAACATGTAGCAGGTTTTCAGGATTGTTTCCATTTTCTATTCATGTGGTTCTAGATCATGAGTGTTTTTTGCTTTAATATATATATATATATATATATATATATATATATTAGGGTGACACTTATTTTTCGACTTTCGAAAAATGAAAAATGCAGTTGATTTTCTGGTTTGTTTAGCCTAAAAACACCATGTAAAAAGTTTCCTCCTGATCCAATTATGCTTAGCCATGCCTCATCGCACTTGAATGTATACACTATTAGGCGGGTCTTATGGGTCTTCCTGGACCCAACGTTGCGATGAGTTTCGAAGCTAATCCTGGCCTGGTCCTGGTCCTGGTCTTGGTCCTGGTCACCTGGCCTCAGTCAGGCTGGGTGACGGTGCTCTTGTTGGCGTCGGGTAATCTTGCCCGGTGCGCCTCCACCACCTGCAGGATGTACTGCGTCTGGTCTTCGTCCTTGGTGATAGTCAAATTGTAGTCTTCCATTAGGGCGACGCCACGCTCGGCGAAGTCGTTCAGTACCCGGATGCCGTTGGCCTTGCGGGCTGCGGCGACGTAGCGAGGGTCGTCGTGCTACTCCGCCGGGTCGGTCGGGTCGGAAGCCGTCGTCGATCCCCAGGGTGACGAAGAGCATTCGCGACGACTTAGTCACGAAGTCCGCGAGGGTCTTCTGCGATAAGTCGGCCTTGAGATCAACGACGGCCCGCTTGGTGAGATCCTCCGAGCCCTCATTGGAGGTGAGAGCCTTGATCATGGCCCGCTTTCTTCCCAGCGGTAAGTTCTCGTCGAAGAACGCCAGCGGGACGAGGCTCTCACTCAAATACCACAAGTGGCGAGGGACTTGTCCTCGTACCCGACCAAATCCTTCAGGAGGGCGAGGTCGTTCGCAGGGACCGATGTGGGGCTCGGCGCGGCGTACCACGCAGGGACGTATACCGAGACGGTGAACTTGACGTACCGAAGGATGCCGGCGCTCTCCCGGGCAGTCAGGTTTGCCTGTCCTCGGAAGATGTAGATCTTCACAGCGTAGATCAGCTTGGCCATCCAACGCGCGTGGTGGTGAGCCCCAGGCCGCCGGAATCGAATGCCTCTGGCCGGCATCCCGCCGAGCACGATCACGGAGAGCTCCAGGAGCTCGCGATAGTCATCCCGTGGCTGGAACTGCGACGGATGGAGCTTGCAACCCGCGATGGGGTTGTCCCGGGAATCCTGGATGACCTCCGTGAGGTGGTCATCGGGCATGGTCTCGTACTGGTCCTGATCGATGAAATCCCATTTGTCCTGGAAGCGTTTGAAGCGCGGGGTTTCAGGCCCGGACGATGGGGTGTTGAGACAAACCCCATAGGCCTTCGCGGCGATGAGCTCGAGCATGTGGTGCCTGTATGCGGCATTGAGCAGGTCACGACCGAGCTGCTGCTCAATGTGCACACACGCCCCTGACTGCGGGCCTGTGTTCGAGGCCGTAGTGTCGAAACACATACCCACGACCGGGTCTGCAGCGCCCCCATCGTGCAGGGCCTCCACGACAGCGTTTGCCATCGCCAGTCCACTGCCAATCTCGAGCTTGGGAACGGAAAGCAGCTTGGTGACGCTGGTCCCAGCGACCAAAATCGGAAGACTGTCGACTTTGCCCCTGCTGCCGGTCGTAGAGTTGGGAACCAGTTTTCCGTCCCAGTGAACAACCAGTGGTACGTCCGGCGCAATCGACGCCTTGATGTCCAGCACGGCCTGCTTCCGGTGGTTCCGCCGGGATTGGCGGATGGACTCCCGATTCATGGTGAGCTCGGATACGTCGTGCCCGAGGGTGTCGGCCACCGCCGACAAGACGTACACTGCCTGATGGTCCGTCACGCGAGTGCGGTCTAGGGCAGCGGCGACAGTCGGCGAAATTAAAGTCTCTCTGCCGCGGCGGCGCTTCCGCGGCGGTGGGCAGGTGGTGGAAGTCGATGGTCGAGGCTCATCCTCAGCGCTGGACGTTGTAGAGTTTCGACAGGGGCTGGAGCTACTCGAGCTCAACAGTGTCGATCTCGGCCATGCGCTGCGCTTTCCGAGCCTTGCGATCGCTGGCCTGGAAGGCGCGATACAACTGCCGCTGCTCGAACTCGGCGAGCTGCCGATCGGCGCCTATCATTTTTCCTCGGCGGCCTTCCTCGCGTTGCGCAATGAGGAACACTTTGTCTTCATCGATCTGGATGAGCTCGAGGGCCCTTTGGTAAACCTCCACTCATCAATCTCTCGTCGGCGAGGCCGATGACCGGTATATACGTTTTCTTCCGCGTTGCCGGAGCGGCCATACTTGCGAAAGGACCAAAAAGGGCATTAATATTGGGAAATTAGAACAAACTATAATTATAGTTAAATATTAAACTATAATTATAATTAATAAGGCTGCAATACGATTATTCAGGGCGCACCCGACCAGCACGAACACGTTCTGACTTTATCTTAGCCGACACATACCCGGAGTAATAGGGGTGGGTGGTCCTAAAAAAATGTCTGGGGTGTCTGACGTTCAAGTGCGATGAGGCACGCCTGAAAATTATTTGATCGAGATGAAACTGTTTATGTGGTGTTTTTAGGCTAATACGAACCAGAAAATCAACTGCCTTTTTCGTTCTTCGAGAAAAAAAATTCGGGTCCAAATAGCTGTCACCCTAATATATATGTATATATATATATATATATATGTATATCAAGGTGCCAATGGCACATATGGGTAAATTTAAGGCTTTTAACGGCCCTTGGTGGGATAATGTGCAGTAATGAGAACACCTCTCATGAAAAATTTGAAGCGAATCGGTTTATATTTAGAGGTGGCACAAGTGAATTGAGACCTGTACTATGTGTCTTTCCTCTCGCGAATGACATAAACCAAAGTCTGAAAGGCTAGGGCTCTAAATCACCAATTTTTCCCCTCAGAATGGCTCGTTCACGCGCAGCTACGACTGTTTGGCTGGTGGGCAGCCAAACCGCGACCCCATCCTCGGAGCCAAACTCCCCTCTCGTGGCGACGTGCTCAAGCGGGTTTTCTACTTCCATAACGTGGAAAAGAAAACCATCGTCACCAGCGCCGCGACCACTGTCCAAAAGGTGCTAAGGTTCTGGGAGACCGCGAGGATCCCAACGATGACGGCAAAAAGCGCCGTTCGCAAGGTGGAGGTCTTGTTCAAGGACTGGAAGGCGCTCGTGAAGACCAAGGGAAGAGCGACGAACAAGACGAAGGAGGAAGAGATTCAAGAGGCCCTCTGCGATCTCTTCGACGTCGCCCACGCCGACGCGATGACCCTGATGCCAATCCTGGCTGATCGCGAGTTCCTAGCGGCGCAACGCGAGAAGGGTCGCCGAGAGATCATGCACGGAGCTGACAAGGTGCTGGGGCGAGTTCAGCGCCGGGAGATGACAGTGGCGGCAGAGAAGCGATCACGAGAAGCCTCGACGTCGCAGCTGGACGACCGCGCGGTGCGTCCTCCTCCTTCTCGGTAGTCCGGCACGCGGCGGGGCGGCTGCTACCGCTGAGCCGACCGGTGCAAGCCCTCCGAAGCGACGAGCGCGGGGGTCACAGGTCGTGCTTTCCCAGGAGTTAGCAAGCGCCCTCGACTGGACTGGCGTGAGCGACCGCAAGGCGCTCCACATAGTCGCGGCGACCGCCAATATCCTCGGCCACGATCCTCAGGAGCTGATCCTGAATGCCGAGACCATCCAACAGGCTCGCACCGGCTACCGGTCCCAACTGGCCGCGGAGGTCAGGACAACCTTCGCCCTTGTCACGCCTCTTACCGTTCACTGGGACGGGAGGAACCTGCCGGATTGCGACGATACGCGGGTGGATCGGCTGGCTATCCTCGTCTCCGGCGACGGCGTCCAGAAGCTCATCGGCGTTCCCAAGCTGGCAAGTGGGACTGGAGAGGCGACGGCGAGCGCCGTGGCTGAAGCGCTCGACGACTGGGGGCTCGTAGAGCGTGTGGTGGCTATGTCGTTCGATACGACCGCTGCCAACACTGGAACCCTCGCCGGTGCCTGTACCCTGCTGCAACAGAAGCTTGGTCGGCGTCTGCTAAGCTCGCTTGCCGGCACAATGCACACGAGCTGGTGCTGGAGAAGGCGTTCTCTATCTACATGGGGCCGTCGTCGGGTCCCGACATCGGCGTCTTCAACAGATTCAAGGAACGGTGGGCTTTCACCGACCAGGGCCAGCCGGAGTCGCCAACACCCGACGAGCTGCCGCTCACCCCCCTGAACAAGCGGGATACACTTCTACAGGAGTGGGCCGCGCTGTTCAACACCAGCCACCCGCGGGACGACTACAAGGAGATGCTGAAGCTCAATCGTCCTGCTGAGTGGCGAGGGCGACTTTCCGAAGGTGAAGTTCTGGCGACCGGGTGCCATGCACAGCGCGCACTGGACGGCGCATGCCATCTATGCTGCGAAGATTACGCTGTTCGCCGCCCAACTGGGGGAGCTCTGCTCGCCACGCGTGCTGTCCAGCCTGCGCCGGTTCACTTTCTTCGTCGCTGAGGTCTACGTGACCTGTTGGTTCGAGGCGCCCGTGGCCGCCTTCGCGCCGGCGAATGGCTTGAAACTGGTCGCCAACCTCCGCGACTTCATGACGCTGAGATCTGCAAGGCGTGCATGAAGACCTTCTCCCGGCACTTCTGGTGCCTGAGCGAGCCACTGGTCGCCATGGCTCTCTTCGACCAACGCTTGCCAACCGCCGAGAAGGCGCTGGCGGAAGCGATGCAGTGGGAAGAAGGATCTGAGGAACCGCCGAGGCGCATCACCGTCTCCGACACCCGCCTCGCCTCGTCCACGCTACGTCGTTCGGAAGCCAGGCATTCAGCGCCCTCCTCGACGCCGTCGGAGCGGAGAGGGCGTTCCTCTCGAAGGAGCCGGAGGAGCGGTCGAGAGACACGAGGTTCGTCGCGGCGTCTCGGCGCGTCGCGAGCCTACACGTTACCAACGACACGACGGAGCGAGGGGTGGCGCTAGCCCGGTCCTTCAACCTCAGAATGACGAATAACGGGTTCAGCGCCAATTCCTCTTGCAGGTCGTCGAGAGGCACCGTCGACAATAGACAGGAACATCGAAGGCTTCCCTTCCCGGCCAAGCGGAAGACAATTAGTGACTTGGGCAACCATGATACCCCCAGCCCCTGGAGGGGCTAATACTCGCTTTGAAGAGCGAAGGGGACCAGTAGCCCACCTGGAGGATGGGGAGGTCTCAAAAGGCTTCAATATTGCCAACGAACACCCCAGAGACGATGCCCTTCCTTATAGTCCTGATCAGTCTATAGGGGGAACAATCAATCAACTTGCACCACCTCTACATATACTTGAATTGTGCTCAAATTTTACACACTTTGTTTTCTCACTACCCCACAGTATTCCACTAAGGGCCATTCAAAACATCCAACTTTCGTTTTTTATTGGCAGCCTAATATATATATATATATATATATATATATATATATATATATATATATATATATATATATATATATATATATATATATATATATATATATATATATATATATATATATATATAAAACATATATATACATACAAACAACTGAAACATATCAGTGGCAAATTAACCTGGGATTCCAAAAAGGGAGGTACCACAAGTCATGATAGGCATGGTTGCAGGTTGGGCCACTGCCACACACAAAATTAAGTTGTTACTACTCATCTTTTGAAAAGGGTACTATTGAAAATTACTGGTCAAAACCTGGCAACTATTCTTTTGATCGGGCTGATCGGGCCACCATGAAATATGTTTGCCCCTGATGCAAATACTATGTATGCCAGTGTCCATGCCGCTCTATCTGGACTGTGTGAGCTTGGAGCCTTAATCACTGAAAGGGGTTCAAACCTCCAATTTAGGATGCAGCCTGTGAAAAGGTATGCACATACTAGATGAACCAGCCAATGCACCACACATACACATATAAATGGTGGCATCATGGTACAGGTGCTTCTGTTTTTGTGGGAGGGTGGTGCAACAGCAGCAGCAACAGTTCCTCTCACATACTCAAAACACTGCAGCTTACAGCTGTTGATTCCAGTTTTGCAAGCAAAGCTTTGGAGACATCTGGATAAAAAGCTCCACTATTCCTCCTGCACCAGACTTCAAGGCCTGTCAATAGGACTGATATGAGATGTATCCCAGTGAGGCCAGTGATGAAACCCCTGAATAGTTGAAGTTTATTTGAAATTGACCTGAAATTGAAAAAAAACCAGTGTACTGAGGTTTATGACATTAGTATTAATATGCACATATGTGTTTCAGCCCATTTTCCACACTATTTTGAAATAACAGCAATCATACACTGAATTAATACTATTCTCCAACAATACCACCAGGTATACCTACCAAATGCTGAAATTATTTGCTATCTCATGAATGCACTTTACTTGTCATAAAAATAGGTTCCCTAATGCTCTGTCCACCTATATTTTTCAGTGATACATTGTGACAAATCTGATTAATAGCCTTTTTTGTACCATAGTTGGTTTAATTTGCCTTCAATGTGCTCAGTGTGCCTTTTCTTCTTTGGGTTATGTGCCTTGTAAGAACCAGCTGATTGGGATGACAAAAACAGCATAGTTGGAAATGAGGATATTTACATGAAAACACACTAATGCTGCTGTTCAAGCTCTGTAATAATTCCAACATCAAAATACTGGTGCAAAGGCAGACTTTTAAAACCAATTTTGATGCCCTGTATCCATAGATACTTGTCACTTACTTTACAACACACATTTACCATCCCATTACTTCATATGAGGTTAGAGAGATAGTGAGGCACACCTTGGTCATGTTTATATGCTTAATTTTTTGGTGCAATCTTATGGTTTCTGAATAATGAGCAGTGGCTATTAAACTAGTATTTCTGCGATAACCTGCACTTTGTCCATATGATGTGCAAAAGGCATTCAGGATTATAATATTCAAAGACTAGCTAGGTCTAGGTTCTATTTAACAAATCCAGCCATGGTTTCAATTTCAATTCTCAAACTTTAAAGGTCAGGAGCGATACCAGACTTAGGTATGCTGTTCTGGTTGTTGTATCTTATAAACTTGACAAATTCTGCACCTCTTTTAAGAGCATGCTCAATAACCTACGAATACAAAAAACATTCCTCATCCTAACCCTTCCTCACCTTGAAATGCCAACAATAAAGCACTTTAACGTCTTCGCTGCGCCACAGATGAAACTTGGCCAGGTTTACAAACACATCTGATATGTTTGCGTGACGTCACCGTATATACCAAAATCCTGGCAAATTGTACTAGAAATCTTGCACATTCCTGCCTACGTTACAAAGCCTCGAACTAGAAAATTCTCTAGATGTCTGTTCCTGACCTTGCTCCAAGCTGCTACGAGCAACTTCGAGTAGCTGCTCAGTGTTCCCTTGCGTTTTCGGAACAGATCGGAGTAGCTCCAATCTACTCCAACTTACTTCGGCCGAGAACAGGGGCAGCTTGGAGTAGCTTGGAGTAACACAACTGCTGCGCTGAAGATACATTCGCGAAGCTTTAATTTTGAAGTAAAACATAAAGACATAAAAGATTAGTGCAACTATGAGCCACCAGGGCACTTCTTGGTTGCACTCTGTACACTGAACCAGTTGCCCACCAAATCTGTCAATCAGCCCTCCCTGTAATACTGAAAAGCAAACCCTCTATTCTTATAATGATTGTCTATGCTGTTTTTAAAGATGCTCAATGTGCTGCTACTGACAATGTTTTCTGGCAGCTGGTTCCAGTGTTCTACTACCCCGTTGGTGAAGAAAGTTTGCCTTAATCTTGTTCTGCTGTGGTTAACTTTAATTTTGAATTTATGACCTCTAATTGCATCATTTCTGTTCAATTCAAACATTTCCCCAAGATATCCCCTCTCCAGACCATGGACAAACTTAAAGACCTCGATGAGATCTCCTCTCAGCCTTCTATATCTAAGTGAAAACATATTCAATTTCTTCAATCTTTCCTCATATGCCAGGTTGCTTATGCCATTAACCATTTTGTAGCCCTCTTTTGTACTCTTTCTCTAAAAGCCAACAATCTTTTTCATAGCTAGGAGACCAAACTTGGATGCAGTATTCCAAATGTGGCCTGACGTATACACAGTTAAGCTTCCTGATCACTTCCTCACTTCTGTATGATACATTCCTATTTATTGCCCGAGCATTCTCAGTGCCTTCTTCCTGGCTTCCTTGGTCTGTCCTGATGCTCCCAGTTTTGTGTTTAGAATAACACCTAAATCCTTCTCCTGTTGAGTCACTGATAGCACTTGGCCACCCATCAAGTATGGAGCCTTCATATGCTGCTTACCTACATGCATGATTTTGCACTTATCAAAATTAAATTTCATTTGTCATTCTTTGGACCACTTCACAAGTTCGTCTAAGTCTTTTTGCAGCGAGATATGCTCATCTTGACCTGTTATTGCCCTAAAGACCTTCAAATCATCCGCAAATTTCAAAATTTTACTGCTTAGGCACTTTCATTGTTATTTACAAATATAATGAACAGTAGTGGCCCCAGTACTGACCCCTGGGTGACCCCACTAAGAACATTTTGCCATGATGACTTTGTACCATTTTGCATCACTCTTTGCTGTCGATCTGAAAGCCACAATTCTATCCATTTTAAGATGCTACCTGCAATACCATGGGACTGAAGCTGTATCATTAACCGATTATGGGGTACCTTGTCAAAGGCCTTACTAAAGTCAAGATATGCTACATCAACCTGATTTCCCTGATCAAATTGTTCTGTGGCGAAGTTCAAAAAGTCCAAAAGGTTTGTTAGACACGATCGCCCTTTTCTAAACCCATGTTGAGTATCTTGAATCAATCTGCTACCTTCCAGATAACTAACTATTCTATCCTTGAAAATTGATTCGAGTAGCTTGCAGACTAGGGATGTGAGACTTACTGGCCTATAGTTTTCAACTTCCCCTCTTTCTCCTTTCTTGAAAATAGGAACTACATTTGCCCTTTTCCAATCGGTTGGAATTTCATTTTGTGAAACTGATCTACAAAATATGATACCAAGTGGAAATGCCAGTTCCTTTTCAGTTTCCCGCAACACCCTAGCATAAATATCATCAGGTCCTGCTGCCTTGTTTGACTTTATTTTCCTGATATGATTGTAAACAACTTTTCCCACATTTCACAGGCATTTAAATTGGAGAATTCTTCTTCCCATCTGATGGCACTTAAAGCCGCTCCCATGCAGTCAAGGTCTGCTCTGTTGAAATTTGGAACCTTTACCAAATTATCCTTGATAATTTCCCCTGCATATGCCTTGAATCTAACTATGTTATGGTCACTTCTTCCTAGAGTTTCGCCTACAGTCAAGTCTTGAACCAAGTCACTTAAATCCGAGAATACAAGGTCCAAGATACAAACTGGTGTAAGAACAGGTCCTCTTCAAGGCATTTCCTAAACATTTTGTATGATGGGGAGCCAACACGAGCATTTTCATAACCTTTTAGATTAAAGTCACCAAGAATAAGACACTTCCTCTTAAAGTTTCTACTGATTTCCTCACAAATCACCTTGTCAAGCTCCAGTTGCTGAGAATGTGGCAGGGTTCCTGATCGGTAGAAAGCTCCTATCCTAAGAGTATTGCTGTTGCCTTTTCCCACAGTGACATCAAGCCAAATGGACTCCACAGACACATTTTTACCCCCACCTGCTACTTTTTGAGAACTGAATAAGCTATTCATATAGAGCATTACACCGCCCCCTTTCATTGCTGGACCCCTATTGCACGAAAACATATTGTATCCCTGGATCTCATAGTCCTGCAAGTTATCTCCAAAATACCCTTCACTGACCCATGCCTCCGTGATGCAAACAAAATCTGGTTCCTCCTCAGCAACATAATACTTCAACTCATCAAATTTGGAACGGTTACTCTGAGCATTAAACATCATACACTTAACAAATGCTCCATAACCACCTTTGGCTTTTTCATACTGAGGAGTTCTTTTATCACTAGATGAACTATCACTCTGTCCCCTTGAACTGCTGCTATCCCTATTTGCAGACTTTGAGGTTCTATTGCCTTGGCCGACACGATTGGAATATTCCTGAGTGGGCAATGCAATTTCATCCCTCCCCACCCCATTTCCTAGTTTCCCTGAAGGACATGCTCATACACTTTGCCTAACACATGGACTCCCTTCTCAGAGAAGTGCAGGCCATCCATCTGATAGAGGTCCCACGATGCATAAAACCTGCTCCACTCGTCTACAAATGTAAAACTGCATTTAGAGTTTTTAAAGAAGCCTCAAATGTCGTTAATCTAAAGGCGTATCGAAAAGCTAGAGACACTGTGAAGCAAAAACCAGAGCAGCAAAGCGAGCAAAGAACTGGATTTAGCTAGAAACTGTAATGGGGACAGTAAAAGTTCTTTAGTTTCTACAAGCTGATAAAGTTTCTAGCACAATTGGTCCACTGCAAGTAAACGGGACTACATTGTGTGAGGATAGTGAGATGGTTGAGGAGCTGAGCAAGCAGTTCAAATCAGTGTTTACATTGGAAGATATGACCAATCTGCCAACCATACACCATAGTCAGTGACATGGGATCTGACAAATGATGTTGATTTCATTGATAGTGATGTTGTTTACAATCATATCAGGAAAATAAAGCAAAATAAGGCAGCAGGACCTGATGAAATTTATGCTAGGGTGTTGCGGGAAACTGAAAAGGAACTGGCATTTCCACTTAGTATAATATTTTGTAGATCAGTTTCACATAATGAAATTCCAACCGATTGGAAAAGGGCAAATGTAGTTCCTATTTTCAAGAAAGGAAAAAGGAAAGGTGAAAACTATAGGCCAATAAGTCTCACATCCCTAGTATGCAAGGTACTCGAATCAATTATCAAGGATAGAATAGTTAGTTATCTGGAAGGTAGCAGATTGATTCAAAATACTCAACATGGGTTTAGAAAAGGACGATCGTGTCTCACAAACCTCTTGGACTTTTTGAACTTCGCCACAGAACAATTTGATCAGGGAAATCAGGTTGATGTAGCATATCTTGACTTTAGTAAGGCCTTTGACAAGGTACCCCATAAACGGTTAATGATACAGCTTCAGTCCCATGGTATTGCAGGTAGCATCTTAAAATGGATAGAGTTGTGGCTTTCAGATAGACAGCAAAGAGTGATGCTAAATGGTACGAAGTCATCATGGCAAAATGTTCTTAGTGGAGTCCCCCAGGGGTCAGTACTAGGGCCATTACTGTTCATTATATTTGTAAATAACATTGAAAGTGGCCACAGGGTAGTGGAACACTGGAACCAGCTGCCAGAAAACATCGTCAGTAGCAGCACATTGAACATCTTTAAAAACAGCATAGACAATCATTATAAGAATATAGGGCTTGCTTTTCAGTATTACAGGGAGGGCTGATTAACAGTTTTGGTGTGCAACTGGTTCAGTGTACAGAGTGCAACCAAGAAGGGCCCTTGTGGCTCATAGTTGCACTAATCTTTTATGTCTTTATGTCTTTAAAACCTAGCTGATGGCAGAGCTTTCCTACCCTGACGTCAGCTGCCAGTGCCCTAGAGCTCCACTCAGGGGAGGCTCTAGCCCTAGGCAAAATTGCTGTTACAATGACTCTATTGGCACCCTTCAGGGTGGCCAGAAGGGCCCTGAAGGGTACCAATGGAGTCCCTAGGTACCAAGTGGCTCACTGGACTGTGAGGGAGTTTCTAAGAAAATGTGTTTCAATAATTATCGTATTATCCTTGAAGATGTAATTTCCTTTCAAACAGACATGAACACTAAACTTATCCACACTGAACCATTCCAAGCGTCATATATGTAACCATAATACAAGTACAAACTCTATTTGTATTCCAACTCGATTTCTACTCCAAAGTGCTCCAGACATCAAGACATGAAGACATAAAGACACAAAATAGATCAGTGCAGCTATGAGCCACAAGGGCTCTCCTTGGCTGCACTCTGGACACAGAACCAGTTCCACACCGAATTCGTCCATCAGCCAGTGGCGTCGCCACGACATTCTTCCAGGCGGGCAAGATAGAAAGGGGGCCTCCTGCTCCCCGAAAAGGGGCCTCCATTGTGTTAGGGCCTCCTATTGTTTTTAGGCCCTTAATATGGTTCGGGAATGGGAAACATGATTTCATATTAATGTATTGTTTGTTCTTGGCATGGTGCATTATTTACTCAACAAGCAAAAGCAATATCTTTTTCGCTGAAAACTGCGACATACCAAGTTATAAATAAGTAATATGTGGATAAATACCTAAGTGTCAAAACCAACCAACATCTCAATGCTTTTTCGAACAGAAGAATCTTCCAGCAGGCCTCTAGATTACAGTGAGGCTGATGCTCAGCATATCTTTCAGACATTTCCCATTGATCAACCCACCGTTATGTCCTCCAAGAGTAACTGAATATAGCTAGATTCACCATTACTGTTATTTATTACCACCAGCTTGATACCTTAAGCAAGGCTTAAGCGATCATTTTCAGTCCTAGGACGATAATTTCGCGAAGGTGACAACAAGAAGTGGATTGCATTGGTTTTCTGATCGGAATCTTAGGAATTTGCGATTTTTTCTAATATTTGTTGCTGCTTGCCAAACCTGCCAAACAAGTTAAAATGACAAATTCTTTGCGAATTAATTCACGCGCCTGGGATTTCGACCGCAATTTTGTCAAAGTGGACTAATCGAAATGAAATGATTAATGATCAACTAAATTATCCTGTGGAGGGGCCTAATCTACCACTATCTTTCCTGATTCGTCGGATTTCAACCCTAACTCCCCCATCAAATTCTACGGTTTTATTTTGATATCCCTTGATAAATTAACTCACACTGCTGAAATTACACCCATACCACAGCAACCGGATCGGTATCCGAAAATGTGAAGCTGGAGCCCTCCATAAAAAGAAGGATTCCCAAAAAATCAACGTCAGTGTCGGTAAAATGGCTTTGGAGTACAGAACATATTACCAGATGCCTTCACAAATTATGTATGCCGCCGAAAAAAATACCGAATCCCGACAAACCGAGATGAGATACAAATACATGGCGCCAGGGTCTCGAAATGTCGGGCCGGAATTCGGACTTTGGGATAAAAAAATCAGAAAAGATCCACAAAAATAACATCGAGCCAGAAAACTGGCGTTGGGTAACCGGAACCACGCGCCTGGGAGCGATAAGTCCGGCTGGGACACATAAAAATCGCACCGAAGCCCCAAAACCGAACGCCCACAAATGCGCGTTAGAAGCCCCAAATAAACACAGCAGGACCCCAAGAGCAACGAGGTCGGAAAATACAACCGCCGCTCTGAAGCACACAATTTCCCAAAAAGCGGCAGGGCCTCGAAACATGCGTTGCAGCCCTAAATAAACATACATAGAGCTCTAAAAAAATACACTGGAAGATTTGAAGGCACGCAGGGCCATGCTAAGGCACAAGGGTCTGAAAAAGTGGCTGGAACCACAAAAGGCAAAATGATTCCAAATCGAACAAAGGGACCAGGGGTTAACACGCGCCCTGGAGGGCCTCTGAAAATAACGCGCACTGGAGGGGGGGGGGATTCCACCCCCCCTAAGATCTCAGCTCCTATGCAGGCTAGAGCAACAAAATTCACAGGGTGGATGGGCACGATAGTGAACCTTCAAGGTCAAATGAGGTCAAAATAGTAAAGTTCTCTGGTTTTGCGTGGCTTGGCTTGTCATTGTTAAGGATCGCTGTGGTTGTGTTTAAATGCTCCAAAATTGGCATTAATGATGTTTTGGACATTACTAATGATGCAATACAGATGTCAGATCCGCCATTTGACCTCAGATCACCTATATAGGAGCACTTTATTAGGTCATTACCTGCTCCAGTTACCGGAACCGGGCTCCCATCCCGACTGCTCCGTTGGGCGGCTCGGCACAATCGGCTTCGCAAAGAAAGGAGTTAAATACATGAATGAAGTATGGAAACGCTTAGGCACACAATGACAAATAGTAGATTTCGGGATGTATAGGGAGTAACATGTAAAGTGACATCAATCGCATGACAGTCATTTGCATTTATGACACATTCCAGTTGACCAAATTTGGTTCCATTAGCCTATCATGAACTTGACCTGACTTGACCTCGGCGACCTAACATGACTTTTAAATTATATAGCATAACAATATGCATCAAATAAGTCGCTAGTGTTGTCAAGAACACTTCCCTATTGCCAATATACGGGAAGCGCATCAGCGCCGATTTTTGTTGTCTGACGCTGCGAATTGTTTTTACTTTAACGGCCCCTAACTTCACAACTTCTCGTCAGATTTTCATTTCTCTTGCTTTAAACAATGCGCCGGTGATTTCTAAGCAGGTACGCGAAAAAGTTTGTGTATATCGGCCGGTACAATATGGAGTTATGTACGAAATATCGGAAGTATTGGCGGATTTCGCCATACCCTTTCTAGGGCGTGTGTTAACCTGTTATGAACTTGACCTGACTTGACCTCGGTGACTTGACATGACTCTGGAACAATGTAGCATGACAATGTACATCAAACAAGTCTCTAGTTTTGCACAGAACACTTCCTTTTTGCTAATATACGGGAAGCGCATCAGCGCCGATATTTGTGATCTGGCGCTGAGAAAATGTTTCGACTTTAGCGACCCCTAACTCGAAAGATTGTTGGTAGATTTTAATTTGTCTTACTTCAAACAACGCGCCGGTCATTTATTGGCAAGTACACAAACAATGGCCTATATCGGCTGGTAAAATGTGGAGTTATCTACGAAAAACCGGAGGGGTGGGCGGATTTCGCCCCCTCCAGTGCGCGTGTTAAATAAGCACATCGGGATTTTAGAAAAAGCCCTAACACGTAAAAATATCCTCGGTGCATAAAAAGCAACAACACCCGAAAACGAGCAGAAGTTTGGAAAAATGTATTAAACCCCTAACTTGAATTTACAATATATTACCCATCACTTTGAAATGTAAAGTTTCCCAATTTCAGACATTCTAGTTCATATCACCCGGTCGCCACGACGCCAATGGTCGTGCACGTGGGCGCATTCGGCGCATTCGCAACACTTCGTGCGATGCTACGGCTTCTGCTAGGCCTTCTGCCTTTTGCTGTTTACTGTCACATGATAAACTTGCGCCATATTTGACGTGCTGCAATGCTTAGTATGGGCGCTCGCTGCGAAAAGTCGAGTATTTAAATCCGATCATTAATTCCCTACTTCCCACATTTTCTGGTTGTTATGAAGTGCAGATTGCGTTCAGCTTTGACGCACCTGATATCTTTGCTGCTATCCTCTCAGAATGGATGTCGAACCAAGGCCCTTCCTCAGTGTTCTTTGTTGGACCCGTTGCGTCTTTCTGCGCAAAGGCCTAATGCATTTTCGAAACCCCTCCTCGTTTCAGTGTGTTGTTGCTTTTTTTTTGGGCACCGATAATTTTTTTATGTGTCAGGGCGTTTTAGAAGATCCCGATGTCTTCATTTAACGCTCGGTGCTTTTGTTCGTTTTGGAACCATGTTGCCATTTGCGGCCCCAGCCTCTTTTCAGGCTCTGGTGCGTCCTTATGACGTCTGTGTGCCGTAAGAGCTTCTTGTGCATTTTTTTTAGAGGGCCAGGTATGTTAAGGCCCTGTCGCTTTTTGGGAGACTATGTGCGTTTTGGAGGGCCAGTTGTATTGTCGGCCCCCGCTATGCTCTTAGGTTCCTGTTGTGTTTTGGGGGCTTCTTACGCACGTTTGTGGTGTCCAGTACGATGTTGTGGCTTGTGTGCGGTGCTTCTTAGTCCCAGCGCGATTTATCACGCCCAAGCGTGTGGTTCCGGGGACCCAAACGCCAGTTTTCTGGGCTCAACGATATTTTCGTGGATTTTTTTTTGTTGTTGTAGATTTCGAATCCCGGCCTGACTTTTCGAGTCCCCGGCGCCACGTTTTTGCATCTCACCTCATTTTTTTCTAGATACGGTATGTTTTTCAGTGCCATACGAAATTTGTGAAGGTATCTGGTTGCATGTTCGGCGTTCCAGACCCATGTTCTTGAACAGGACATTTATTTTGTTACATACATTCTTATTTTGGAGGGGCTCCAGCTTGATTTTTTTTTCGGATACCGATTTGGTTTTTGTGGTCACACTGTTCTTACGTGTGGGCCTAAACGCCAATTTTGTGGAGTTTCGACGGGACAACCGATGGGAATTGTGGGTCCCGTGCGCGATATTTTTGGGAACAGATTTGAGTATGTGGGAAGCGTTGTACTTAGCTGTTGCCTCAACGCGATCTTGGTGGTTCCTATAGCAAGTTTTCGAGCCTCGGAACGAGTTTTCGGGGGCCCGAAGTACTTATTTGGAGATCTCTGCGCGAATTCTGGTGGACCGACGCGAATTTTGGTGGCCCTAGCGCGAGTTTTGAAGCCCTAGCGCGATTCTTGGGACCTTATGCCTCTCAGGATAGAGGGGGCATTTGCCCCTTTAATATGCCACTGCGGCCACTGAAGGTGTATATTTTTGTCCCAGAGTGACATTCCGGTTAAGAATTGATTTTTCGAGTAGCTGCAACTTTTGGGGCCCGGTGCGCCCTTCTGGGCCTCCAGGGTGATTTTCAAGGGCTGCGACGCGATTTTTTTTATATAGTCCAATGTGATCTTTTGGCCCATGACGTCATTTGCTTGGATCCCCTAGCTGCCTCGGCACTTTTTTGGGTCTAAAACGTTTTAGTTTTTTGGCGTCATTGTTGGGCCCCAGAGTTGGAGTGTTTTTTGTTGTTGCTTTTTTGTGTATTTTTGTGAGTGTTTTTCAGAGTTGGACCCATGTCCGGAGTGTTTTCGTTACTCTGGCTTCATTTGCTTTGGTCCCAATGAGACTGTTGTGGAACGGTGCGACCCGTCGTTACACTATATATATTTTCATGGTCCGGTCGTAAATCTTCGGTACACCCAGGCTCAGCGTGATTTTCAAGGTCCCCGGCCGGATTTTTTTGGTCCATGTCGTAAATTTGAAACACCCCGGCACGACTTTTACCATCTCTTACGGGTTTCTTGCAAGTTATAGGTCTCATCTTGTGTCTTAAGTATCTCGTCCAATTTCCTGGAGTTTCTTTACCGGTTTTCAACGTCTTATTTCCTATCCTCCTCCATATTCAGTATCCTCCTCTCTCGTCTTGAAAGGCATTCTCTTGCATCCTGGGGCCCTTTACCATGGCATGGGGCTTCCTCTCATGTCCCAGGGGCATTATCTGCCAAATTAGGGGCCTCCTGCCACGCCTTGTGTGCTTCCTCCTTTATCCTGGCAAAGCCTTACCAGTCTTGAGGGAATCTTCAATTTTGGAAACCTCACACCCCTTCATACCTGTTACCACTCCCATCTTAAGGGCCTCCTCTCATTTTCTTGGAAATCTTTCTGGTCTTCGGGGCCTCATTCAGTGCTGTAGACCTACTCCTTTCTTGGGGACTCCTCTCGAGTCCGACAGGGCCCTTATTTCTCTTCTAGAGCCCTTTTTCAAATTAGAGGCCTCCACTCACGTTTTGGGAACCTCTTGCTCTGCGTTTTGATTCGAACTTCGCCCATCTGAAGGGTGTTATCCTATCTCCTGGTGGGGTACTCTTCTCTCCCAGGTTCCTCCTCAACCAAATTATACACAACCTTTCTTAGCTCAGTGGCTTTGTTATTTCCCGGGGGACCTTTTTGAACATCTGCGAGCCTTCTTTTCCGCCTGGGAGCTATCTCTCTTATCCAATGGCCTTTCTCTCCAATTTTATGGCTTCCTCGTTCATCATGGGGTCTTATTTCCAACCTTGTGTCGTCCTCTTCCGAATTAGGTGCCTCCTGCCATGTCTCTGGATCACCCTTTTCTATTTTGGCGGAACCCCACTTGTTTTGGTGCCCATTTTGGCGTCTACGAAACCTCATCTCATATCCACTGGCTTTCTTTTCCGTCTTGGGGCCTCCTCTCATTTTCTGGGGCCTCCCTTCCCGTATTGGGGCGTCCTTTACAATCCTGGGGGCCTCCGTGCCAATTTTTGGCATTCTCTTGATTTCTGTGGCGTCCTACACTCTCCTAGGTGACTCCTTTTTGAAATTATGGGACTCCTTTCACGTCTTGGAGGTATCCCCATCTGTGTTTGGAGCCTCATTATTCTCCTAGCAGGTTGTTTTGCATCCTAGTCTTAAAGCTTCTCTTCTAGGGTTTTCGTCTTCTAAAATGTGGGCCTCATCTGGCTGGTCTCAGTGGCCTTATCTCCTTCTTAGGGGGACCTTCTTACCCATCTTGGGGCCCACTCTTGCGTGCGGATAAATATATCTTGTCATTATTTTATATTGTAGGGTACTTCTCTTCCATGTTCGGGACCTCGCTTTCCAAATTAAGAATATCTTGCCACCCATCGGAAGCCTTCTCGTGTAACCCTGGGTGGCTTCTTGCCCGTCTCGGTGGCATCCTTTTCGTCGTGGAGGTCTCTTTTTCGTCCTTTTCATCCTGGGTGTCTCCTCACAATCTCTGTTTTATGTCTCTTATAGGAACCTGATTATATTTCCTGCGGGCCTCGTTATCAATCTTGGATTTCATCTGATATCTACTCGCTTTCTTTTCCGGCTTAGGGCCTCCTCTCATTTTACTGGGCCTCCCTTCCCGTATTGAGACTCCACTGCACTCCATGCATACCCTCTCCTAGGTGACTTCTTTTACAAATTATGGGCCTCCTCCTGGAGGCCCCTAATCTGTATAATGTCTTTTTCGTCTTGAGGGCCTCCTTTTCGTCCTGAGGCCTTCGTTTCGTCCAGGGGGTCTCATTTTCATCCTGGAGGTCTCCTGTTCGTACTGGGGGCATCCTTTTCGTCTTGGGGGCCTCGTTTTCGTTTTCGTCCTGAGGGACCTCCTTTTCGTCCTGGGGGCCTCTTTTTCGTCCTGAGGGCCTCCTTTTCGTCCTGGAGGGCCTCCTTTTCGTCCTGGAGGGCCTCCTTTTCGTCCTGGTGCCTCCGTTTCGTCCTGGAGGGCTTCCTTTTCATCCTGGAGGTCCTCCTTTTCGTCCTGGAGGGCCTCCTTTTCGTCATGAGGGCCTCCTTTTCGTTCTGGTGGCCTTTTCGTCCTGGGGGCCTCTATGTCAATATTTGGCATTCCCTTGACTTCTGCGGCCTCCCACCCTCTCCTAGGTGACTTCTTTTACAAATTATGGGCCTCCTCCTGGAGGCCCCTAATCTGTATAATCTCTTTTTCGTCTTGGGAGCCTCCTTTTCGTCTTGGGGGCCTCTTATTCGTCCTGGAGGGCCTCCTTTTCGTCCTACAGGGCCTCATTTTCGTCCTGCAGGGCCTCCTTTTCGTCCTGAGGAGCCTGCTTTTCGTCCTGGAGGGCCTCCTTTTCGTCCTAGAGGACCTCCTTTTCGTCCCGGAGGGCCTCCTTTTCGTCCTGGAGCCTCCTTTTCGGCCTGGGGGCCTCCTTTTCGTCCTGGGGGGCCTCCTGTTCGTCCTGAGGGACCTCCTTTTCGTCCTGGGGGCCTCTTATTCGTCCTGGGTGCCTCCTCAAATTTCAGGGGGCGGCGCCCCCAGTCTCACGGCAGGGGGCAATTGCTCCCGCTGCCCCCCCCGGTGGCGACGCCCCTGCCATCAGCCCTCTCTGGAATACTGAAAAGCAAGCCCTCTATTCTTATAATGATTGCCTAAGCTGTGTTAAAGATGTTCAGTGTGCTGCTACTGGCAACGGTTTCTAGCAGCTGGTTCCAGTATTTTACTATCTTGTTGGTGAAGAAAGACTGTCATAACCTTGTCCTGCTGTGATTAACTTAAATTTTGAATTGATGACCTCCAATTGCATCGTTTCTGATTTCCATGATATTACCAACGCATTTGCATTAGGATTCAGCATCCTATTCGCATACTCTTCGATTTCATTCATTTTTTTGCAGGACATTATATTTGTCGTTTGCAAATGAAAAACAAAAAATCAGTAGGACGAGCAGTTCGATCTCTAGAGGTCAAGAAAGGTTATTCGGGTCATAAACGGGGTACCGTATACAATTCAAAGTGCTTTACCAAGTGGTCCACTAGTGTACTACATGTGGGCCAAACGAAGCATTTAAAGTAGACCATCTCAACCAGTGGCATCGCCACTAAATTCTTCCAGGGGGTGGGGGGGTGGGGCGAGATCGAAAGGGGGCCTCCTGCTCCCCGAAAAGGGGCCTCCATTGTGTTAGGGCCTCCTATTGTTTTTAGGCCCTCAGTATGGTTCGGGAATGGGAAACTAAGGGCTGGAGGGCCTCCTTTTCGTCCTGGAGGGCCTTCTTTTCGTCCTGGAGGACCTCCTTTTCGCCCTAGAGGGCATCCTTCTCGTCCTGGGGCCTCCTTTTCATCATGGAGACCTCCTTTTCGTCCTGGTGGCCTTTTCGTTCTGGGGCCTCTGTGTCAATATTTGGCACTCGCTTGATTTCTGGGGCCTCCTACCCTCTCCTAGGTGACTTCTTTTTACAAACTAGGGACCTCCTCCTGGAGGCCCCTAATTTGTATAATCTCTTTTTCGTCTTGGGAGCCTCCTTTTCATCCTGGAGGGCCTCTTTTCGTCCTGGAGGGCCTCCTTTCCATCCTGGGGGCCTCCTTTTCGTCCTGACGTACCTTCTTTTGTCCTGGGGGCCTCTTTTTCGTCCTGAGGGCCTCCTTTTCGTCCTGAGGGTTTCGTTTTCGTCCTGGGGCCTCCTTTTAGTCCTGGAGGGCCTCCTTTTCGTCATCAGAGCCTCCTTTTCGTCCTGAGGTACCTTCTTTTCGTCCTAGGGGCCTCTTTTTCGTCCTAAGGGCCTCCTTTTCGTCCTGGGGTTTCGTTTTCGTCCTGGGGGCCTCCTAAAATTTCAGGGGGGGGGGGGGCGCCCCCCAATCTCACGGCAGGGGGAGGGGCAATTTCCCACTCTGCCCCCCCCCCCCCGGTGCCGACGCCCCTGATCTCAACACTGATGCATGGACGTGTATCGATGATACATTTCATCAGGTAGCACCAACATCCCACTCAGCAACGCATTCAGAACCTCATTAACCAATATCCTCCGATTAGTCTGAAAATTTTACACAACCTGCGCATGCGGCACCGAAAACATACCGGAGCTCGTTTGCATAATTCAGAACAAGTCAGCAAAAACTGTCAAGCCCAGAAAACTAACGTCGGATTCTCCCGGAACGACGCGATTGGTCCTGAAAAGCGGAGACGGGATCCCGAGACATTATACCGGTGCCTCTAATGTCGTGCTGGGATCCCACAAATATGAGTAAATATGAGCAAATATCCCGCAAATATGAGCAACAACACCAAATAAACACAGCGGGACCCAAAGAGCACAACTGAAGGGTCGAAAATGCATCGGGCCCCTCAATGCGTACTGTGGAGGAATTCCTCGTTTCAAAGTTCAGCACCGAATTTGCTCTTTATTTTTAGCAAGGGACACGGACGTAATTTCTCAACAGTCCGAGCAAACAAACGGATAGAAGGTAACCGCTGGCAAAAACTGACGTGTACCGACAGCTATTTGGACCCTCGACTGCCGGCACCACGAACAACGATTTCGACCTGTTACAGAGTTCTGACCGACCTAGCGTCTCGCCGAGTTCTCTCTGAGTGCCCGGCATCGGACAACCCGTGCGCCGCCAGCTGGCTCCACCTAGCGGGGAGCGTCCCGGGATGTTTCTTGTATTGATTTCTTATATTTCTTGTATTCTATTCTCCGGAAATGTATGCAGTACCCCAGATTTGACCTTGATAACCTTTACGTCTCTTAACGCGAAATGGTTCGTCGTAGAACACAAATCGTTTAGTGATGGCGTTTAGTGATGGCGCTTAATGATTGCGGTTATTCGGCGTTAATATCCATCCGATAAATATATTTAGAAACTGTTATTCGGTGCACCGTAATTTTCCCATAGGAGGTAATGTTAAAATCTTCGTTGACCTGAGGTCAAATGGTGAAAGCGAAGGTGATATTATTGGATGTGCTGCTTTCTTATGTGAAGGGAGATCATTTAACGCGAATGCCCATCCGATTAATATATTTATGAAGGTATCATGCGGTACCCCGTAGATGGCAATAGTGCATGGTCAAAACAATATTTTGTGAACACAGGTCAAACTATGAGATTGTAGGTCTTACGCTTCAATGTGCTGCATCCATGAGCCATACCCAACCTCAAGGTGTTATTTCGTGGTGTCAAGTAAATTTTGTGCAAATTATCGGGTACACAAGAATTTGGGATATTTGCTATTTTTGTGACATGTTGGCGAATGGTGATGAATCCGTAACCATAATGGGTGATTTTGATCGATGTGCTCTATGCACGTGATATGTAGACTATCATATGACAAAATTAGGTATATCCAATCTGTCACAATAATCTTATTCGGTACACTGTAAAAAGTATTGTACCTTAATAAAGCCAACTTTGGTGACCTGAGGTCAAACTATGACATTGAAGGTAACGTAATTCTATGTGCTGGATCTTTGATGGACAGCGGTCATCTATGCGTTGGAATCATTCGGCTAAGTGAAACGCTTTTAATTTATGTGGTACCCAGTTTTTGACCCGAATGACCTTTTTTGACCTCCGGAGATCGAACTGCTCGTCCTTCTGAATAATTGTTTTTTGCTTTACTTTTGCAAGTGATAAAGACCATGTCCTGAAAAAATGAACGAAATCGGAGAGTATGCGAATAGGATGCTGAATGCGAATGCGAATGCGTTGCTAATATCATAGACATTCATTGTCGTAAAATTCAAACATTTCCCTGAGATATCCATTCTCCTGGCCATGAACAGATTTAAAGACCTCGATGAGATCTCCTCTCAGCCTTATATGTCTAATTGAAAACGTGTTCAATTTCTTCTCGGGGGGGGCAAGGCATGCTGTTTCCATGGAATTATTAAATATCCCGCCCCGTCTCTTCGGTCAGATCCTCATACACCTTCTCGGGGAGGGTAAGGAACCCCACTCTAATATCCAAACTAAGCGTCGCACGAAAACGAAAGAAGTGTCATCGGAAAGCGCTCGACGAATAGGGCCAGACGCCATCCCCAAATTCTCCCAAAGTGACTTCACTAGGGGGCCTATGGTTTGACGATTTACATCATGTTTTTGGCTCTGCGGAGTTCATTCTCCACGATCCCAATGAGTTAACACCCAGGGGACGCAACCCCCCGTTTTCGTGATAACTCCAGATTTTACCCACCGATATACGTCATTCTTTGTGTACCTGCTTAGAAATGAACGGCACGCTGTTTCAAGTAAGAAAAACGAAAATTGACCTAAAATTTTTCGAGTTAGGGGTCGGTAAACTCCAACAAATTCTCAGCGCCAGACCACAAATATCGGCGCTGATGCGCTTCCCGCATATTGACAAAAACGAAGTGTTCTTGGCAACACTAGCGACTTGTTTGGTGTATATTGTTATGCTACATTGTTCCAAAGTCATGTCAGGTCACCGAGGTCAAGTCAGGACAAGTTTATGACAGGTTAACACACCTGGTGGGGTGGATGGCGAAATCCGCCCACCCCTCCGATGTTTCGTACACAACTCCATATCCGCCGATATCCGCCATTTTTTCGTACCTGCTTAGAAATGACCGGCACATTGCTTAAATCAAGACAAATTAAAATCGGCCGAAAATTTTTAAGTTATGGGCCGTTAAAGGGCTTTTAAAAAATCGCAGCGGCTGACCACAAAAATCTGCGCTGATACGCTTCCCGTATATTGGCAAAAGGGAAGTGTTCTTGACAACACAAGCGGCTTGTTTGATGCATATTGTTATGCTATATCATTTAAAAGTCATGTTAGGTCGCCGAGGTCATCATGTCAGGCTAATGGAACCAAGCATGGTCAACTGGAATGTTGTCATAAATGGAAATGACTGTCATGCGATTGACGTTACTTTGCATGTTACTCCCTACACATCCTACTGTTTGTCATTGTGTGCTCAAGTGTTTTTATACTTTATTCATGTATTTCACTCCTTTCTTTGCGAAGCTGATTGTGCCGAGCCGCCCAACGGAGCAGTCAGGTGGGCAGCCCGGTTCCGGTAACTGGAGCAGGTAATGACCTGATAAAGTGCTTCTATATGGGTGACCTGAGGTCAAATGGCGGAGCTGGCACATGCATTACATCATTAGTAATGTCCTAAACATCATTGATGCCAATTTTGGAACATTTAAACACAATCACAGCGATCCATACCAATGACAAGCCAAGCCACGCAAAGCCATAAAAGTTTTGCTATTTTGACCTCACTAGACCTTGAAGATATTGACCTAAGGTCACGAAATTAGCACACAATAGAGTTTCCTATCGTGCCCATCCACGCTGCAAATGTCGTTGCTCTAGCCTTAATGGGAGCCGAGATCTGTGGGGGGGCGGAATCCGCCAACCCTCCAGTGCGCGTGATTTTCCAGAGGCCCTCCAGGGCGCGTGTTAAGAGCTATAAACCGAGACATACACAGGCCAACTAAACGAACTTATAGTGGTATCGCCCACAAAGGCGCACCAAGCTTCTGCGGCACTCAGTAAACATTCTTGGAGCCATCAGAAGATATTCTTGTGTGCTTTTGGTAAGAGTCTAGGCGCTCAACGTTCTCGATTGACACAAGCCAGCGGCGGTTCATTGGTCCCTGTTGTCAGGCTCCTAGACCATGAGGTTCTGAGCGAATCAGTGATAATACGCAGTGCTAAGTCGTGCACTGTATCCAAAGTGCGCTTATTGCTGTCGCAAGCACCATACTACCCGTAGCAAGCATAGTCTAGTTTTTACAAGGTAAGGGGCTTGGGAAGTATCATCAGTGTTTTCGGTCGGCGCCGTAAGACGCTTCAGCAATACATTTCAGTATGTTGAGATATTTAAAGCATTTTTCTCTAAATGTCTTGATGTGGAGTCTGTATATCAGACGACTGTCAAATTGTATCCCCAGAACCTTCACCGTTGGCTTAGCTGGGATATACTCTTCGTAAAACTCAACGCCCAGTTCCTGTATACATCATCGGCAGCACAAATAGATTGCAGCTGTTTTGTCGATGGGAAAAGGATACCATTTTTGATGCTCCAGCTCTGGAGCTTGTTCACTGCAAGCTGCAGCTGACGTGTCATTGTTAACGTATTTGAGGCAGAGGAGCAGATTGCGAAACCATCGACAAATAACGATAGTCCGATGTTCTGCGGTACATCATCGCCAATATCAATGATCATCATGGCAACCAAAGTAATACCGAGGACACTGCCCTGTGCGGCTCCAATGATTTGTTGGAACCGCGCTTAATCCACATCCACGGCTAATGTCGCCGCCCACACTGCTTCGCCGGTGGGCTACGGGATTGGGAAACGTTCCGAGCGGTGCGAGTGTTAAATCAGGGACCTTTGGCATCCAGAGCTCAACACCTTAACCACTCGGCCATCCCCACTCCTTTCGAGCTTTCACCAAACTATCGTGGCGCCAGGTTGAATCATACGTTCCTTCGAGATCGATAAAGATGTATCCAGTGTGTCGCTTCTGTCTAAAGGCTACACATATAGTAGTGTTGAGTGTGACGAAATAGTTCGTTGTCCTACGATGTTTTTTTAAAGACCGCACTGAACTTTGATAATGTCGTGAGTTTCTAAAAACCATGTAACCCGCACATTGACATTTTTTGCTATGAACTTGCACAGCCCGATCAGGGGTGTCATTTTGTATACTTTTTGAGGGGCGTGTGTCCCCGCTTTGGTACATTTTGCCTCTCCAATCGTGAGTTTGCTACCCCCACAATATAAAACGAAAATTGGTATGCAGAAAAAAGCATAAAACTGCGATCGGAGCAGGTGCGCCGATGGCCCGCCGATGGTCCCGCCCATTGCCCTGGAACTAGTAACGTCCATCCATTCACTCTGGTGACCTGCTACACTGGATGGCTTCCAAGCGACTGACCGCCACCGTTAACGTCATCACTATTCCCTGTAGTGTGGCCAGTGTACTGGCGTCAGGAGACACTGTGCTGACTGCCACCATCTGCGCTGATGAATATTCTGCCGCCGTTGCTGACACCAGGCCTGACGCCGAGGCTTCCAGGAATCTGTCAGCTGCGGTGGCCTGTTGGGTAAGAGGAGCTTCCTCTGGCAGCAGCAATAATGCTGCCCAAGCTGTCTGCGGCTGCTGCTGAACAAATGGTCTTCAACAACACACGGACGCGTGGGGCATCTGCTATATCCAGTTCGAAGCGCATACGTAAGAGCAGCCGTAACGGCCTCTTATCTCCGAGCTGCTGGCGGGAAAATAGGGTTTCCAGGAGGGCCGCTTACGATTGCGCTAACCTACATCTCAGGTTGTTAATAAGGGTCACGATACTGGGTGTCTGGGCCGTGATAATATCCGCATTGGTGGGTGATGGACATAGAAATACCTGCCACCAGCAGGTCTACTTGGATTCCAGGGACCTGAAACGCACAGTTCGTCCTCGTCGGCTAGAGGTACACTTTTCCGGAGAAAGGGAGAAAACTGTGATAGCCTGATTGTGGTCAGCTGCCGACCTGCTGATGCAGGATTAAGGGGGAGATAGCTAATGGCATGTGCTCCCCATGGCGGGTGGCCGATCCACCGGCTGGGAAAAGGCTTTTGCACTGGAAGTCTCTGGTGAACCGCCGACATTTTACATTTGGTCAAATGCGCCCCTACAAGAGAAAAAGGCGCCTTTTCAGCGTGTTCGGATAGACTCCCCTGGATTTTTTTTCAGGCAGAGGTTCCCCTCGGAAGAAAGATACACCTCTCCAGGCAGTAGCGTGTCCAGAAATTGTCACAAGGAGAACTTACAAATAAGGGAATAAGTCATAGGGGAACTCTTACAAAAACGTAGAAGATATATGTATCAACGGGACGCATTTTAAACTGTAGGGTATTGTTGTAATGAACATGGGCTAGCTCAACTGTGGGCCTTTCACCACGAAGCATTTCACCTTTTCTTCAAATGAGACCTTCGTTACCTAGCTCTGCTTAGTGACTTCAGGTGTTACCTTCCTAGCTATTTGATTCTGTAAAATCATTCATATTTGCGCACTCGCTGTCTGCCGCAGTCAAATAATGCCCTTTATATATGCTCAACGCATACCAAGGGTGAATCGAACATTTTTAATGGGCACTCGTTGGAAGGATTGTCATTTCCTCCGAAGAGCGCCACTGCCAAAGTCCCTGGGGAGGGGGGCGTTTTCGGCTAAAAATCCGCTGAATGGCGGGTCGAGGGTACGCGAGCGTACTGAAGGGGCGCTGTTTGCTCTCAATAAGCAGGCCTTTGGCTGAAACAAAAATCCGTTGATTGAGGGACGGGGTGCATGAACTCAAAACTTCCTAGAGAGGCACCTTTTCTTAGTGAGAGGAGAGTCGCCTTTCCATCGGAAAGAGTCCCCTCTTTCCGTTAGAAACACAGGCACCGCTGTGCCGGTTCCTCCCTCCTGTATTTACCCCCGACAAGTACTAACTTTTTCCGACGTGTCTACGTGCCCGGCATGCGTTTTCCACACACATGCATTGCGCCATGTGTCTTTGGAGATTTAGGCCATCCCAATGATTTTCAAGAAGCGACACCCTGCAACTTGGCATAATGGTAGTATGACTGCCGCTCTGGTATAACGGTAGTATGACTCTGGTCTAACGGTAGTATAACTCTGGGGTATAACGGTAGCATGACTGGTATAACGGTAGTATGACACTGGCATAACGGTAGTATGACTGGTATAGCGGTAGTATGACTCTGGTATAACGGTTTGACTGGCATAACGGTAGTATGACTCTGGTATGACGGTAGTCTGACACGGGTATAACGGTAGTATGACTCTGGTATAGCGGTATTATGACTCTGGTATAACGGTAGTATGGTTTTGATATGCAGACTGTGTAGACTCGGTATTAGCTTAGCAATGTATAACATTAGTCACTTTAGACAACTCAGGTAAACGTGAGGCAAAACTGAGTCACGCCTTAGTCATAGCATAGTCACAGCTTGGTATTACCTTAGATATGGTAGTTTTATCTTAGTACCACGTTAGTATTGCGCTGATCAGCTCAGACAACCAAGACTGTCTTAGTCGAAATTGTTCTCAGTGTGGTTGCATACAACATCTGGAAAACCCAAGGACCTTGTGCGATTACTTCCCACTGGACAAATTCCCGACCTTCCCCGACATAGAATATGATCCCGTAATCCTGTCATGGTAGGTAAAAAAATTTCTGCAGATGACACCTACACGTTCCTATGCATCTGCCTTCAACCTGAAGCCAAAATTATTTTCTCATTTATTCATCTACAGTCCTGGAGTCAAAGTACATACAATCGAACGTGCACAACAACATAAGCAATTATAATGCCTTTGCGCATCGAACAGCAAAACTGCACGCATGGGCATGGGTGCAGCCAGGATATTCCTAAGCGAAGGCCCGACCCTCCAAAAATGATGTTATTGATATCGCTTTCGCCTTGCGAAGCCCGCGGAATAGCTACGGTTTAGCGTGGTGCAAATCACAAATGTATTTTTTTACCTAATTTATTTTGATTTGTTTATGGAGGGGCGGCTGTCACTGGCTGCACCTCTGCTTTTGCGCATGTGTGTTCGTTTGATTAAAATGGTTGGGGAGGGATAGCACATTACCGCCATTAAATACAAATTTTGAACACATTTACGTACATGTGAAGTTCTAGCTTTCGCTTTTTAGGGGAAAAAATATGTTTTGGGAGAGATGAAGGGAAAATTTGTCTGAATCAAATTTGGGTGGTTACAATTCGACATCGGAAGAAATGGAAGCGGGGGTGTGGGAGCCACAGCATCATTCTGAGTTCATACCAACATGCAGTGAGGCTGAACACCCTTCCTAAAAGAATACAAAATAACACGCATGCTGCTACGCCACGTCTGTACTTGCACTCGTTGACAGCAACTCCACTGCAGGGAAGAACTACTCGGCATACGCACTCCTATTGACGACCATGGCCTCGTGCCCCGGCTGGGCACCTAGTCATCGGTGTATGCTCGACACTCGGGGGTACTGCCCGACCACGAGCCGTCGCCCTGACACGTGGCGCCCATCATGCCCACCAGCACGTGGCCAGGCCCACACGAGAACTGCACGTGGTCTCCCACGCGGTAGCTGAACAGCACCGGTCGGGTTTTGCCGCCTCTCGGCGTGCCGGGGAACTCGCAGATCGGCTGGCCTGAAACCAGATGGAGTAAATGAAGGTAGAAACATCCGATAATTCTTCAACTTGGTATTGAGTCACACTTTAGAAGGCGACGTTCTCTGGCTATGCAAGGGCATGCAGAGAGTATGACTTGTCTATGCATACTTCATCAGCTTTCCCGTCTTTGCAAACATCACGTCGCTCATTGATGTACTTAGCGTTAATGGCATACGAAAACGTGATAAGGGACATGGGCGACATGGGGACAGGGAGCGGGAAAAGGATCACTCAAGGTATATGTTCCGCATGGAAAGGTGGTCCCACTATGACCGGGAAAATGCGCCTTACCAGGCAGGCTCGCGTGCCCTCCCCACGTTCAACGGAATTGTTTCAGTCGAAGGCACGTAATGGATGATCAGTGACCACGCTGACGGAGTCACACCTGTCTTTCACAAACAACTGTATCTGTTCTAAGGGGACCTTCTGGAACTAAAAGGGACGAGTGGGCTGTGGATGAATAAGTGTTCTCCACAGCTCAGCTCAGATGAAGACCAGGATACTTATTCAGTAAGGGGAAATTCGTGAACGTAAGGTCGGGCATCACCGATACAAGGAAATGCCACTTGAATTCATTGGATATGTGTGTAAAGAAGTTCCTCCCCACAAGCCACTCTATGGCAATAACTTCAAAATAATATATGGTGCTCACTTCATCAAAAGCTAAGAAAGAGCTAGGACAACACTGGGGATATACAACCAACTAACGTTCCTAATCGGGCACACTTTTGGGGAGTAGCGCCCCTATAGATGCAAAAATGAACGTGTCTCTGTTTCTCAATTTCCTAGCAATATCGAACCCAATCTCAGGATATCACACGTTGAGGAAGGAGACAAGAAGCTGTGCCTGTCCCTCCAAGATATTGTGTAGGGCAATCGCCGCTCCTTCCTTCCCTTGCCTTGCCCAGGATTGCCGTAAGGGAAGGACTGCCGTGAGTTTTGATCGGGAAGGAACACAAAGCCTGAATTATTTCATTTTCGTGCAAATAAGCCTACCGGAAAATTATGCTTTTTAAGCAGGTCAGGTACGGAAGGTGAGGATATATTTTAGGAAGCCACGAATTTTGAATAAATCCATGTCGCTAACTGGTATTTTGTTTTCTATGAGAGACCAGGTTCCTGCTGTTTTAGGTACACCTCTTCCTGCTCTTTTAGGCCCATACGATCATGGATACACACGGATATGCAGTGGCAGCTCTTCCTATACATGCTTATCTCTATTGTATATTCTCCTGGATTTTCAAGGCAATGCTGATGAACGATGTTTCACGCGGATGTAGGAAAATGCATAAAAACAATGCACTGACACTTTCGGCAACAGCGGAGTAATGGCAATGGCACATTCGGGAACAGCGCATTAGCACGCGCCCGCATTAGCACCCGGGGGAAGATATCTACCCCCTCCGGTTTTTCCTCATTTGCCGCCAAACTAATCGGGCTAGCAAGGCGAAACCTCGTGTAGCTGTTCATTGGTCTTTTCCGCATATCTCCATGCACTTTAACCCTGGATCATCTCAGGTCAGGTCACCAGGTCAGGCGAAGTGACCCAACTACACTCGGAGTTCTAGGTGGCATAACTTCCATAATAATTGGGCGATTGATTTCAAACTTATAACACGTCATGATCTCATCAGGGGCCATAATATGTATATCGTTTTCTTCGTAGCATTGACCTTAGGTCAGGTCGCGGCCATGGCTTCCCCATTATAGGGCTATGGTAAAATATATAAATGTTTCCTGGTTACATATTTGCGCTCTGAATGATCTCACAACGGTTTTGGCATGTAGATGGAAGCTATGCTCAATGTTACCGCTGACATTTTTGCTCAGTGACTTCACAAAGGTCATCTGAGGTCACCTGAGATCACTACACAATTTTGCGCATTATATCGCACTGTATTGAGCTAGAAGGCTGCAATTACCGTAATTGTGCTTGTATCGCCAATACGTGACGATTGATGCATTACATGACCTCTCTAGGCGAATTAATGACCTTGACCTGACGCCTTGACTTCATGACCTTGACCTGAGTTTCGGTTGACCCGACCTTAAATTACACCGCCTATTGTCGGTAGCGCTTTTCAAGAACTGTCGAATAGCATTCGCCGTTTGTTTCTATCTGTTACAGGTCCTGATATATGTGTCAATATCTGAGTCCCACCTGATCTGGTCGAATTTGACCTATGATGACCCAGTGACCTGAATGTTGACCTGAACGAAAAAATGACCGAAACACTTTCGATAAAGCCCGTCACCAGCTATCCAACGCCGTTTTCTGTTTGTCACTAGCTAGCATAGTTCTAGAGATCTTGGAGGGACGGGGCCCCCCCGGACATGCGAAGTTGGCGCGGACCTCCGGACGTGCGAGTGTTGGTCAGAATGACATGTGTCGGGCCATTTATTTTCACCGCCCGGCTGCTTACAATACGATATTGAGCAGATAGCCGTCGTCAATTGTGGCAGACAGTCGATCTTGATATGAGAGACTTCGATATCAATTGCTGCATGGCACGGCTGCCATATTATCGGGTTCAAGCGATCCAGATATTGGACGAGGTTCTTAACACGAGTTACTCTCCGGAAGCGTCTCTGGGACACAGATATAGTTCGCGCCAAAATGCTCCAGAATATTTTGGTTCCCTTTAAGATGGACAAAAACAGCTGTTCAACAGCCTGTTTGAAATGGCCGACATGACGCTGTCTTAGGGGATGATGTAGCATAATTCAGATTGTGGAAGATTATCAGTCGGCAGGGACGACAGCAAAAGCAACATGCTTCACTTCCCAGTAAGAACACGACAAAACGTCTCCAAGCTATACGTCACGGGGAGCGTTTGTAAGCAACACCGTAGCTTAGCATTCGTTGAGGTTGTGATATTTCTATTTTCGAATATATTTGCAGCTTTCACTATTACAGATTTAAACGCGGAAACCTGTTGCATAAGAAGTTATATACAAACTCATATTCGCATACATTCGAACCAATATCAAAGTATCTAAAACAGAGCAATCTGGCAACTAGCGGTGCAATTTGGTGCCGGCCTGGAGGCTTTCAGCAAGTGAAATGGGAAATTAACCGACTGCCAAGGTTCAATGCACCAAGCGGGTCTGTTACGTTTATCCTATGGATTACGCCACTGTTGCACATCACGCGCCGTCTCGGGAGGGGGTCTTCAACCGCCCCCCTCAGGCTTTTTTCGCGGATTGTGAAAGAACGGTGCGCCGAAAATTGCCATACCTTATCCCACATCAATTTGGTATGTTGTGTTCAACTTTTTAAGTCAGGTCATATAGGGTCAACTAGTTGGTCTACGTCAAGTGAGTTCGCCTCCAAAGAAGTTCAACTAGTCGTCACACTTTAACGGATGCAGATGTTTTAATGAAACTTTCAGCGTTTACCTATATGTAGGGATGCAACAAAACGCACCAGAGGAATGTTTCATTATTTTTATCCGTTTTTTATTACTCATTAGTTTTGCATACTTGCCTATTATGATTCAAATAGAAGATTCTGGCTAAAATAAGCATTTTATTAGTGTAATTTGACTTTGAACAACGTTTTGTTTTCTCGGTCCGCTCTACCCAATATAAAATGAAAATTAAAGAATACTTGAGAACTGAAAATTGTGAAATAAAAAAACTGATTTTTGGGTGGCCAATGCATTTTATGGTCCTGGTCGATTTCACTGTTCTCTTCTGATTCCAAATATTATTTTTTCTTTTCAAATATCCCCCAAAATGAACTCCCCAGAGTCAAAAACATGATGTAAGTCGTGAAAACCTAGGCCCCCTAGTGATGTCACTTCTGTGGATTTTTTTAGGGTGGTGTCAGACCCTACTCGTCGAGCGTTTTCCGATGACACATCTTTTGTTTTCGTGCGACGCTTAGTTTGGATATTAGAGGGGGGTTCCTATCAACCCTCCCCCGAGGAGTGCGATGATCTAACCGGAGAGACGGGGCCGGATATTGAGTCATTCCATGGAAACGGCATACCTTGGTCCACAGCCTGTTGTTGCGTGAAATGGTAAGCACCCCGCCCAACATTCCATTGCGCTTGGCAGAGCTAAATCTTTGCATCTAAGAGCATCTATTCCTATCAGCCACATCACATGTAGTATGAATAATACTATTTCCGGGATCAGAGTCGTATCGAGTGCGCGATCTAGTGATGGACAACAGGCTCGCTTTTATGTCATGTCGCTAGCATTTTCCGTTTGGAAACGCTTGGTTATTGCAACAGTTCCCCCTGCGCTCGGAAAGGTAGTAATATTTCGTGCACGAATGACGTTTAGACAATATTATCAACCCAGAACAGTCGATTCCGTGTGACTCACATTCAATCCTAGGCTGGGACGGCAGAGTGTGGACTGTCCGACTTGCATTTGAGCATGTGTTGAGACACGAGAGTATGGACCTTGTGACTCACAGTTAGGCGTGGGATGGGACAAGGTAGTACGGGCGGGACGACCCACATTTGAATATCGGCTGAGACAGAAGAGTGCGGACCGGGCGAGTCACATGTGGACGTGTGATGGAACATGATAGTACGGAAACGGGGCGAATCACATTTGGGCGGAGGCTGGAACGGATGAGTACGGAAACGGGGCGAATCACATTTGGGCGGAGGCTGGAACGGATGGGCACGGAGACGGGGCGACTCACATTTGGGCGGAGGCTGGAACGGATAAGTACGGAGACGGGGCGACTCACATTTGGGTGGAGGCTGGAACGGATGGGTACGGAGACGGGGCGACTCACATTTGGGCGGAGGCTGGAACGGATGAGTACGGAGACGGGGCGACTCACATTTGGGCGGAGGCTGGAACGGATGAGTACGGAGACGGGGCGACTCACATTTAGGCGGAGGCTGGGACGGATGAGTGCGGAGACGGGGCGACTCACATTTAGGCGGAGGCTGGGACGGATGAGTACGGACGGGGCGACTCACATTTGGGCGGGGGCTGATACGGAGGAATACGAACTCACCTTTGGACACAGAGACACGGACTAACACGGACACACACGGGCACAGAGACTCACATTTGGGCGTGGAGTGGGACCACGTGCCGGCTGCCGTACAGAAGCTGGAAGCCTCGCCGTCCATGACGTGGTTGGGGTTGCAGAAGTGCTCCACCGTGTCTCCAACCGCCATGCCGCCAGATCTGACCGCGTAGCCGTTGACAGGGGTGCCCGGTTCTGGACACGTGACCGCTTTACCAAACGCATGGTCAATGTCAGGTCATCACCGCGCACTGCAGCCAGCAAGAGATCACGGCCACGGAACTCGCTGATTAAGACACCATGCAACCGTAACACCAGGCAAACGGGCCAAGCCCCACCGGATGACGCAGCAGCTAATTCCACATCTTTGTGCGTCATAAACGGGTTGCGCACAGAGACTGATACCGTGACAGTTATCGTGACAGTTACCGTGACAGTTGGCGTGACAGTTACCGTGACAGTTACTACGACAGCTACCGTGACAGTTATCGTGGCAGTTACTGGAACAGTTATCGTGCTAGTTACCATGACAGTTACCATGCCAGTTACAGTGACAGTTATCGTAACAGTTATTGCGACAGTTATCATGACAGTTACCGTGGCAGTTACTGTGACAGCTATCGTGCTCGTTACCGCGCTAGCTATCGTGCCAGTTACCGTGATGGTTATCGTGACAGCG
Organism: Imbricaverruca yamaguchii; assembly: GCA_034440575.1. Classification (NCBI taxonomy): domain Eukaryota; kingdom Metazoa; phylum Arthropoda; class Thecostraca; family Neoverrucidae; genus Imbricaverruca; species Imbricaverruca yamaguchii. The sequence continues at coordinate 1,186,711 of JAOTOL010001526.1, read as the reverse complement.
TGTCAGATACCGTGGCAGTCACCGTGACAGTTACCGTGACAGTTGCTGTGACAGTTACCGTGACAGTTATCGTGACAGTTACCGCGACAGCTACCGTGATGGTTATCGTATCAGCGTGGCAGTTACCGTGGCAGTTACCGTGGCAGTTACCGTGACAGCTACCGTGACAGTTACCGCGACAGCTACCGTGACAGTTACCGTGCCAGCTACCGTGACAGTTACCGTGGCAGTTACCGTGTCAGCTACCGCGACAGTTACCGTGACAGCTACCGTGACAGCTACCGTGACAGCTACCGTGACAGCTACCGTGGCAGTTATCGTGTCAGCTACCGTGACAGTTACCGTGGCAGTTACCGTGACAGCTACCGTGACAGTTACCGCGACAGCTACCGTGACAGTTACCGTGCCAGCTACCGTGACAGGTACCGTGACAGTTACCGTGTCAGCTACCGTGACAGCTACCGTGGCAGTTACAGTGTCAGCTACCGCGACAGTTACCGTGACAGCTACCGTGACAGTTACCGTGACAGTTACCGTGACAGCTACCGTGGCAGTTACCGTGACAGGTGGGTGTAGGGGCGCTCCACGAGCCGTCCTGACGACACCGGATGACCCTCTGACCGGCCAGCCGGTGGCCCGGGGGGCAGCGGAACGCCGCCCTGCTGCCGTGGGTCAGGTTGACGGAGATCAGCAGCAGATGAGGGTCGGTGATGCTTAGCAGTGGACACTGCACGGTGTGACACTGTGGCAGCTTCTCAGACCAGTGACCTGGCAACACCAGACAATCGTCACCCTCGAGTGTCAGACGTCAGTCGTGCTCAGATTTGACACATGTATGCGGATAACGTGCCGCTTCGCATGAGATATGCAACACAGCCACCATCACATTTTGAAGCGAATGATTTACATTGATGCAACACACATTACACACTATCGAAGATATTTCACCATGGCGAATCCATTTTCGACTGCAAAGTAGGCATCGACATATGGAACAATATGCCAATAGACGCCTTGTTACTAGACGAAGTAGACGTAGACAAAGTAAACGCCCGTCCCCGTCATAAGCGCCACCTTCATTGTTCTTATAGTAGATGCTCACGTCGGTCATAAATGCACGAGCAGTGTGATTCAGTCAAGGACCTTCCATAACAACCCTTAGCAGCACGGCACCGCGTGATACAATCTCTTCGTTGAATGCGAGCGGAGTTCGCTTGCTTCCTTGCTCACAATTGAACTTCGAATATATCAGCAGTATAATTAAAACAAAACATTCCACTTATAGTGCATGGGTTTGGGTGCGCGCCAGCAGTGGATCTAGGTCGAATAGACTAAGCCTTCCAAACAAGTAAGCTGAGCTTGAACAAAAGCTCCAAAACCAATCAGCTGATTTCTCGAAATATAGATAGGGGAGCCCGGATTTAGTTGATGCAATTTCGACGAAACTCAATGAAACTCATCACTTTGGAAGGATAGCTAGGAGATAGTTGCACCTACTTCAAGCCTGAATCTTCTAGCATCATTTCCCATGATTATTGTTTCATTGCATCCTCTGGGCTTTCTGCGAGAGAGCAAAACATCGCGCAACTACCTGTTCATCAACTTACTCCGGTATAAGGGCAGGTTGCTACTGACGTTGGGATAACTTGATAAAGTCCAAGTTAAATATAATATATTATCTTACGGTCGCAATAGTTTACGCCATCTCAAAGATCCATATTTCATGTTTGCAGTAACAATACTAGTTTGAGTCTTGGCTGATCATAACACATTGTTGATGCCTTTTATGGAATGCGCCAACTTTGATTCTGTAGCGGCACCATTTCCTTCGTTCATTCTTTTCCGTCTAGTGAGAAATTCCGGTAGGAATATAGAATACAATTATATTTGAACAGATATAGCAAATATCTTAATTCAAATCGGTACTTATGCGGTTATTTTATTTAACTACCAGTCGACAAAACGTTGATACCGGCTGATTAGGTTGACGCACGCTGTACCAATTTACCAACAGGCTTTCTGGTGCAAGCTTAACATGCTAAGAAACGTTGAGAGTACAACGTAGCGGCAAAAGACAAAAGAGCTTTACCGTTGCAAAACTGAGAAAACATCGTAATGATAACCACTTCCTAAAAAGTTAGCAAGTGGGCGACAAAGTAGAAATTAAGTGATAAGCATACACATATAAGTTACTATTGCTAAAAAAACGTATCACATTATGAACATTCTGCAGCCTCAGGTCGAAATGACTTGGGCTTGTTTTTGCCGTGATAAAAGTGTGCCAGTAGCAGCATGTGTGGTAGCCGTAGTAACTAGCTTAATGTTTTTGAAGAAAATGCTGTTGCATGCACAATCTCGTGAATCAACTAGATCCGGGCTCCGCTACCCTTTTTGTGACGAAGTGTTTTTGTTTGTAGCGGGCTTAACACCAGTATAATCCAAGTTCAACGAGTTATTTAGGCGAAGAATATAGTTAGATATGGAATTGGTCCCCAAGAGGGAAGAAAACAAGCATTTTGGTCTATTGACGGGCTTACCCAAAGAAACCATAACGCCTCATTCTAGACGGTTACATCACCAATTGATCAGACACTAACCAATTCGTTGCATCACAAGCATGCATTCGTCGTAGCACGGAGAACGAGTGGCGTGCTGGGCCAGTTTGACTCTCATAATATGGTTTCTGACGTAACCTGCAGCAATCGCTATCGCTTTGACATTTTGCATGCCTTTCATTACGTCACTTGTGTCCTGCGTGTAAAAAACGGTCTATAGGGTCTAAGCATGTCGGAGCGGGAACGGATCATGCATCAGTTTACATCCTGACAATGTGGGTTTTAGATGTGCATTAAGGCATTTTTTGCCCAAACAAACCATGAAAGATGCCACATCTGCTTAGCTCAGTGGATAGAAGACGTTACGCCTGGTGGCCTCAGTGGATAGAGCGCCAGCATGCAAATGTCTCCGCGTCTTGGCACAGAGGATTCCCACGCACGCTATTAACTCCTTCGGCTGTGGTGGCCACCTGGCGGCTGACCAGACAAGGTCAAGGGCGCAGGCATCCGGAGGCCGTGCCACCCATGTAGGTACATTAACCCGCGCCGTCTTTCCGGTCAGATTCTCACACACCGTCTCGGGGGGAGGGGGCGGGCGGTAAGTAACCCCCCACTAAAATCCAAACTGAGCATCACACGAAAACAAAATAGGCGTCATCGGAAAGCGCTGGACGAGTAGAGTCCGGATCCACCCTCCAAAACAACTTCCCCAAAAGTGACGTCACCAGGGGGCTAGATTTTCACCACGATTTTTCACGACATACATTGTTTTTGGCTCTGGGGAGTTAATTTTGGGGATATATGAAAAAAAGCAAGTTTTCAAGTTTTCTTCAATTTTCCTTTTCTAATGGTTATAGGAGGCCGAGAAACGTTGTTGGAACTCAAATTACCCTAATAAAAATGCTTACTTTAGCGAGAATCCTCTATTTGAACTGCAATTTGGCAAATACGCAAAATTTATATGCAGTCAAAAATACAAAAAAATCACTCATGCGTTTTGTTGCATCCGTAAAGATAAGCAAAGCTGAAATTTCATTAAAATATCTGTATCCGTTAAAGCGTGACGACTGGTTGAACGTTTTTGAAGGTGACTTCACTTGACCTTGACTAACTCGTTGACCCTAGATGACCTGACTTCAAAATTTTGCAACAGCATGCCAAATTGATGTGGGAAAATGTATGCCAAGTTTGGCCGCGCTGTCGCACGCCGTTCGTCCAGCATCCGAGAAAAGAACGTGGGGGTCTTCAACCACAAGGGAGCGGTTGAAGACCCCCGAGACGGGAGGGGTTAAAATATTGGTCACAATTGCGCGGTAGAACTGAAATTTCGCCACCAGGAGATAGGCTCAGGGGCAATGCCACAAGCCGGCGCCTAGGACTAATTGTAATTCTGTAATGGCTCCCCAACCTAACCTAACCTATTGGGTTAGGTTAGGTTAGGTTGGGTTAGGTTAGGTTAGGTTAGGTTAGGTTAGGTTAGGTTAGGTTAGGTTAGGTTAGGTTAGGTTAGGTTAGGTTAGGTTAGGTTAGGTTAGGTTAAGTTAGGTTAGATTCCAATAAACTAAAATTCCAGATAAAATTTAGAAAGAAAAGAGAACATACAGCCAAAAGTGTAAACTGAATAGCATGGACAGATGATCACCGAATGACTTTAAATTAAAAATGTAACCCCAGGTCACATACGTCGGGTAAATGAAGGGTTGAACGACAAAAAGTGTTTGCTTGCGCAAAGCAACGACACTAGTATCGTTGACACTAGTCAATATTCGGAAGTATTGACACTAGTCAATATTCGGAAGTATTGACACTAGTCAATACTTCCGAAAAGTCGGAATAATACGTGTTGTGTCATATTATGCCCTCTGACCGCGTGGTGCCATGTAGGTCATAATGAAGTCAGGTCACTGAGATATGACATTAAACGTCCAAACTACACGTATTTCAGGCGCTCCGGAAGGCTAAAGTAAGGATATTATGAAGGACAAATGGCAAATGGCTGAACAAGAGCAATTTGGAAGCATAATTCACCTTTGATGTGACTTTGGTATATCAAGTTTATTGTATAATTCCGTATTTTTTGCTTGATTATTTTTGCAAAATATTTAAAAAAGTGAAGAATTTGGGATTTTGCGAAGGCATTCCAAGGAATACCCAGGGAGGTTGGAAAACAAATGGTTTTACTATGATGGCACACATTGCCCTTTCTTGCGTGTCATTTATTTATAAAATTGTTATTTTCAATACATTTCAAACCATACGTTTCCAGGTATTCGCTATTCACGGGATCGGCATCCTTGACCATTGATTGTGCTACTTGTTCTAGATCACGTCTCCAGCTTACATATAAATAACTAACATTGAAACACGAAATTGTATTAGCTTTATGATCATGGTTCTGAAACTACGGCGAAGACTAACTGACTAACTGCACCACATTGATCTGATTGGCCTGACCCAGAAGATGAACCAAAAGAGATTTATTAGAATGTTTGAATTAACTCTAAAAGTTCGAGAGCATAGCTAGGCATTGTCGTCTACTGCACCTATCGATCTTGCTTACAGCAAAAGCTAGTGTGTGTGGGATGGGATGCATATTAACCTTTCGCACTTTGTGAGGTAGAACATTCTTCCGTGCTTCAGGTTAGCTTATCGGTGCAGCTTACTAGCTAACTATATGGAACAAATTAGTTGTTCTGTATCAGATTATGGCCTTTCGTCCGATGGTGGTCACATCATTTTCGGTAGAGTGGCCTCCTACTTACACATGGTTCAACAAAAACCAGAAAGTAAGGCTTTAGTGCACTAAATCAGGAAACGACCTCCTTCATAGCACCAACCACAAATGACGATTATATCCACATGCATACCGTTGGCGAGGCATGTGGCTGAGGCAGCCCCCACGAGCTGCTGGCCCGCAGGGCATGTAAAGGTCACCCTCTGACCTAGTCGAGATACCGTGGTGGAGGGAATCCGCGGAGAATCGTCGTCCACAACCGAAGGGCAGTCCACAGCTGTGGGCAGAGAAGCAGAACGCTGCCACAGCTGTCCACGTGGAAACAGGATACTGCTCATAGCTGCCAACAGAGAACCAGAACACCGCCAATGGCTGCCGACAGAGAACCAGAACACTGCCCATGGCTGCCGACAGAGAACCAGAACACTGCCCATAGATGCCGACAGAGAACCAGAACACCGCCCATGGCTGCCGACAGAGAACCAGAACACTGCCCATGGCTCCCGACAGAGAACCAGAACACTGCCCATAGATGCCGACAGAGAACCAGAACACTTCCCATAGCTGCCGACAGAGAACCAGAACACTGCCCATAGATGCCGACAGAGAACCAGAACACTTCCCATAGCTGCCGACAGAGAACTAGAACACTTCCCATAGCTGTCAACAGGGAACCAGAACGCTGCCCATTCCCGCTGACAGAGAACCAGAACACTGCCCATAGATGTTGCCACAGAACAGAGAAACAGAAAACTGCCCATAGCTGCCAACAGGGAACCAGAACACCGCCCATAGCTGCTGAGAGAGAACCAGAACACTGCCCATAGATGCCGACAGAGAACCGGAACACTGCCTATAGCTGCCAAAAGAGAAACAGAAAATTGCCCATAGATGTCAACAGAGAAACAGAACACTGCCCACAGCTGGTGACAAAGAACCGGAACACTGCCCATAGATGCCAACAGAGAAACAGAACACTACCTAGAACTACTAACAGAGAAAAAGAACACCTTCCACAACTGCCGACAGGGAAACAGAACACTGCAGAGGAGCAAAATACAAAAACGACTGTCGCGGGTATAGAAGCCAAGTGGTGGGGAGGCTCCTCCCCGCACCCTTCCCCGTAGTAACCAAAAATACACTAGATGGAACAAGAAATGTTGAGATGTTCGCCATGGAAAACCACAAATTTTCGGCGCGCGAAGTCCGCGGAAAACGGTCTCTGTTTCAATGTATTTGGGGCGTTGGACCCCCCCCTGAGGTGTAGACTGCGCCCCTAATAATGAAGGTTCGAAACGTACATAAATATAATATTGACAGCATGGCGGAAAGCGAGGGGTTGAATCTAATCATTTTTTTTTGCGGCTGATGATAAAGAAATGAATGCCTTTTCGTGCGCAGTGTTTGTGGTGCTTTTGCACATTCGTTCGAAGCAAAATTAAAGATGCCCCTGATCCCTATTTGCCAATTCTACGCCCTGAGTGTACGTACCAACACATACCGATTCACTGCACCTGACCGTCGTCGTTTCTGGCTCGTGTTCCAACGTGACGACACGACTAATCACAGGTAACCGACGCATGCTTCAATTTGTTTTCACATCCGGTGAAAATAAATGGCGCAACATTTTTAAAAATAAAGTATAAAAGCACAGGCAAAGAGTGGAGGAAAACAAGGTGCTATACAACTTGCAACAACTCCATTTACAATACCTCGGCCACCATCAGACAAGGCTCCGCCCTTCTTGCTCGTGCAGATGCCCTATGCCCGCCAGAGGAAGAGGCGAGATCACCTTTGACGATGATGTGCACGGTGTTTTCTGTGCCATCTGGTGAGTGGCAGGTGAGGTTGCCAGAGTCAGATGCGCGGGTGTAGTAGACGGACAGGCGGTACTTCCAGTCCCGCTCCGCCCGGTCGATGGCCCAGCCTGCCGGCCAGGCGATACCACAGGCGCACCATCAGCCTGGAGAAGCCAGCGACACCACAGGCGCAAGCTCAGCCCGGACCAGAGGTGAAACAAATGCCGAAGTTGTCACCGACAAACCCGTGAGCTGTCCCACAAGTTTTGCATGCATGGTTCATAAAATGGATAGCTGAGAAACCGAAACGATATTTCTGATAGCTCACACACGTTTCCCTTCATGACAAGTCCTCCGATTTTAACGTGTTTTGATGCCATCCTCTGAAGCCCCGTTTTCTGACTTACTAGAACATCTTACCATTCGAAAATTGTGGATGCGAAGTGCGATTTGTTCGTCTGTTATGAGAGCATTACATTAGTACGTATAAGTCCCGAGCAGGATAATACATTCAACTTTGTGGTTAGAGTCTCTTTGCAGGATCAAAATACTGGGTGAGCTAGCCTATTTGCGTGTTTCCCTATAGCAAGAAAACATCTGCAGACCATCCACGTACGCATAATTTCTTCACTAGGTTGCCACATTTCTTGATATTCATTGCTATGGAAACAACATGCATGTATGCACAACTCCACCTGAGGAACTCACAGTATTACTCAGATGCAGAGATGGGTTTAAACACCTTCCGACCACGGTGGGACACCAGGTGGTGGTGGGACAGCGGTACCATTTTGTGTAATACTAAAAGCTCACTAGTTGGATTATAGCTTGTGACAGGTCACTTCATGATAAACGTATACTGGCATTTCGTTGGGAGGCAATATTATGACATTTGATGTTTCTAATGTGCTGCGACTGCCTGTACACAGGCCTAGCACATGTCGGAAGTACGTCATTCCAGCTGCATGATCAATGATGGCCTTGTGCTGCACACTTCTGATAGTTGTGTGTGTCGTTCCTGGAAAGCGTTGAAGCTGGCGTGAAGATGGTGAGAGTCGTCCGAATTTCCCTTCTCTGAGATTATTACAAGTTAATGGAAATAGGCACTCGTAAGAACCATATTAATTTTGTATCCAAATAGCTGTTGAGAGGCTTTTCGACAAATTCGCAACTTCATCCCAATGCTTATGCAATTGACGCCTCTCACACGAAAATTTGATTACTTGATTTCATTTTATTCTTCGTTTGTTATTATTGCCTATCGTGCAAGTGTCGATCCAGAACAGGGATGTGGATTGTTTTGGGGTGTGGAACGTGGAGGATGTTTACGAATATCTCAAGACATTTCTGTCCTGGGGACACCTTTCGCTGAACATTTCGATGGTGGGATAGCGGGATGGTGACCTTTGGCCGATTGGAGTTTTTACGGATGTACCTTCGCGATGCGGCACTCTTCTTGATTGTATGAAAATTGTCGTTCGCCGATTAGGACCCGGCACGGGATCATCCAGTGCATGCTCGCCTCCGGATCCGTCAGTGAAATATGAGTGTGCACTGATTTGTTCTGTGTGCTTCTTTTACCTTTTGTGTCAGTGAATGCTTGCAGCTTGTGGAATATATTTGGTGAAGGGGAATGCATTATTTTCTGCGTTTGCTACACTGGTCACATTTGGGTGGAGGCCGAGCAACGTTCTCCCCTTTAAAAATATTGAATTTCCCCGTTCTCGTTGTCCCGAGGTAAGCCAGGCATTTTGCGAAAATGACTGATGAAGGCATATCACATTCATCTGATAAAAATTGTGGTTCAATCTGGCATTTAAAAATTAGCCTATGCTATCCGGGGAAATGTCTATTGGCGTGGTGAGGTGAGTTGGAATATGCTTTCAATTTTTCCAATTTAACACTCGGGAGTCATCAACATTGCGGGGGTCATAGTTCAACTGATACGAGTTTCCTTTCAAATGTTCGCAAGACAACGCCAAAGGAGTTTGTAGCACAAGATTTACATGACCTAAGAGGTGGCACTGCAAGTACCTTTGAGTGTATCTTTATACGCTACTGAAAGGATACTTGCCTACTCCCCAATGTTGGCTTTGTCCCCCAGCCATTTCAACTTCTAACATGGGATTCTTGTGTAAGTTAAATTCAATGTACAGCCATGAAGGTCCTCTTCTGCCATTGCTTAGTTCTGCGCAACTTCACCCGTATGCGTTTCCCAAATTTGTCTGGTTTTGAAGTAATATTTTATTTAAAAAAATATAAAACTTATGTTTATCCATTATTCTGACAAGACACGCCTTCATCAAACTGCATCAAGCTACCTGAAAACGGATCCAGAGGGGCCCTAGGGGACGACCGCCCTCTTCCATCCCCGTAGGAACCAGGAAGGTGTCCCCGACAGAGATGGTCGCTCCTCCAGGTGACAGAGGCACCTCTGTAAAGGTCCAGTGCACCCCAGTCCCACTGAACGATTTTGTTTAGCTCAAGCTCCGGATGGAAAATGTGCCCTAAAAAATACCTCGGCACCCCCGCAACGAAATCTAGATCCTTCAGTGCAGCTTGCATAAATTGTCTATGGTATCTGTATCCGTGCCCTATGTTGTTTCAAATGATTTGGAATCTAAAGTGTATTCTAGTAACCATAGATGGCGCCAGGTCAACGATGACTGAGCGTTCACGTCTGTTTTGAAGATTATAAATATCAGCATTTGTTGGTATATTGGCATATTGGAAAACATAATTATAAATATATAGTGGAACTTTTCAAATTTCTATTTGGGAAGATTCGTTATGATTCAAATATATGCAGGTATTATTTGCAATTAATTTTCTCGAACGAAAACTCTATCCAGACTATAGGTTTAGAGAAGACAGACTAATGCGATATGCGGAGTTTGGTGGTAACATGCAGAAGGATGTGTATTGCGATATTACTAGTCTACAATTACATATGTGTTCCACCGTCAAATTAACACAACAAAAGTATGTCATTACAGGTCGCTGCGCGAATCGTGATTTCATTATGACACACATTTCCACCACTAGACAGCACAGCAAACGCATGTTTGGTGTCATGCGTGCGAAAACGTTTTGAAACCACGCCTGCACGTCATAAGTAGTGAGCGCACTAGCGCCCTCAACGGGAAATGCGCGGATTTCATCTAGTCTCCAGCACGACCCGACTTTCCCATCGTTCCAGCTGCTCCCAAGGGCGAAAACAATCCTCTCCTTTATATCCACCGACGAATTGGGGATTGAAGTCAGTCAACCCGTGTGCTAAGATCATGGACAACCATGTAAGCCATCATTTATACTTTGTTCTCGACACCTTGATGACGTCACAAAATTACATAGCTAGCAGCGGATCCATTGATGTAAGTTGTAATATTGTGAGTACCAGTGAAGATATGTTTCACAAAATGGCATTTATGTTGATTTCTTGTGTTATTTCTAGAGTTAGTATGCTAATTACGGGCAAGCAGATGTCTTTTACTTCCATGACGTCATTGTCCAGGACTAGGTTCTCCTTGGTTCAGATAGATGATTTAGTAAGGTTGACCGCTCCACAATTGTCACACATGAGACAACTCGCTGCTGTCTCATCGACACATCGCCGACGTTTATGGGACTATGTGCCGTCTGACAATGTAAACTAACTTAGAAAATGACGTTGCTGTGATTAATTCCTCCAAAAACATGCATTAAAAAAAAACTTGGGAAGATAATGGCCGGTCATTCCTTGGCTGTATCATTAGAGCCTTTCGTGACCCTTTCGCTGTCACTGACGTCCGTCAGCGTGGCGCCGGATTTGTTCACCTCTCGCCCGGACACGCGCTGACACTACAGGGTGTACCGCTGGTTTGTGCTAATTATTGGGGCTGCAGGGCGCATTAGTATGCAACGCTACCCGGCGCCTAGCGATGTTTAGAATCGCTCCTAGCCGATCCATCATGGACATATCTGCAAAGCCGATCTCTCCGTCGGTGGCATTACTCGTCTGTTAGTAGCGATTGAACTACGGATTATTCGGCGATATATGACCACAGCCATGCAGTGTGACACTTTTGGATAACAAAAACAATGGAGGGTGGACAAAACATTCATACGATAGAGGACGGATTGGATAAACAAGACAACAAAATACATCGCCAGGTGTAACGCTGGCCCAGACTGGGTGCATACCTAAGGGTTCCATCATGATGTGCGGCATGCCAACCGATCGGATATGTCTAGGTCTACACGCACAGATCGCTTCTTGGGCTTTTCACGTGATTGTACGTACGTGATGGTGTGCCAGATGGTGTGATGGTGTGCCAAAACAATCCGATTGTCTGCAAATCTGTCTTTGACGTGACCTAAGAGGTCACCTATTGATCTCATGATGTCAGATTTCGTGTCATTTCATCGACCGTGTATCAAGCAATGCCCTGTGTTTTGTTGCTTGCATCTAGTTAAATTAGGAGCGTGATGGCGAGCGCCAATGAGTGAAACTAAAAATACACTAGATGAAAGAAGAAATTTTGAGATTTTCACCACGGTTAACCACACATTTGCTAGTGAGTGGTAGTTATTGAAAATTGAATTACCGAAAAGAATTAGCGAAATTATCAATGGGAGCGTAATATAGGCCCAAAGGCGGAGCGATAATGGTATCATTTATGGCACGGAAGCGCGGGGAACAAGGCGAAGTGGTAAAAGTGCAGCCGGTAGCCATTGAAGCACAGCACGGGTTAGCGAGTTAGGCTGCATACACATGCATGTGACAAATACTGATGTATGCATATGCATTGGACTCAATGAACGTACCACAAACGCGTCAGCTGGGCACGGCACCATTATGGCGCACGGTGTCACTCCTGCACTGTGTGCCGGAGACAAGCCTTTAGCAGCATACACAATTAATACTCGAAGACAGCAAGAGCTCTAGGTATCCGAACTCTAGAAGGAAAACCTCCCACACCAAATCTCCAGGTTCATTCTGTATCCAAACTAACATTTACTCTCCGGAGAAAACCTAACAACTGTGACGAGCCTACTATCCTAGGCTATTGCGCACTGGGCAGGGACCAGAGGGCGAACACTCGGTACACGTTTGCAACGAATCCTATTTTTTTTTCAGCCAGGAAGGGGGGGGGGGGTGTTGGGACCGACCCATACGCATCATGTCACTCACAACGGCGCTTATCGCCCGCACCACAAAAGGCGTCTACCTAGTAGGCATATATACAGAGCCAGACCACCTCATCATGCGAGAGTTGTCTTTCACTCTCGCATAGGCGATGCTACATTCTCTAATCACCACACTCCACGATCAACAGACACCCCACCCACATCATAGTTCAGACGCAGAGTACCGCTGACACACAAACACTTCTAGACACACACACATTCAACAACTGGCTCTGGTCCTGCAGGATACATCGTACACTGAATACCAGCCTGGTTACATTCGTGCCCCAGAGCTGGATAATTTAGCACTCGACAGCACCGGCGCACTGCTTAACGCCACAGCCCTCATAGACGCCACAGCCACGATAGATCATATTAATAGGGAGGCACGTTTCATACACAACATCGTAATTCTGTCATCCAACGCACTGCAGCTGCCATCACGCGTACACATACACGATGAGACATACAATTTACGCCTCAGCATTCCTCTACAACAACGGTGCCGCCGCTGTCTTCGTTATTGTCGTGCCGAACGCGCATGTGCATCGCTAACACTACGGTGCAGCCAGTTTGACGGCCATCACAAGGCATCCGGCTTCACATCCTCGGAAAGGCGTGCTGGAATACACCGCCACCGACCCCGATTGTCCCAAGTGGGCATACGAGAGGTATGTGTGTCGGAAAGGGGCAACTCACAGCGTACCACACACAGCAGCAGAACTCCACCTCCACAACTGACATCTCCACCTCCACAACAGCACAACTCCACCTCCACAACTGATATCTCCACCTCCACAGCAGCACATCTCCACCTCCAAAACTGACATCTCCACCTCCACAACTGACATCTCCACCTCCACAGCAGCACATCTCCACCTCCAAAACTGACATCTCCACCTCCACAACTGCACCCTCCCACACCGCACTTACCGTCGGGCGCAGCCACGCAACGACGCTCCCCTCTACACCTGAACCCACACACCCTCGAACAACAACACCCACTCCACCATCCCACCAGCAGCCCACACATCCTCGAACAACAACACCCACTCCACCATCCCACCAGCAGCCCACACACCCTCGAACAACAACACCCACTCCACCATCCCACCAGCAGCCCACACACCCTCGAACAACAACACCCACTCCACCATCCCACCAGCAGCCAGCTGCCGGGATCCGGCACACATCCCTCCTCAACGCTCCACCGACCCTCGCTTCCGCAGCTCCACTGACCCTCGCCTTCGCCCCACCGATCCTCGGCTTCATCAACCCGCCGATCCCCGACTCCGCCGTCCCAGGACTCCACCGTCCACCACTCATTCTCACGCACCCAACCTCGGACCCGAGCTCCTCCTACATCTACTTCACCCCAGACCCGGCCTTCTCCCATATCCTCCCACCGAGGACCTGGCCTCCTCCCACACCCTCCCCACCGTGGACTCGGCCTCCTCCACTCCACCTCACCTCAGACCCGGCCTACGCCCACTACCACCCCACCTCTGACCCGGCCTTCTCCCATATCCTCCCCACCGAGGACCTGGCCTCCTCCCACACCCTCCCCACCGCGGACCCGGCCTTCTCCCAAGCCTACCCCACCGTGGACTCGGCCTCCTCCACTCCACCTCACCTCAGACCCGGCATACGCCCACCACCCCCCAACCTCAGACCCGGCCTACACCCACCACCCCCCAACCTCAGACCCGGCCTACGCCCACCACCACCCCACCTCAGACCCGGCCTACGCCCACCACCACCCCACCTCAGACCCGGCCTACGCCCACCACCACCCCACCTCGGTACCCGACCAACCTACCGGACCCGACCTACGCCCACCTCCCCACCTCGGACCCGGCCTACGCCCACCACCACCTCACCTCGGACCCGACCTACGCCCACCACCACCCCACCACTGACCCGAGCTACGCCCACCACCCCCCAACCTCTGACCCGAGCTCCTCCTACACCCACCTCACCTCAGACCCGGCCTACACCCACCACCACCACCACCTCACCTCTGACCCGTGCTCCTCCTACATCCACCCAACCTCAGACCCGGCCTACGCCCACCACCACCCCACCTCAGACCCGGCCTACGCCCACCACCACCCCACCTCAGACCCGGCCTACGCCCACCACCACCCCACCTCAGACCCGGCATACGCCCACCACCACCCCACCTCGGACCCGACCTACGCCCACCACCACCCCACCTCAGACCCGGCATACGTCCACCACCACCACACCTCAGACCCGGCCTACGCCCACCACCACCCCACCTCGGACCCGACCTACGTCCACCACCCCCCAACCTCAGACCCGGCCTACGTCCACCACCACCCCACCTCTGACCCGAGCTCCTCCTACACCACCTCACCTCAGACCCGGCCTACACCCACCACCACCACACCTCAGACCCGGCCTACACCCACCACCACCCCACCTCATACCCGACCTACGCCCACCACCACCCCACCTCAGACCCGACCTACGCCCACCACCACCCCACCTCAGACCCGGCCTACACCCACCACCACCCCACCTCAGACCCGGCATACGCCCACCACCACCCCACCTCAGACCCGGTCTACGTCCACCACCACCCCACCTCAGACCCGGCCTACACCCACCACCACCCCACCTCAGACCCGGCATACGCCCACCACCACCCCACCTCAGACCCAGCATACGCCCACCACCACCACACCTCAGACCCGGCCTACGCCCACCACCACCTCACCTCAGACCCGGCATACGCCCACCACCACCCCACCTCAGACCCGGCATACACCCACCACCACCCCACCTCAGACCCGACCTACGCCCACCACCCCCAACCTCAGACCCGGCCTACGCCCACCACCACCCCACCTCTGACCCAAGCTCCTCCTACATCCACCCAACCTCAGACCCGGCCTACACTCACCATCACCCCACCTCGGACCCGGCCTCCCACATCCACGCCACCACATCGCACTCCCACCAACTCTTAGACCAAGACCCGGTCTCCATCCAATTCCCACCGCTACCCAATAGCATAACTCATCGTATAGTAACGTTGAATTGTCCCCTGAACTGCCTAGCAGTCAGCATCAAAATTGCTCATTACCGAACCAGTCATCTCGCTATGCATTTCAAGGTCAGCTGCAACACCCACACCACAGGAGCTGAACAACTTGTTGCTTTAGGCCCCTACATCAGTTCAGATTATGGGATAATTTAATGCTAAGTATCCCTCCTGGGAAATCGATCGGACGGACACTACATGCCGCGAAAATCACCAGTTCATTTCTGATCACAATTTAGTACTTCTAAACACCGGGACCGCCACCCACAACAATCCAACCTCAGCATGATCTGAAAGTTGCACTGACTAACGTGCTACTCCCAACGAATAAGCCCACTATTTGACTGGTCAGTTTCAAACGTTTCCGGGCTGAGCGACCACTGCCCTATCACAATTAAGCACAGCACGGACGCCATCCACCACACTAAGCTATTGAAATCATCTTCGAACTTGAGAAAGGGGACTGGGCAAAATTCGAGGATCAGGTGGACATCAACCTAGTAACTTCAAAGACCACCAAAATCGAGACAATCTTCAGGGCCATCAGCTCAGCGGCACGAGACTCAGTTCCAAAAAGTAATCAGCCTAGGAAATAGGCATCCATGCCATGGTGGATCACGGACTATCAGAAGGCAATCGCCGCACGGCGCCGTGCCTACAAGCAATGCAAAAGATGCGTGTGCGAAACGTACCTATCGGCGAAACAGACAATCTCTAAAATACTGGCGGTACACAATTCAAACAGCACGACAAAACTTCTGGCAGTCCTTTGTGCCTCAATTCAATAGGTTCCCTCCCACCGGCATAATTTGGGACCTGCTAAATCGTTTCAACCATAAGCACCCACCACCAGGCCCATTTTCCCACCTGACGGTGAAAGGACAGTACATTACTGACCAACAACAAGTCGTAGACCACTCTAGGCTGCACTACGCCAGCGTATCTGACAATAACATCCACGGCACCAAGCGCTGTTGCACGATGGCTCACGGCGTCACTCCTGCACCGTGTGCCGGAGCGCGTGCTGTGATACACCGGCTGGCCGACACCCTGCACCTCGACACGGTGTAGGAGTGGCGCACGGCGTCGCTCCTACACCGTGTGCCGCAGCGCGTGCTGTGATACACCGGCTGGCCCTGCAGCTCGACACCATTATGGCGCACGGCGCCGCTCCTACACCGCGTGCCGGAGCACGTGCTGTGATACACCGGCTGGTCGACACCCTGCAGCTCGACACGGTGTAGGAGTGGCGCACGGCGTCGCTCCTACACCGTGTGCCGCAGCGCGTGCTGTAGTACACCGGCTGGCCCTGCAGCTCGACACCATTATGGCGCACGGCGTCGCTCCGACACCGTGTGCCGGAGCACGTGCTGTGATACACCGGCTGGCCCTGCAGCTCGACACCATTATGGCGCACGGCGCCGCTCCTACACCGTGTGCCGCAGCGCGTGCTGTAGTACACCGGCTGGTCGACACCCTGCAGCTCGACACGCACCTGTGGGGTAGTTGCGGCTGGTGGCGGACCACACCCAGTCGGGGTTGCCGCGCGTGCGCGGGTACAGACAGTCGAGGTGGACGATCGAGTCGGGGTACACGACCAGCCGGCCGTCCGTGGTCGGCTGGGCAGAGCCGGTCGGCACGTGCGGCACTATTGTCGGCGGACTGTTTCCTGCGCCGGAGTCGTCGTGTCAGAACTGACGGTGATAACTCATTGGCACGGCATCAGCGGGTCGGTCATCAGTAGGCATGGCTTTCAATCAGTAGACTTGTACGCAATTGGTAGTGATGATGTTGCTCTTTTCCAGAAATGGTTTCGCATATTTGATCAGAGTACTAAAAAATGAAACAACATTTATATCTGTCCTGTTGTGTCCTCTCATCAATGTTGCAGAAACCCTAGCTCATTAACCCATCCTAAGCATCCATCAACGTAAGTCCAGGTTAGCTGGATAATGACGTCAGCGTCAGTGACGGTTCCCTGCGCGCCTAGACGGACTGTTCGTCACCTTACTCGACAGGAATCACCTGCGGCCAGTAGCAGCGGTCTCCAGCTGGATGTCAGCATTGTCCCCTTTCAGACCACATCAACATCGGCGCACCAGACACCCGCCACATCAGCAGGCTATGTTGCTGACTGCATGTTACGACGGCAGCGCAGGCAGAATAAGAAGCCAAGGCCGAGGTCGGGGATTTATGATGAGCTGACATAATCGGTGAAATGCTTAACTATACAAATTATTCGGAACGATTTGTGCATGGGAGAAGCAAATGTAAAAGCAAGCAAAACAAATACACAAGAAAAAGCGTGATGCGAACAGAAGGCTGCTATTAGCATCTCGGAAACCTCCTAAAGTAAATCCTGTGCGAAAGATTTGTGGATCGGTGAACTTGTGATGTAGATTACATATTGGTGTCTAACACCACTAGCACGCTTCATGATACACGGACCGGCTACACCAACATCTCGATGTATCATTGGATTTCATTCACATGAAAATCAAACACCTCCAGTGTGCTACAAGTTGCCTCACAACGTATCGCATGTTTGACTACGGATATTGCACCCCGCAGTTCACATGCTAACTATTCCACTCGGAATACCAAGCCGATTTTCTTGAAATGAAGGGGGAGCGATTCCTGATGCCTTGATCTTAATACTGGTGCAAATTCCAACATGTTCAGAATAGCGTGTACCGGGTAGACCCAACGTATATATCGCGCAATACTGCCCCACTGTAATCTTCTTAGATCTAAAAAGAGCATAGTGGGTGGTTATTACCAACTTATATTGTACAACTGCTACATGTGTGACATGATTCTAGTCGAAATAGCACGAGATGATAGAAAAAGGATGGACAACTACAGTGGACAGGGGTGCCATATCCAGAAATCAAAGAAGGCGTTTGGGCATATCCTAAGTTCTATTTGCTTGGAAATATAAACGAATTTGAGTAATCGAAGCGCATTTTGTAATCCATGAATTATGACAAGGGATAGAAAGTTAGATAACTTTCTTATCAGTTTCAAATAATCTAACGACCCATATTTGTCTGACCTGAGAACGAACGCCTTCGACACATTGCAAAATTGAGGGATATTGGAACTTCAATGCGTGTTTTTTTATTCACGATGTAGCAAGAACTGTAATCATTTAGCAATACATAACTATCAAAACATGAGCAGCCAGAACACAATCCTCAAACAATGGAACCAGAATCGTCTAGAGGTGTCACTTTTCTTTCCCAGATCCGCCCCTGATCAAAATATACGCATGAAATATCGACACAATACGTGGCAAAGAAAGCCAGAAGAGGTTACGAAATCCCAAAAGGCTGATCCTAAGGGTATATAAATGACGGCTGAAAACCGAAAGGGTGGGGGTCGGGTGATGCGGCCTATCGTGCCGTAATTGGCTTACAATAGCGCGACATAGCGCACGCGACATACGTGAGAAGTTTGTGAGGACGCTCGTGGGCTGGCAGGATGGCACCTCCGAGGGCGTCCATAAGCCGTCGTCGCAGAGCAGGGAGGAGGCGCCGAGCCGCTTGTACATGCCCACCTCGCGGCACCGCGCCGTGATGATGGCGCCGTGGTGAAACACCCTCGGAGACTGAAACGACAGCGCGCCGTGGTGATGGCGCCGTGGTGAAACACCCTCGGAGACTGAAACGACAGCCGACATGTGTGCGCGCATGGTCCGCTGACGGAACCTCTCATCTCACGACACCAACTGAACCATACAGGACGATCCACATATATCGGACATTCCGCCTGCAGAATATTACACCGCATGTCAGCTAAAAATATATGTTTTTTAAAAACCAAAACAATGTTAAAAACGAAAGCAATTAACTGAAATCGAATGCATATGTAAGCTCAAGGTGGTTCTACTTCTTCATTATGCCTGAATGATTATCAATTCACCTAAAAAGTACAAACTTTACTACCGTTGGAGGTTCATCGATATGATTATGAGCTCCATTCTTTTAAATCACCTTCCTTTAATAACAATAGACTGTCATTGTACTTTATGATGCGATTATTCGTGCGAAACTTGACACTGCCCATGGCCAGTCTATGCTCGGTGTTCAAATATCCCTGCTATACTTGATGTTCAGACATCTCTGTTATGCTCAATGCTCTGATGACCCTTCTGTGCTCGGTGCTCAGATAACCCTTATGTGCTTGTATTCAGATAACACTTCTATGTCCGGTGCTCAAATAACACTTCAGTGTTCTGTGGTCAGAAAACACTGCTATGCTCGGTGCTCAGATTTCCCTTTTGTGCACGTGTCTCGATAGTCGGTCTGTGCTCGGTGCTCAGATAACACCTCTTTGCTCGCTACTCAGATAGCCTCTTCCAAATAAAAATGCACGGAATAATTGTGGGCGATTTCTGATAATGCTGCCAGCTGTTGAATATGTTCACTTTTCTTTTCTACAGCCATAGTTCAATTGACAGTCTTTTCTTCCGCTATCGCATGCATTAGCCACAACCGAAAGTTTGATTATACTCCAACTACGTGTAAAAATACACCATAGGAATGTTAGGGATACCATTGCAAGCTATGAGAGGCCAGAAGAGTAGATGAACTGTACATCAAACGTGGCAGTTGCAGTTACCACCCATGGTTGCATGGACAAAACGAACAATGTAATGTGTAATCGACAAGCTGCAGGTCAAAACGCACACTCGAATGTTCCTGTATCATGAGCGTGTTAACCTCCGCAGTGTTGGGGATGATGGTCCAATTTAACCCGCGCCGTCTTTCCGGTCAAATCCTCCCACCCCGTCTCGGGGGGGTTGAAGACCCCCACTAAAATCCAAACTAAGCATCGCACGAAAATGAAAGAGGTGTCATCGGAAAGCGCTCGACGAGTAGAGCCCGGGTCCACCCTCCAAAACAATTCCCTCCCAAAAGTGACGTCAC
Organism: Imbricaverruca yamaguchii; assembly: GCA_034440575.1. Classification (NCBI taxonomy): domain Eukaryota; kingdom Metazoa; phylum Arthropoda; class Thecostraca; family Neoverrucidae; genus Imbricaverruca; species Imbricaverruca yamaguchii. Next base: position 1,166,453 of record JAOTOL010001526.1, on the reverse strand, counting down.
CAGGTGGGCTAGATTTTCACGACTTTTCACGACTTACATTATGTTTTTGACTCTGGGGAGTTCATTTTGGGGATATATGAAAAACAAAATTTATTTAGGATGAAAAACGAACAGCGAAATCGATCATGGCTATGTTTTTTTTAGCCTCCCAAAATATAATTTTTTTTTTTAATTTCCAAATTTTGTGTTTTCATATTTTCTTAAATTTTCCTTTTCCAATGGGTAGAGCAGACCGAGAAACGTTCTTGGAAGTCAACTTGCCCAAAAAAATGTTTACTTTAGCCGGAATCCTGTATTTGAACTACAATTTGGCAAATACGCAAAATTTATATGTAGTCAAAAGACGGAAAAAAATTCCACTAGTACGTTTTGTTGCATCCGTAAAGATAAGCAGACGTTGAAAGTGTCATTAAAATATCTGTATCCGTTAAAGCGTGACGATTGGTTGAACATTTTTGGAGGTGACCTCACTTGACCTTGAATAACTCGTTGATCCTTGATGACCTGACCTAAAATTTTGAGTCAACATGTCAAATTGATGTGGGAAAAGCTATGCCAAATTTGGGTGCGCTGCTGCGCGCCGTTCGTCCGCTATCGGCGAAAAACATGATGGGGGAGGGGGGCGGTTGAAGACTACCCCCGAGACGGGACGGGCTAACCCCTCCAGGGAAAAGACACTTTTGACACTTTTTGCATGGGCAAACCGCACAAGATACATTAAAGGTCAAGCAGAAATGCGTAGAATAATGAAAAACACGCAAATAACGCAAAAGGTGGCCTCAAGTAAAGTCACAAAGTAAAACAGAGAATTACCTAAACTTTTTTTATTGCGCACAACTGTGTGACACCTTGATATTTGTGGGAATCTGAACACAAGTAATGGAACATTAATGTCTCTTAGTGTTCCAAGTTCGAAGTGACAGTAGCAGTAGCAGTAGCAGCAGCAGCAGCAGTAGTAGTAGTAGTAGTATTAGTAGTAGTAGTATTAGTAGTATTAGCATTAGTAGTAGTAGTAGTAGTAATAGTAGTAGTAACAATAGTAGTAGTAGTAGTAGTAGTAATAGTAATTGTAGTAGTAGTAGCAGCAGTAGTAGTAGCAGTAGTAGTAATATTAGTAGTAGTAGTAGTAGTAGAAGCAACAGTAGTAGTACCAGCAGCAGTATTAGTATTAGTCGTATTAGTAGCCGTCATAATAATAACGTTATACTAATGATATGAGTAAAACAAAATCACAACACTTATACAAATACCCGTTTCGATATATTTAATACAAATACTCATGATAATAATAATAATATTAATATTAACTAACATCATCGATGTTTTCATCATCACCATCTTCATCACATCATTTATAATTTATTATTTACAATTTAGCATATATAATTCATCATTTATCATTTGTCATTTATCATTTATCATTTAAGAAAAATGATGCATGCATATCATGCATGCATATGAAATCGCGTCGGGGATGGCCGAGTGGCTAAGGTGATGGACTCTGGGCACCGAAGGTCCCGGGTTCACCACCCGCGCCGATCAAGACGTTTCCCGCTCCCGCGGCCCACCGGCGAAACAGTGTGGCCGGCGTCATTAGCCGTGAATGTGCATAAAGTGTGCCGTGAACCACCCAACAAACAACGACAACATTTAGCATTTATCATTTATCATTCATCATTCGTCATTCAGAATCAGCATCACAATCATGAACATCATTATTGTGACAATGATAATATGTGCTATTCATATTTGTACATACACAAATGCGATCAGAAATCGGCCAGATGCATGATCCTGGGTAGCGACAAGTTAGAGCTCGAGACTTGCTAACTGTTTGAAGCGGAACGTAAGCTACAATTCAGTACAGTTCGAAGCGGAACGTGAGTACAGTACAGAGCCTCACCAGCCGCCCATGCTTCTGACCCCTGCAGCTCAGTTGGCAACCTGAGAGATGAGTTTGGGTCACCTGGTCAATATCGGTGCATTGACGCCACTCCAAGCGCTCTGTTGGAATCATGCACTGAAATTTAAATTTCCAGGTCGAGTAGTTGATCAGGGACAGGCAATTTTCTCGATAAACCTTTCTACCACACATTCAGATTAAGTTTAATAAGCTATTCTCTGTTTCCATTTATATGATTTTTTAGGACATCTGCAACCGCAAAACACACAAATGACAAATAATCAAAATTTCAACATTTATGATCTTGGAACTTTCGTTTTTAATAATGCGATCTGTCAAATGCATGCTCAGTGAAATGTGGGACAATAAACTCTCCCTTCCATCCCCGGTGCTCCATAGACTCCCCGGCAAATTCTGAATTAATTACCACGCTTAAATGAGCAGTGAAGCTTCCATATACGATGCGATCAGGGAAACTTATGAAATTATTGCAGTTTTAAACGGGCTTCTGACATACCCAAGCACCCGAAAAGCTTAGCAATATTTTAACAAGTTTTGCTGTTCGCATCGTATTCAGAAGTTTCTCTGCTCATGTAATTGGAGTAAGTGTCCCATCCCATACAAGCCAGTTCAATTTGTTTAGTGAATCATCGAAAATCAGCTAGTCCTGGGAATAAACACCACGTGAGTTAAGACTACATGCTGATCAATGGCGTAGCAAATGCTTTCTACATGTTACTGCCCCGTCAATGGTCAGTGGTGCAATTCAAATTGACGATTGCTTTAGTAAGCCGGGATGAAGTTATTCGTGGAATGGTTGGTGGCGGCGATACAGCTCCCGGTGGAATGGTTGGTGGCAGTAGTACAGCACCCGGTGGAATGGTTGGTGGCAGTAGTACAACACCCCGTGGCATGGTTGGTGGCAGTAGTACAGCACCCCGTGACATGGTTGGTGGCAGTAGTACAGCGCCCCGTGGCATGGTTGGTGGCAGTAGTACAACACCCCGTGACATGGTTGGTGGCAGTAGTACAGCGCCCCGTGGCATGGTTGGTGGCAGCGGTACAGATCATCATGGCATGTTTGGTGGTAGCGGTAGAGCTCCCTATAGCATGGTTGGTGGCAGTAGTACAGTGTCCCGTAGTGTGGTCGGTGGCAGTAGTATAGCGCCCCGTGGCGTGGCTGGTGGCAGAGGTTCAACTCTCTGTGATGCGGTTGGTGGCAGAGATACAGATCCCCATAGCATGTTTGGTGGCAGCGGTAGAGCTTCCCATAGCATGGTTGGTGGCAGCGGTACACCTTCCCGTGATGTGCTTGTGGCAGCGTTACAGCACTCCCGTGGCGTGATTGTTGGTAGCGGCATAGCCCTCCCGTGCTGTAATTGTCCGAGAAGTACAGTCTTCCTGTGCCGTAATTGTCTCAGTGATATAGTGCTCCCATGCCATGATTTTCAGAGATGAATAGTTCTCCCGTACCGTGATTTGAGTCTGCGGCACAGTTTTCTCCGGCCGCGACCGGCGGCAGCGTACGCTTTGCTTGTACATACATACCATGTCTGGTGACTGTTACACCGTTTACATGAGCAGCAAAACTTCCGAATACGATTCGATTAGGAAAACCTTTGAAAATAATGCTCTTGTAAACGGGCTTTTGTGTGGCAAAACATGCGAGAAGCTTCACACAAAGTTACGCTTCGGTAGGTGGAAGCGGTGGAAGTTTGCGATTACGTCAAACATTAACAAATATCAGTACGGCTGGAAGGGTCGTGCCACTTCTTGCGGCTATTCTCTGCTACGTTATGAGCAGATTTAGGGTAATTATGAAATAAACGCATTGTTTTTTAAAAGACTAGTTGCAAATCTAGTTATAAAACACAAAAATCAAACATGCAACAACTAAAAACGGCACTGAAACGTCATGCAATTAGTACGTGCCCCATGGTTGTAACCACGGATTCTAAATTGAGGTGGTTGAGGTAAACTCGGGACGCGGTATGTTTGAACAGGATAGAGGGATCTAGCCTCGCCTTCAATCCACTTCCCTGAAAACAAATCCTTGGATTTCAGCTTTCAATGCCATGTTCAGACACTTCAATTCAATGTTAAGTGCATTTCAATTTTTCAGATTTACCATTGTGAAAAATGATACTTTAGGGACTAAACGTTCCACGAAAATTAGCAAGTCTCACTACTTATCACTACGTATGAACGTCGAGTTTTATATCGTACGTGCTGGACCCGATTTCACGATCACCACAGAGCAATCTGTTAGCATGTTAAACGTTGCATTCTTGTAAAACAGAACAGGAAAAACATAAAATATCGGACGACGGTTTTATGGAAGCAAATATGAACATGCAATTTCCTTTTCCATGCTTTCCTGTTTGACGGGGACAAAGTTCCATGCAATGACAAACAGGGAGGATAAAGGGTCTGTAACTGAAGGTATGCACCCCCCCCCCCCCAAGTGGAAGGTGGCGTCCCTCAGGCCGGGGAAATGCGTCCCTCTGGAAGATTTCCAGCGTACCCGCTCGATTTCTTTTTCAGCCTGAGGCGCCTCCATGTAATAAAAAGTAACCCATTTGGCAGGAAAGGCGTCCTTGGGGAGGGGCCGAGTGCAACCCGCCCACTCGAATTTTGCAGCCAGAGGCGCTCCTTCAGGCGTGTTCACAGTGACGTCGCTCCAAAAAAAATATCGCCCTCCGGACAGATGTCCACATGACAATTCCTGGATCTACCCCTGATTAAACCATTGCTCTCTCGCGGTTATGAACCCGGGCTAGTTATACAATTTTGCGCATTTACGTGTGGCCTCCCTATGGCGCAAATTTGACAGCTTCCGTTGAACCATTTAATGGAAAGGGGAAACACTGAAAAAGTGATATATTTTACATGCCGGAAACAAAAATGTGGCAGCGTAAATGAATAATCAGCGATGAGAGCACCGTTCGAGTAGGTTATGACGGAATTCTTGGGGAGCCCCTAGTCATATGGGAAACGAGTGCTTGCTATCACAAAGGCTGCAAACAAACATATATCTAACCCTCCTATTCATATTACACTCAATCTTTGCAAACACGCCGGACCTTCGACATCTTTGAAATTATTTCGATATCTCAATATTCCGATGCCGTACGGCAACCCACGTCGAATGACACCTCATAATGCAAATTGAAGCCATAGCCACGGAACGCGAGGACTCTGAAAATTCAACTAATCTTTGACTGTGTGGTTTGATCTGATCCCTGGTTGAAGTGCTACTCCAGATATTCCCACGGGCTATCTTTTGATACCAAACATGGCTAGCTTTGGGTGTAAACGAAAAAACGCGGGGCGAGGGAAGAAATGAGTTCGACCTTTGACTTTGAAAATTAATGAGATTTATGAACAATTTACTAGAGTGCCACACGACAGATCGAATGACTCTATTTGAGGAAAATTGAAGAGATAGCGACGCGGCGCGAGGACTTCGAACAATTCAAACTAGCCTTCGGTCTTGTGGTTTGACATTGATATGTCCCGGTTTGAAATATTACTCGAGGCGCACCACGGGCTATTGCTTGATACAAGATGTGCGTAGATTAGGGCGAAAAAATGCGAAGCGACCAAATAACTCGGTTTGACCTTTGACCTTAGAAATTAGTTATATTTGGTAGCATTATAATACGGCACAAGCCACGTCGAGTGACATCCACTTAGTGCAAATCGAACCAATGGCGACGAATCGCGAGGACTTCGAAAAATTCAAACTGGCCTTTGATCTTTAGGTTTGACCTTGATATATCGCGGTTTAAAAATGTTACTCGTGGGTTCACCATGGGCTGTCGCTTGATAATGGATCCGGGTAGGTTTGGGCAAAAACTACAACAAAGCTGGTGCGATCGAAGAAAGCAACTTGAATTTTGATCCGTCAAGATTATTTCAAGGTTTCAACTTTATGATACTACACAGCAAGGCAACACAAATTACACAACACGAATGGCATCCATGTTCTGCAAATTGGAGCCGTGGCGACGAAACGCGAGGACATCAAAGAACTCAGTCAAAACTTTGACCTTGACCTTTCCCGGTTTGAAATGTTAGTCCAGTGTTCACCACTGATTATTGCTTGATACTAGATTTGTATAGGTTTAAGAGAAAACGAAAAAAGAGGTGATCGAAGGATCAGCTTTGCCTTGAAAAAATCGATTGCTTAGCTTTCTGATACTGCATAGCAGAATAGCACCCATTTGATGGAAATTAAAGCGAATGCAACCGAATCTTGCGTTCGGTCGATATTGCTTCAATATCGCTATCTAACAAATCAAGCTAACCTTTGCCTTAGAAGTTTGACCTTGAGATGTACAGAATTGAAATGTTGCACGATGATTCACCACAGGCTATTGCTTGATACCGGATTTGGGCAGGTTTGGGTGAAAAAATGGGAGACGACCGTAGTAACCGGTTTGCGTTGAACCTTGACCGTTGAAGTGGTAATGTGATACCGTCAAAGTGGCAGCGTGAAACCCATGTAGTTCCTTCCGGCGTGCTCAGTACAGACAGAAACATTTGTGGTAATTGATTCGAACGATCATAAACCCGCCGCTGAATGGCCATGCCAATACAAATACGCCTCTGGCAAACTTGTCACTGAATTCGAATACGAATAGGACGTTAACTTGACGTATGTGTTTAAGGGTGCCCATGACCTTCCCCAATAGTCTGGAAGGCACCCAAGGACACCCAGAGTTACATTTATTCAAGATATATCAACATATGAGCAGGGGAACGCAACCTATGACGCATAAAACCCTGCGATAATGCGAATTTGTTGCCTAGCAGAGCACAATTTTCCACCCAACAGAAAAGAAAAGATGGTCAAGGTTCATGCTATTCAAGAATTAGCTGGAAGCAGATACTTTTCGCGTTTGCTGATTTATCATTCGGATATCTTGTGATGACAGATAGCCTGTGAAGCCCGTTGATTGGCTAAATCGACATTTAGTAATGTTGTGATTATCTTGCATTTATATTTCCACTTTATAAATGACTAAGTATAATTTTGCGGCGATGATACTCAGATAGCTGAGGCTTGGAGGGGGGGGGGGGGACACGACAAAAATTGAGAGAGACAAATCGCCACTCTTCAGAAATTTGGGGTGGACATGTCCCCCTAATGATTACACTCATGCGTGCCCGAATCGTGAGTTTTACGATGTGGCGGAGTGGTGAACTTGCGGATCTGTGACAGCGTCTGGGTTTTGTTGACTTATCTCTTGAATCGCGTAGTGAATCTGATTTACCCTTTTTATTTGACTATCGCACAGTCTGGAACAAGCTCCTCTGGAACAATACACCATTACATAGCCTGGAACCTTTATTATAGGACATAGTCTGGCCTGGAAACAATGCACCGTTTGACTTACAAAGAATAATGGGCTATGTTGTCATAGACAACTTTTAATCATCAGCTACGTGAATCCTTCAAATTCACAGATTCCTTATATCTTTGCCCAACAACCTCTAACTACGTGGATCATTGATGATACCTAGTGCCTGTGTATGCCGTTGTTCGAAGCAGGTGCGGCAGAATTACAAAATGCGCCAAATATTCGGAATTTTTCTATAAATTGCGTCAGCCGTCAAATTGCAAAAATCCGATTAGGTTCCTGTTTTGCTCTTGTAAACTGTTTGAGCGATCGGAACTTTTGCGAATCGACCAGATCGGAAGTTTCCGTTTACGGCTGACCTGCCCATGTAAACGGGGTAAACGATAAAGCTTCGTACTGTGTTCAGTGACAGAGCTTATAGTTCTCTCATGCCATAACTGGTGTTGGCGTCCATTTTTCCTGTACGGTGATTAGTGGTAGCGGTGGAACTTTCCTATACGGCGATTAGTGGTAGGAGTAGAGTTCCCTTACCGAGATTTGTGGTGGCGGCAGAGTTTCCGTACCGTGATTGGCTGGTAATTGATGAACAACACCATCTGCTGCGGAATGTCTTCGATCACACAGCTCTGCAACAGTGGATGGTAAATTTCACCTGGAAAAGAGACGACGAATTAGCTGGACGACCGTTAGCTGGAGCAGAGCAGGATTGCGGCGCGCAGGACGTTCACTCTACCCACGAGTGTGTTTCGTTTGTCGGGTAGTTGCTGCCAGGCCAATGCCTTCCACCGTCCATCCACAGGGCTTTTGATGTGTATTGATGCCAACGAAGGGTATCAATATCAGCTCTGACATCAATTTCGATTTGATTCGATCAATCAATTTTTCATCCAGCTATTTTAGCTGTCAAGCAACGATTGACGGCCGGTGAAGCCGTGTGATACTCGGAAGTAACCATATGACAGAGTTCGAGGGAACAGTGTGGGTGTACGAATATAGCGGCGAAATATGTTCTCAACAGGACAGCCTTCTTGTCCCGGCAGCTCTGTTTGCTGACCACCAAAAAGTCCACACCAATGGCAACACAGAATCCACAGATAAGAGCCAACGTTTACCTTCTCGGGCGGACACATTTCGCGACCGGCGCCGGACATCGCCGCCCTCTGTCACCGGGCGCCGGCCACCACTGCCCTCTGCCACCGGGCGCCGGCCACCACTGCCCTCTGCCACCGGGCGCCGGCCACCACTGCCCTCTGTCTCCGGGCGCCGGCCACCACTGCCCTCTGCCACCGGGCGCCGGCCATCGCCGCCCTCTGCCACCGGGCGCCGGCCACCACTGCCCACTTCCACCGGGCGCCGGCCACCACTGCCCTCTGCCACCGGGCGCCGGCCACCACTGCCCTCTGCCACCGGGCGCCGGCCATCGCCGCCCTCTGCCACCGGGCGCCGGCCACCACTGCCCACTTCCACCGGGCGCCGGCCACCACTGCCCTCTGCCACCGGGCGCCGGCCACCACTGTCCACTTCCACCGGGCGCCGGCCATCGCCGCCCTCTGCCACCGGGCGCCGGCCACCACTGCCCTCTGTCTCCGGGCGCCGGCCACCACTGCCCTCTGCCACCGGGCGCCGGCCACCACTGCCCTCTGTCTCCGGGCGCCAGCCACCACTGTCCTCTGCCACCGGGCGCCGGCCACCACTGCCCTCTGCCACCGGGCGCCGGCCACCACTGCCCTCTGTCTCCGGGCGCCGGCCACCACTGCCCTCTGCCACCGGGCGCCGGCCACCACTGCCCACTTCCACCGGGCGCCGGCCACCACTGCCCACTTCCACCGGGCGCCGGCCACCACTGCCCACTTCCACCGGGCGCCGAGACCCCGCCCCACAGACAGAGACAGAGCGGTCGTCTCCGAGCCATTCAATTACGACTGTCAGACGGATTTATTTTTCATTTAAGTCGGCCGGGTGCCTCTGATAAGAGTGACTCCACTCATAAGACGAAATGGGCCTAGAATCCGATGGCGGGAAGGAAAGTGAGCCTTTGGGCTCTCGTCAAATCCCAAGGAAAAGATGAGACATTCCCGGCCGACATAGGGGGACGGCCACCTGACGGGACGTTGTGGAAGGCCGGTGGCATTGCATTTCGACACATCGTCGCACAGACTTGTTTTCGCCTCATGCTATAAAGATGCGGTTACTGATGATCGTAGTTCTGCGTAGTCACGCAGATTATAGCATTGGTTCATTTGCTAGCCCTTCCCGGCCGAGGGGGATTGCAACTCCAGGAAGATTTGTTTTCCTTACGACGCTTATAAGGCTTTAGTTGCAATAATGAAATTAGAAACGGCTGGTTAACTATCTCTTATGCATGCTAGTCTGTAAACGGTTGCTGTCGTTTTTTTCTTTCGTTTTTAAAGACATATGAATAAATTATTGAGATCATCTTTACACACGTGGGCGGACATACAATGCAACTCCTGGTGGCACAGACAAACCAGACAGCAATAATAAATCGCATGTATATATTGTGGTAAGAACAAGTACTACGCTTTGTGTTTAGTTGACGTTTTTAATTTTATATACCATACATATTGTAGCATAAATAAAGACATCAAGTGGGGCCACATCGTTTATTTTTGCCATTTTTCCTTGGGCGATTGGAAGCATCAAGAAAAAATGATATAAAGTTCAAGGGAAGAGGAACAGACTACTAAATAGTGAACTGTATCACTGCATGCTTGCGAAGGAGTCGGCCTGTGTGCCTACAGAGCGCGTTACGTTCAGCACACGAGATCTGCCGTGCAAGGTATGAACACAGTCCGATGACGGGCTATGGTGGTGGCTTAGTGGTTGCGCATGGAAGGGAATGGGAGTGACAGATGATCTGTCTGGTGTTCTGGTGTGTCTAGTATCTACACACGTGTGCAAAGAAATAATAAGAAATAAACCTATATGTATCTTTTCCGTGACTTCAAGATGGATCAAGAAGTCTGACATCGGTGAATTGAAATTGTTTTTGTTTGGCGGCAGACGCATTTGCAAAGCATTCAAGACCATCTCATTCACTTAGCCTCGTCTTTCCTGTCACACTCTGTCTCGGATGTGAGGTATTATACTCGTACGCCCCCATTTAATCTCCAAACTAAGCGTTACACAAAAACGAAAGAGGTGTCACCGGAAAGCATTGCACGAGTAGGGCCAGAACCCAGCCGAAAAGCTTATGCCCACAAACGTGATGTCACAAGAGGATTTACGAGGTTACGATTTACATCATGTTTTTGGCTTCAGGAGTCCATTTTTGGGAAGATATAAATAATACATCATATTTTGAATCGAAATGGAAAGCGAAATGGGTTATGGTCTAAAATGGTTTGTCCTTCGTCCATACGATTTTTTTTAAAGTTGCAAAATTACGATTTTTTTTCGAACTTCTCCATTGCATTCTTCTAACGGATAGAGCGCAACAATAAATCCTCCCTTATGTAAGCATATCCCCATGCAAAGCGCTTACCTTCGCAAGAATCTTCGATTGTAGCACTAATAGGCAAATAGGCAAAGCATATTTGCAATGAAAAATGCAAACCTCTTCTGGTGCGTTTTGTTGCGCCTTTAAATGCAAGGAAGCGATACAAGTTCCATGCATATATCCTTACCCTTTAAAGCGAAACAACTTGTTAACTGTTTTAGATGACCTCACTTGATCTTGACTAACTGGGCGATCGTGGATGGTCTGACCTCAAAATTGTCACACAACCTGTAAAATTGAAGTGGGAAGAGCTATGCCAAACTTCGACACGCTGCCGCGCGACGTTTTTCACCATCTGTAGAAAACCTTCTGGGTCGGGCGTAAATAAATGAAGTCGAAGTGTTTCTGCACTTTGCTGCGTCTCTAAATATAAGGAAAAGATACAAGTTGCATACATATATGCTTCTCCGCTAATGCGAAACAACTTGTTTAACTTTTTTTTGGAAATGGCCAGACTTGATCCTGATTAAATCGGTGATCATCGATGGTCTGACCTTAAAATTGTCACACAACATGTAAAATTGATGTGGGAAAAGCTATGCCAAACTTCGACACACTGCAGCGCGCTGTTTTCCACCATCTGCCCACAACCTTCCGGGTTGACTGTAAAAGGACCTGCCCGAGAAGGCCCGTGGCAATATAACAAACATTGTCGCCAATAAAATTGCTGAATGAAAGTGCCATCCCCATTCACTAAATGAATTAACAGAAAATAAGAAGAGAAAATGTATGAAAGTGCGCGGAGGGACGTCCCTATTCACTACACCTGACATGACCTACTGAACTAAGACTAACAAGTAAGATTATTATTTGAGGGCTTTGAGGGCTTTTGAGGCTTTTGAGGCCATTCATTGAGGGCTTTTCGATGCACCTGATTCGTTTTTGTGGAACACTTAGTTTGGAAGTTAGACTAGTGCTAATGGGCAAAGGTCACCAAAATGTTCATCTAAGGTCAAGCCAGTCACGGAACTAAATTCTCAAGATCTTAAATTTAGTTAGGCACCATGCAAGACGTTTATGACTTATACACCTTTTGCGTCTAACTAGAAGTGTATACTGTTTGAAAACACACTTGCTGATAGAATGAGACATCATCTTAATCTAGTTCAGAGACATTATATTTGAACAAAGTTCGAAAATATTCAAAAATTTACCACAAATTTACCATGTTCAAATGCAATTTGCGTGCATTTTCTCAAACATAATCAGACTTTCATCTGATCATAAACTGCTTTGGAGAATAGTTGCAGATTAGCTTCTGTTTGAATCCACCTGTCAGCAGGATGCAAAAAGTAAGTACATATGTAAAGCTGTAAAGCATACAACATTACCCAGTATCGTTTTCACGAAAAATCTCTTATTTTCTGGCTGAGGTAATTGGTGCTATGCACGACGGATCGAACAAATATTTTAAAATATTACATCCGCCTAATTTATATTTGGACCGAAATTTGTGTACAGGGTAGTATTATGCTTTAAGCACGCCTGGACCAATGGCCTGGACCAATGGACCTGACCGTTCTATTCCGATCCGACCAATGGCTTCAGAGTCATAGCATCCGGCAATATTTTGAGTTCATACCACAAGGTATGAACTCACCAATAATACCAAAGGTACCTTTGGTAATAGATATCTCATGGATAACGAAGAGGAAGTGTGACATATTATGCATCTTTGAGAAGATTAAAATGATTAATGAAATCACATACATGAGAAAACATCAACGTTTGACTTCGCAACCCCATGACCCATGACCTCGTTACCTTCTGTGAACCCTGGCCCACTGACATTGATGAATTAGACGTCAGAACTACAAAGGCATGATTTAGCTACAATATAGAAAAACTACAAACTGCGTTTATATTTTACACACCCCGTGCAAGTGTCCGTTCTCCATGGCTGTTTTCGATTTGCGATATTCGGAACGGACGGATTTCGAATAAGTTTTCTTCCATGGGACAACTACGGGGGATCGAACGGATGGCAATGGGTAATCGAACGGGTGACAACTAAATAAGTACGAGAGTGATATATAACGTTGGCTTAGCACAAAATATCTAAAACTTATTGATATAAGTCTTATAGTTTGGCTTAATGAATATCACAAAGTTCAAGGTCACCAATTACTGATAGGTCATCCATAGGCTTACCTACGTGTGACGTTGTAATTTTACTTTGGAACATCTGGCGGTTTTGAATACGAGACATCTGGCCATGTACAACCTTGCTGACCACACAACAAGGAGTACAGTTAGGCCATCATTGCATCATTGCACCTACAGACATTACTTATATTTACGCGCAGTCGAACGCCTATCGTAAAGCAAACAAACGCGTTTCTGTCACGGTACACATATCTTGTCCCCAAAAGCATGGACATTTTCACAAGGTTCATGGAGATTCATTGTTCACATTTTGGTCCCTCCTTGTATGTTGCACATTATTGCACATTACTGCACTGCACTAAGTAGTGCAAAATAGAGTAACAATGGGATAGGACAAGGAAATAAACGTCAAATGATGAAAACTTGTTTTTCAAACTGACAGATTTATAACTGTACAATGCAGCTCTTGTAGTTTTCTTAACAAGGGCTGAACAGTTTATGATGACCATAGCGGCATAGCCTTTTTCCGTGTAACGGCGTACTTTTACTTCAGAACTGGTGGTTACTTACAACACGTACTGAATGCCACCAAACATTGCAAGGACGTAGTCTGACCATATTCGACCATGCTAGCATCACGACAAGAAGTACAATTATGTTTTATTTCCACCTGCAAAACATCATTTACATGGGTGTACCGTCGAACATCTATTGCGGGCCAATCTTTGCTATCACGGTGCACGCATGCTGCGGCCGGAAATATCATCTTCACAACCTTCGTACGACTTCATTATTCACGTTCTTTGGACACTGCTCATTTGAACATTGTTCATGGGACACTGTACTGCACGGTGGTGCATATGGTAGCTGAACGAATAATGATACTCGGAGGGAAATTGCATGCAAACATAATTCAGAATTATGTCAGGAACAAAACATTAAAAAATGAACAACTACGTATATTTCATATTGCGGAAATGTTTGAACATTTACGATTGGATTTTGAACATTTACAATTGGACATTTCACATACAAAAACACAATGATGGTAATAAATGGTAATGACTCCTGTTTTCATTTAGGCTTGCCGATGATTCAGCAACAGTTGTTTTTGTTCTTTGCTTTGTATGACGACGATAAAGATGGACACAGTGACTATCACCATTGCTCGCAGCGTTTATGCACGTCGAAAAATCACCACGTACTCTTTCCACCGGGCGTTTTCCAAAACTGAGTCGTGCACTGCTCCAGCTCTGCCAAGCCTATTATCGTTACCGTCCACATATCTGGTGTCCGTCGTTATCAACACCGGGGCCTTTATCTCCTTGGGAATCGCCACCAGGCTGGAGAGAATTGAATTATGTACGGATGGGGAGTACGGATATATGTACGGAGTACGGATGGGAGGGAGGGAAAATGTACGCCAGGCAAACACCTCAGCTATTACTTGCCTCTAACATATAGTCATCAGCAATCCACAGAGACGAGATGCTTTTTCTATAGCACAAAATGACAAACCTTTCTAACACTTGATCGCTGATACAAAGTGATCCTCATGTTGGTTACAGGTACCTACCTACCGCGCTCTATTTAATATGTATGTAGTAAAACCTGATTCAATAGGGTTGGGTTGCGTTATTTCCATGTTTGATATCGTTAAATACATGTCAGTTTTGAAGCGCAATCGCGTCGCTACGCATGCATGAACCCCTGGGTGACCTATTGATAATTGGTGAACTTAACGTTCAAGATGGTTTGTAAGGGAAACAATACGATCTGCATTAGAAAAACATGAATGTTTTGTTTTGCTTAGAAAATCATTTCCAAATCATATGTCCACATGTCGTTATTTTATCTCGTGCAGCTTTCCAATGGAAAAAAACTTACACGAAACCCTTCCTACCCGGAAAACGCAAAATCGCAAAACGTCATGAGGGGCGGCCAGAAGTATGTGATATTAATATGAGAAACGGACGTTAAAAAAAAATATTTTTTGCTTAGCCCACGAAATGACGCCCACTTTTAGTTTTGCCGTCAAAGTATATCAAATTTGGTTGGCTAGTGAACACAGGAGGTCACGAGGTCACAAGATCATTATGTCGTGAGGTCAAATGCAAGAGACCTTGCCTTTTCGGGAATGTTTCAGTTGATCATTTTTCTTCTGAAGTACATATCATTTGCCACCCTTTCTGCTTCCTATTGATAATGTATCTATCGCCAAATTAACCCATGGTATTTTATCTAAAAATAATGCCGAGTACCGTAGCCATAAAAACCGTTGGCCGATTCCGGCTAAAAATTGCAGAGCCGTGTTCAGAGCAAATGACTATCCTATGAGCAAATTTTGGTCTCAACACAAATTTATGGCGTGAAGTTTGGTCAATCTGTGGTGAAACGCACCACATTGTACCACATACACCACCACATAGTACATGCACACCACATAGCACGCATAGTACACCACACTATTTCCAACCAATGAACAGAATGCATAGCTTATTGTCGGAAGGAACACAAGAAAAAACAGCCTCTTACCATGCCCACTTTTGCAGAAAGGTCCTTCCCACGCTCCATTCGAACACTTGATCTTGCACTCCTCGCGTTTTCCGGTAATGCTATTAACCTCCAGCATGAACTGCACCTCCTGCACCACGAACAGACGTTAGAGGACGTCCACATATTTCTCGGATGCATTCATTTGTATGCATAAAATTAACAGCGAACTGTTGGTCTGTTTCCGTTACATAAGCGTGACAAAGGAACGCATTGAATACTCTGAAAATATATGTTGCGGGTTGAAATCAATGGCAGTTTTGAACACATCCTGTGGATCTCATGCCATGCTATAGATGTTCGGGCCTGGATAAATGGTTGGGGTACCTGATGCAACACTGCCTTCGGAAGTTTTTTTTTAAAGGGTTACTTTCAAAATAGACGCTAGAGAATGGTATTGCTGAAATTTGTAGGCTGCTGTGTGGAATCCGTCGCACAATACTTAATACTCCAGTTCCAATTGCATCCAGGGCAAATCATGGACCTATGACGTGACAATTTAGCTCTCATTATGACTGTGATCGCCCTGGAGTAATTTTACTGCCTTCTCCCTGCTTCATACATTTGGTGCATGCAACAATCCA
This sequence comes from Imbricaverruca yamaguchii, assembly GCA_034440575.1. NCBI lineage: Eukaryota > Metazoa > Arthropoda > Thecostraca > Neoverrucidae > Imbricaverruca > Imbricaverruca yamaguchii. The sequence goes on along the minus strand of JAOTOL010001526.1, from coordinate 1,150,421 downwards.
AGATGTAACGTGACGTTCAATACAGTAACCTAGGTGAGCCGATGACAATTATTGAAGTATGAGGAGGAGCCAAAGCCAAGGCCATCCTCGCTTTGCGTGAATAAATTGCTTTATGTTTCTTCAGTATGATAGTGGTCATATGCGCGACCGAAAGGTATTTAAAGAGTGGGACTAAGCTCCGAAATGCTTTGTGTGTGTGTGTGTGTGTGGGAAGCATCAACTCTCTCATTTTGGGAACTCAAAAATAAATTGGCCGAAATCCGAGTTTGTTTTTATAAGTGGTAAGAATAAGAGCCTCACCCCATTTCAGTACCACGGACCTCCCTGTGGAACATCGCATCCTCTGGACGACACGGACGTAAGAAATGTCAGTATCGTCCACGTCCTAGTCACCCGGCTGGTATTGCCCTCCTGTACACCACTCATGGAGCGTCTAGGCATCGCTATTCGGTGCGAAATCGTCGGCTTTACTGCTGTCGCTGTCTGGTGGTTGCTAGTCGATTTTGGGGGTTTGAAGCTTACTTGGTTTTAAGTCTTTGTGGCCTTAAGGAATCCAAGGGGCGCGGAACAGGGCTGGGGAGATTCGAATATATTGGGATTTCGAAACGCCCAGGGTGTTCAGGCATTGTGATTGCAAGATGCTGGTGGCTTAAATTTACCGATCACACTGCTATTTTCCGTAATTTCGGTGTTCTGAGGCCCTCGACCACAGAACAGCATAGTTGAACAGTATGGTTAATGAAATGCGATGCAATTCGGTTTTCGGGGGTTTGAGAATCGGTAGTTCCGATGCAGCTCCTTCAAAGCTTTCAAGCATGGATTTTAGTCTTGGCCATACGCAAACATGACGTCGTGATGCACTATCTTGTCATTTCCTGTTCGTTGTCATGAGCGAATATCATCATTTATGTACTATCCTACATCCGTGCATACCTACAGCCCCTCCGGACACATTAAGTTATACAGATATGCATATATATATACATGCATATATACATATATATATATATATATATATATATATATATATATATATATATATATATATATATATATATATATATAAATATATACACACTTATGGATAGACGGATCTCCTTTTGATAAACCTTCCTACGGCCAAATAGTTGGCTAATCCCGCCTATGTATGACTAATTTTTCCCGACGCTTCTTTTGACAAACATCACATGCCTTGCGGAGGTAATGAGGCAGCTGCATTACTAGCTGCCCCCGAAGTACGACATCTATTTAATGACCTTAGCAGATCATATTTTCAATTAACGAGCTAAAAGTGAACGTACCTTTACTTTCGTGTAGTTTATCCCTGGAGAAAATTGTGTGTTGTTGAAGTGGAGTGGAGGAGCTGCACAGCTCACTGGAATACAAAAACATTAAAATCATCAACACACATTCATTATGCGGTCTCACAGTACCGCCGCAGCCCAGTATGGCGTTGTGCTGCATGCAGGGAAAGTGAAAGGGGCAAACCAATAATAGCATAAGAGGACATCAGGAATGCTGTGAGAGTCAGGCCAAGACGATACATATAGGGTTCCGGTGCTGCACGCAGAGGATAGGGCCACGAACTTACCATCAATGCGGCCAGGAACTTACGGATCGATCTCAACCGCTCTTAGACAGCCCGTGGTGGCATACATCTTGCGTCCAATTTGGTTAAATTGCTGGAATTTCAGAAACAAGTAAAGCCTGCTTGGATACATCGACACAGCATACTCAAAATTGCCATGCGTATGTAACATTGGGCAGAGGAACCCAATTTCTAACATTCCATTTCGCCACACAAAAGCGCTCAGCGCCGTTTTTACCACCAGTGTAAGGAACCATTAGGAGCGCTAGGCGAGCGATGGCGAGATGCAGACTATGGTGATTCCCAGCTGCAGACACGTGGTCGGGCACTAGATGAATACTAAGACGACGGGAAACTTTTGGATCTGTTGCAGCTGCGTTCTCCGGGCAGCTCGTGAAAACATGCATTTCATGGGGCCTGACCTTTGTGAAAGTACGGGTGTTTCAGTAATAAGTAAAATTCATCTCTATGTTTCGGTACGGTGTATTCAGATGTGTTGGACGTGCCCCATATTTGTCAGAAGAGCCCGGTCTCGGAAATAACACCTCAAATTTCAGCTTTCGTGCACTGAATAATAATCCATCTCAGATGAAACTGGATGCGATCATGTCGAAATGAGGTTCATCAGCCGGATATACTGCAAGGATGTGCAATATAAATGCACTTTTGTTGGAATTGTCGAATTAGCATAGATATCACGCCCTGGTCCTTTTGCCCCAGTCTTCTCGCTCAGCACATGCGAAATACAACCGCTTAGCGCTGCCCTTTAATGGAATAAATACTGCCACGAGGTCGTTGGGCCTTCGGTCGTGTGGGTCATGTGTCCTGATAACATAACCAGGTGACCGCGACTAGATGGCTGATCTTTATGGATGCCGGCTTGACCAGTGAGACCAGACTGACACTGGCTAAGTACCGCTAGAAACATTTCAACAACAAAATGCGCGCAATTAAAGTATGACATGGTGGTGATAGCCAATAATAATGTAAACTAACAAAAGGGATCATCGTACGCAGCACGAAATAATCAAAATTTTATACTGAAGAACCAATATTTGACGGGCGAGATTATTAGGCAGGGGTAGGTCCCTCTTATAAGCTTGCACGATACATACATGCGAGTATATTCGAGTTTCACCCTCGCCGGTAATAATCCTGTGCAAGTCGGCCGTCCGGCCGGTTTTAGTGTACACAAATAACATGACAGACGTGACCCGGAGACCGACTACTAGTCGGCCCGGCATTGTACCCGCGCCGGCTGAGTCGACACCGACCAAGCTTGCTTATAAAGTGGCTTTATTTGGTTATTTGTTCAATAAATCGCCCGAGTACTTCGAGTGCTTGGAAGGCAATATTTTGATCGTAGGTGGCAACAGCCAAAGTAAAGGAGCAGATTCAAACTAGGGTGAACGATGATATTTAAGTGCCTCAGCAAACAAAATAACTTGTGAGGCTTAACAAGCATACCGGTCGCATTGGGCGGTACACACCGAGCGGATCTGGCCGGGCTCGGTTGGGTTGGATCAGGTCAAATCGGCCGGATCGTGTCGGACTTAGTGCGGTGGGGTTGGATTGCATTGAGCTAAGTCGTTTGAATCGGGTCAGGTCGGTTGGGTGGGATCGGGTCTGGTTGGGTCGGGTTGGGTCGGTTGGATCGGATCAGATCAGGTGGAGTCAGGCCAGGCCGGGTCAGGTGGGGTCAGGCCAGGCCGGATCAGGTGGAGGCAGGCCAGGCCAGGTCAGGTGGAGTCAGGCCAGGCCGGGGCAGGTGGGGTCAAGCTAGGCCGGGTCAGGTGGAGTCAGGCCAGGCCGGATCAGGTGGAGTCAGGCCTGGCCGGGTCAGGTGGGATCAGGCCAGGGTGGGTCAGGTGGGATCAGGCCAGGCTGGGTCGGGTGGGGTCAGGCCAGGCTGGGTTGGGTGGGGTTGCTCATGTAAACGTTTATACAACAATAACCACCCCTCAAAACAGTCTATGGCCAATTGCGTGACAGGAACAGAATATCGAACACATTTTGAGATGTTTCATAAGATACAGGATGTCATGAAACCTGTATTTATTCCCTATATGTTTATACAATAACGAACCTTCTCCACGTAGTTCCGACCATCCATGATGTGGATGTGCTAAAGTTAGTTCAACTCTTCACACCAGTTATCAGTGATGCCGCTATTAGTTGTATTTCAACAACATGCCGGGCATCCGGTTAACCACCAGCTGCGATTCTCATGCGGCGTGTCTCCGTACCTCGTTCTGCTGACAGATCACTGGCGAACGCCCGGCCACCTGTGTGCAGAGACAGAGAGAGCAGCAGAAGCGGCAGAGTGGACGGCCGACCGGCGCGGTACAGCGCCATGCCGCGGAGCAGGAGCGACGCCACAACACTGGTGTCGTGGCCGACGGCCCACTGCGAGCGAGCGATGTCGTCGCCGTCGGCGGCGGCGCAGTGATGACGTGAGAATCGCTCACGTGCACCACGCTGAGATCTCCCGGGAGACGGCGCTCATTTGGCCGAGGAAACAAGGGGATCAGTAGAGCTGCTGGCAGGGGAACCGGGACAGGCACCACGAGAAATTGGCTTGCTCCTGTATTCCGCGCCATGTTTTCGTGATACACCAAGCTATCGGTGGGTGGCAGTAGCAGGGCAGCACAATGCAACGAGCACAAAAACACACTTATTAATAAATTCATACGCAGTTCAATATCACAAGTGCCTATAGTAGTTTATGTATTCATCAAGCTTATCATGTTGTACTGACCGCGAGCCAAATCACTTCATTGGATTAGGCCAGGCGACACAAGACTGTTTCAAACAAGCTCGACCACTCAGCTTTTTTAGAGGTCTGGTTGATTGTCATGCAACTTGAAGAACAGCTGCATATCCAACAGCGAAAGCTTTGTCGCTCTTAAACTGTTCAGAAAAGTAAAGTTCAATGACTAGAGGCTGGGCGAAACATAACGATATTCCCATCGTTTTCTTTGCATTTTTGTTTGCTTGCAAATCAAGTGCATTCATCGGCGCATGCTGTAACAATAAACAGCATAGTCGTAACTAATAATACATGACCTAGCGCCACGTCGTCAGGCCTTGTTTCGACTAGTTATGTGAGTTTCGTTAGTTGAATCAAATATTGCGCAATATAATAGTTCAAATACATATACACTGACCATAAGAATGTGCTTTTGAGCTTGAGTAGATAACGACAGTCAATGAATGTGAATTCAGCGCACAAGTAAACCTTGGGTGACCCGAAAGCCAAACAAATCATAAGTCACACGAGTTCACTTCAGGTCTGTCAAGGTAATCCAGATGAGTGACTTTTTCTCCTTCTTTAGTCCAACCGAGAATCACATACTGCACTTTGTCTATGACTTGGGAAATACTAGAAGGACAAAATAGCAACATCGACAACATAAAACGTCGCTAACGTCAGCCACGAATCAAACTGGCAGTCAACGATAACACTTAATGAACAAATATGAGCGTCTCAAGGGGTCAGAGGCGGATGTATGGTCAACATCAACAATGGAGAATGCGTCGCACATTTCATCATCTGCCAAAGTTCGAATACGCATGACCATATGGTCTGCTACCAATGCTGAAATGTACACACATGTGAAACATGTTCAATGGCGTAGCCAGACACGACAGGGAAAGGGGAGGAAGATATTTGGTGAAGGCATGCAAATATTCTTTGAGGCTCTATGTTTATATTTAATTGCAGGGTGCATCCAATAATAGCATGCCCTTGACTGCGCCACCCTGGCGCTGCCACTGGCCAGCAAGGTACAAGACTGCTCACTACCAAATACGCCCACTGCCAAGGTAATTAATATATGCCCAGGCTCATCAAGCTGCGTCAAATCGTAATTCGCAAATATAAGCAGGACTTCTAGGCAGAAATCACGTCTAACTATTTTATTCTGGTTTCACCAATAAAATACATATGTTGAATAGCATACCCTTGATTTTTTGTTGCTGTCTAGATGTGCATCACATACAAGTAATTATCAATCAATAGCAAACACAAATTATGGCACTTGAATAAATATTCCACCTGAATCAAAATGTTCAGGGTAGTATGGGTTGGCTTAGTATGGCTAACCTTTAATCAGCTATTTATAATTATTCTGACCCGGTTCACGTACGGCAACATACTTGGTTGCCATTGGCAACCAGAAAATGATTACAGGGTACTTTACACACACTGTTAGATATATTTTAAAAAATTACATCTGTGAAATGTTTTTCCAATGACATTAACTGGCACATGCTTATGAACCATATTGTTCAATAAATGGCTTGTATAAACAAGACAGCTTGCATAGCTATGGCAACTAGGCAGTTATCATACCACTGACAACAATACTCCATTCATTACCATCGGCCCTTCATTCATAAGGCTCCTTCATTTACAGATCCAAATAAGTACCAATTGGATGCTCTCTCTTGATAAAAAGTCAGTTTTTGTAACTGTTATATGCCGCTCCCCCAGTACTTCTATTTCTTCCATCATAAATTCCAGCGTTCAGTACCGCCACTGAAAATGCACATCAATGGCAAACAGAGGTGGAAAGAGGGAAGAGGGTGCTGGGTGCACGTGCCGCCTATTATTCTAGCCCCATATAAAAGTGGTGCCTTTCTGGCCTGGAAAAGGCGCTCCTCCAGGTAGGCTCAAATGCATGCCCTCACCATTCAACGGATTTTCCGGCAAGACAGCTCATCCATTTCAGAGGAAAAGGCGCCCCTGTAAGACGCTAAGGTTCTCAAGATGTTCGTGGGCACCCCACCCTGTCGCGGAGCGGTTTTCATCCGAAGGCACCTCTCCAAGGACTTCCTCAGTGAAGGCCCTTCGAGGAAATCGTACCCCAACAGGCTAATTCCTTCTCCCCGATGACAATTCATGGATCCCATCCTGCTACCACATCATCCTCGAGATAACAAGCACTATTTCCGTGGAGCCTTTTGCTCATCACTGACAAAAATATTAACAACAGGCATCAGCATATTTTCATGCAATCCGGTGATGTAATCAAAATATGAAAGATTTTCATATGGACTATACCAACTTGACCACATTCGGAAATGGCTTGCTTCGGAGTGCTAGTGCCGCAACGAGGCCACACATTTGGAATCGTATAAGGGATATGCTTTACAAATGTAGAAGATCTACGTCAATTTGCAACACATAAGCAGGAAGAAATCCGCAACATTTTTTTGGGTAAACGTGAAATATCTGTATGTTTTATCGCGGAATTCTTGGATGGGTTTTTTAAGGTTCCAATCTACTCGGAGGGGTGAACGAATCAACGCATTCTTGAATGGCGTGTCCCATCCTGATTATCGTGGCAATCAGCTTGCGTTTTCAAGGGATAACAACATTCATACTTTAGGAAAAATTCCACTTTGTTGCTTCCAAGAACCGAGGTGATATTGCCAAATACTTACAAATTATCAAAGTTAACATGTGCAGTTTGGAAGGAACTGTAATTTGATGAAACATCCATATCACGCACCCATATTGCTCATGGTCGCAAAAAGATTGTGCTACCAAGAGGTCTCGCATTGATAAGATCGATCTCCTATCTTCCAGGGAGGGTAGGATTTTTAGCGATCATTTAACTGCAATAATTATTAGCGATCAGCCATGGGTGCGGGAGAAGCTTCAAGACAGAATAAAGTGATCATCTTCAAGATGCTACTGGGAGAAAAGGATGCGAATACCTTTGGAATCCATGCTATGTTGTATGTTCTTGACAGAAAGGTATACTATTAGGTGGGTACGCAGATATATATATATATATATATATATATATATATATATATATATATATATATATATATATATGTATACCATAGACTATGCCAAGAATTGTATTATCCCAACCATTGTCCATATTTCCATGATTGTTCCACATATAGGTAGCGCCTTAATCCCTATGATTCCCATGAATCAGCTTGGTAGCTGAACGAACCCCAAATGCTTAAATTGTCCAAATAGGCATGTCAAACAAGCAAAGGAAAAATCGTCTTTGCAGCCGCAGACGTTCCGGCTTGCTGGGGCCACGGGCGTCCCCGACCACCTGATAGAAGACCCCAGTAACCAGAAACCTGAGAATAGACGGCGGGCCGTTGTCATTGTGTTGATAAAAAATGTTGCGTCTCGACTTTTTATGAATGTCAAACAGATTTTGAAAGGAAGATATTGAAACATCAATGACTGACCTCAAGAGGAGCATTTCATCATGCACCTGCAGTGGATGGCTGCGGGCAGTGTCCGGCAGCTGCATGGATCTCCCTACGGTCTGGGGAAAAAACCAGACATTGCCTCCCGGCTATGTACAGAGTTATGTCAGAATGTACGTTTTCTTAATAAATTATATTGCATAAATATGGGAGTCCATTAATCACCAGTAATTAAGGATACATACTTAATTACTATTCCACCAGCTTTACCTGAACGTATCAGCACCACAATGGAAATTAATCCTGGGCCGAAAAATTATCCTGTTATGCCTATCTGAGGCTCCATCATCTCAAGTGCCGAACTCCAGCATGCCCATGGGAAGAACACTAAGAGCAACACTTTAACAATAACACTACACTAATATTATGTTCACACAAAACTAATAATCTACTACCCTAAAACTGGATCATCGGTAGGCCTCACGCCGTATGGTGAATTCAAGTAAGTTTAGACGTAAATATCTCGGGTACATCACTTTTAAAGTGTTAAAAATAATTCAAGACGATTTAATATGATACCGAAACAATTTTGTATACTATCCAGTTTATGACCACATGAATTGATCTTAGGTCATGCTGGAACAATGCATTTGTTGATAAAACAATCACTTCAGCCTTCGCCAAGTACGCACTGCTTGGAAAGTGACACTAAAGAGTGGCCATAATCCGTCATAAAGTCATGAAATGTTTCATGGCTTAGCCAAAGACACCGGGCCATCCGGGTTAAGCCTATATAGGGGAGAAGGCACTATAAGACGGGAAGAAAGTATACTGAAACACTATGAATCAATACCACAATTTAGTTATAAAGACGCTCTCCCTTACAAACAGATCAAATAAGGTCAGATCACCGCCTGGGTCGGGTCATCTCAGGTCATTCGTCAGCCATCCAAAGTCATAAAGACATAAAGACATTACAGATTAGTGCAACTATGAGCCACAAGGGCCCTTCTTGGTTGCACTCTGTACACTTAACCAGTCGCCCACCAAATCTGTCAATCAACCCTCCCTGTAATACTGAAAAGCAAGCCCTCTATTCTTATAATGATTGTCTATGCTGTTTTTAAAGATGTTCAATGTGCTGCTACTGACAATGCTTTCTGGCAGCTGGTTCCAGTGTTCTACTGCCCTGTTGGTGAAGAAAGTATGCCTTAACCTTGTTCTGCTGTGGTTAACCTTAATTTTGAATTTATGACCTCTAATTGCATCATTTCTGTTAAATTCAAACATTTCCCCAAGATATCCCCTCCCCAGACCATGGACAAATTTAAAGACCTCCATGAGATCTCCTCTCAACCTTCTACATCTAAGTGAAAACATATTCAATTTCTTCAATCTTTCCTCATATGCCAGGTTGCTTATGCCATCAACCATTTTTGTAGCCCTCTTTTGTACTCTCTCTAAAAGCCAACAATCTTTTTCATAGCTAGGAGACTAAGCTTGGATGCAGTATTCCAAATGTGGCCTGACATATGCACAGTAAAGCTTCCTGATAACTTCCTCACTTCTGTATGATGCATTCCTATTTATTGCCCCGAGCATTCGCAGTGCCTTCTTCCTGGCTTCCTTGGTCTGTTCTGATGTCCCCAATTTTGTGTTGTGATGTGAGACTGTGGGATGTGAGGGATGTGAGACTTACTGGCCTATAGTTTTCAACTTTCCCTCTTTCTCCTTTCTTGAAAATAGGAACTACATTTGCCCTTTTCCAATCGGTTGGAATTTCATTTTGTGAAGCTTATCTACAAAATATTATACTAAGTGGAAATGCCAGTTCCTATTCAGTTTTCCACAACACCCTAGCATAAATTTCACCAGGACCTGCTGCCTTGTTTGGCTTTATTTTCCTGATATGATTTTAAACAACATCACTATCAATGAAATCAACATCATTTATCAGATCACATGTCACTGAACTATGGTGTACGGTCGGCAGATTGGTCATATCTTCCAATGTAAACACTCATTTAAACTGCTTGCTCAGCTCCTCAACCATCCCACTATCCTCACCCAATGTAGTCCCGTTTACTTCCAGTGGACCAATTGTGCTAGAAACTTTACTCAGCTTGTAGAAACTAAAGAACGTTTTACTGTCCCCATTACAGTTTCTAGGTAAATCCAGTTCTTTTGCTCGCTTGGCTGCTCTGGTTTTTTGCTTCACAGTGTCTCTAGCTTTTCGATACGCCTTTGGATTAACGACATTTGAGGCTTCTTTAAAGACTCTAAATGCAGTTTTCTTAGCCTTAATTGCCTTTATCAAGTCTGGTGTAAGCCATGCTGGCTTTCCTACCCTTCTTTTACGTCTCGGCTTTTGGGGGACATGTCTAATCTGAATTCTGAGAGAGAGAGAGAGAGAGAGAGAGAGAGAGAGAGAGAGAGAGAGAGAGAGAGAGAGAGAGAGAGAGAGAGAGAGAGAGAGAGAGAGAGAGAGAGAGAGAGAGAGAGAGAGAGAGAGAGAGAGAGAGAGAGAGAGAGAGAGAGAGAGAGAGAGAGAGAGAGAGATATATATATATATATATATATATATATATATATATATATATATATATATATATATATATATATATATATATATATATATATATATATATATATATATATATATATATATATATATATATATATATATATATATATATATATATATATATATATATATATATATATATATATATATATATATATATATATATATATATATATATATATATATATATATATATATATATATATAAGAGAGAGAGAGAGAGAGAGAGAGAGAGAGAGAGAGAGAGAGAGAGAGTTGTCAGTCTTGATGAAAGAATACCATGATCTGAGGAGTTCTGTGTGTGACATGGTTCCGTCAGCGCTCAGCAGACGAGTCGCCAGAACAAAAGTACTTCTCTCTTCTTGAAGCATCTTACAATAGACCAAAATCGTTTGGAATTTCCTACAAAGTTTTAACCAGAGCTTTAAAGTATTATTTGCAGGCAGAATGTCCACCTGCGACTCGCCTGACTGAAAATTCGGCCCTAATGTATAGGTCATCACGGTTTCTTGTCATACTTGGGTCGGCATCATGGTTAGCGCGTAATGGCCACGGATTGCTACATGGCTAAATCACAGTGTATAGCATTACTTTGCATCCCATGACACATTCGGAAAGCAAAGTCCAGAACTTTCGCCTCCGACCTTGGGGAAAGTGTTTGCCTCCCCCACTCAAATTTCAAGGGTGCCTTCGCAGCTCCCTTTATCCGCCGCACTTGTATTACATAATAAAGGGTAATTAGCCTAAAGGTGAAATTGATGTCCACCCGTCAGATACATAGACACCACTGGCCCTTCGTTCATGGTCCTCTCCTGGGGCGGGGATGGCCGAGTGGTTAAGGTGTGGGGCTATGGGTACCAAAGGTCCCGGGTTCGACTCTAGCGCCACTCAGGACATTTCCCAATCCCGCGGCCCACCGGCGAAACAGTGTGGGCGGCGCCATTAGCCGTGAATGTGCATAAAGTGTGTCGTGAACCAATCAATAAACAATCATGGTCCTCTCCTCCCAGTCAAACTGAAGTTCCTCTTGCATAAACGCTACTGGTGGGTGGGTGGGGGAGATGGGAGCTCGAAAGGCTAGGATAAATGACCCCATTGAAGCCAATGGTAGCATTCCTGCCAAATCATGTCAAACGAGGCTCTGTCATCTTCCCGTATCAACACAATACCGGATATGTAAATGCTTGATTTGACTTGAAATGAAAAAAACTGGCATTATATGTCTCCTTACATTCCCAGTTGGAACTGTCACTGGTGAAACGACATACATTTATTGGTGGGATGGAAAATAGATAGGAAACGTTTTCGCACTATAACATAGGTCCTGACGAAGAATGCCTGAGACATCCCGATGAAAGCTTCGATAGAGGCGAATCTGTCCCCTCTCATACCAAAAATATGGTTCACTTTGAAAATAGAACATCCCACACTACTTTGTGTCTCAGGTTGTCATAATTCCACCACAATTCAGGCAAAGAAATGAGAGGGCCATGGTTGCATGAACATTATTACTAGAACTTTAGATTACGAATATTGGCGATAGATGGCGGAAGGGTTATCTGCAGCAGATCTATACGGTGACTGAACATAACATCAAGATTACCAGGGGACCGTGCATGTTCGCGTCAATGTTATGATGGATACATGACCATGGTCACCACCGCCTCACGACCACCGGAACGCGTTGTTGTGCTAAAACAACAAACCACTAGAAAACAACAGCCCGCTGCTACAGTTCTCTAATCCATAGCCACACGAACACATTTCAATTTGTTTCTCTATGGACGGTTCAGGATCAGTCATCCTCGTATTGCCTCTTGCTGTGATGATCACTGCTCATTCCGCTCTGCCATTTGGTGCGATTGATTGCTCATTTGGTAGTTCTCTATTTTTCATTTCGTGGGGTGGCAACCTTCGCTCTTTTGCATTTTTCTTTTCAAGTGGGGTAACGCCTGTCACCCCATTTGGTTTCTCGATGGCGTACTTTCGCTTCCTGTATTGCTGAAGTCTTCGTGTTTATATAGATTTCATTACGTAGGACATTTTCTCTACGATGGGGAAAACGCAAGGACACTGCTCCCCAACTCGCCACTTGACTCCTAATCGGAATTTCCTCCACGGACTACACCCAATGACCATCGCGCGAACACAGAGTTCACCCCTGATGCTCCCTCACTTCATGAAGGTGTAGCTGACCCGCGCCGGACTATTTCTCTCGATGACGCCATGGGATCTTTTTGTACCTCGCCGACCCCCGCTCGTCCTCAGACCATGACCTCGCCTCACGATCCGAACCAAACTATCACGCTCCATGTCGCTGACCCATTGTCAAACCAAACCACGCGTTCCCAACATGACCCAATCTAACCTATCGAACCCTATCTTGACAGTGTTGACTCTTACATAGTTGTCAAACCTCTCGGGGAAGCGCTTCCTTGCTTCCGTCGTATTAACGTTTTTTTTTTTAACCAACTAAGCAACCATCGCCATCTGCTAATTAGTAAATCCCGACATTGAGGCCCTTGCCAGCGGATCCCTAGTCATCAAAGCTTAATCCCGAGTACAGACTAAAGCCCTCCTCCGCACCACAACTTTTGGTGGAAAATCCGTCACAGTCACTTATAGTCACTTCCCATTCAAATCGTAGCGCCACCAAGGGCATCATCTTCGTACCGAATCTCCGCTTAATGTCTGAGGCAGCCTGGCCCCCAGGCGGGGACCAGGCGGGACGGGTGACCCGCGTCCACCGCATCACCCCCTTTAAAGACGACCAGAAACGTGGAACGAGTCTCCCAGTCCTTATCGTCAACTCTACCACTCTTCCCCAGATCCTCCTCGATGGATACCCAGACTACAATTCCGTGTCTCTATTTCAAATCCTCCCGGCCGTTTTAAGTGCTAGCGCTTCGGCCATGACAGTAGGACATGTCAACAACCAGCCCAATGCCCCATCCTTCTCCACCTGCTCCAAACAAGCCCACTGCTTAAACTGTCACACCTCCGGCAACCTCACCACCTCCAATCTCTGTCCAGTCTGGCGACGAGAAAAAGAAGTTTGCGCCGTCAGGGCCAACACGGGTGTTTCCTACCACCATGGCCGGCCGTTTGTCGAGGCCACCTCCCCTCCACCCATACGTATGCCCAGGGGGGCAGTATTGCTCCCCCACTCCTCGAGTCAACACCACTTCTACTTCCATTCAAACTGACATGATTCCCGATTTAGGTCTACTCAAAAAGCACACACCGCTGTCCACACCGACACAAACCGCTCCGGCTCCCAACGCACAGAACTCCGGCTCCACACACCCAGGCCATTTCCACGAGGAGCGGCAGACCTCGCAGTCAATCACGTGCCACCTCCGTGGGGCCGCCGATCGAGCCCGGCACGTCCAGCGCCGGCCGGCGCCCACGTGACCAAACCAACTCCTCCCAGCTGGCAGGCATCCCCGCGGTAGTGGTCGGGCGCCTTTCCAAGGTCACCGACTGACAGGCCAGATCGGGTGAGTCCACCACCGCCGTCCGTTCCCAGCCTACCTGTCCGCCAGAACTACACTCCTGGCTCCGACATGCACCGAACGGCACCGATAAACATGAATGTTTCTCTTTCCAATGTACCTATTTTTACAATGGAATTATTGTAGCTTAGTATTGATATGAGCACAAATAAAAGCATTTATTAATTTACTCCTTCGCATTCTAATCACTCTACAGGGATTAGAGGGAATTAATCTCTACAGGGATTAGGGAACCTGGTTCATACCTACCGATATATAAATTTTTAATATTTTCAATTATTCGCTGTACCGTCACGACGAGGTACGTGGACTGGGCTGTATCCCGCAGTGGGATACAGCCCTTTACATCATCAGAGATTGCACACATACACAAATTACACTTAATTCACCGTTACGGCCGCAGCTTTAACTTAGCTTTTTCACAACCGAAAGAAGATGTCTCTTCACTGTATATTCCACCATCTGTAGACAACACAAACATTTCGAAATAATCAGAAAGCCTCATAGCAAATTTCACAAAACCAATCATTTTACTTGGCGATTTCAACTCTAATAGTCCAGCGTGGAATAAAAAAACGTACACAATCAGAAAACTAGTGGACGCAATATTTAACACATTTCTGACCGACATAATTTAATACTACTTAACACGGGAGAGCTAACATTTTTTCATCTCAGAAAGTCTGGGTATTGCTCTCAGGTATTTACAAAGAAAGGATAGATTTGTGGTCACCAGTGGGACAGATGCGCAACAAAAATTCTTACACCAGCATAATGCAGTAGCTATATCACTATCTGCACTACACACACCGAGCTTGCAACACAAGCTATAAACAAATAGTTTATAGAAGTTTATAATATAGTTTATAGAAGACACGATCGTCCTTTAGAAAAGGACGATCGTGTCTCACAAATCTCTTGGACTTTTTTTTAACTTCGCCACAGAACAACTTGATCAGGGAAATCAGGTTGATGTAGCATATCTTGACTTTAGTAAGGCATATGACATGGTACCCCATAAACGGTTAATGATGCAGCTTCAGGCCCATGGTATTGCAGGTAGCATCTTAACATGGATAGAGTTGTGGCTTTCAGGTAGACAGGAAAGAGTGATGCTAAATGGTACAAAGTCATCATGGCAAAATGTTCTTTGTGGAGCCCCCAGGGGTCAGTACTGGGGCCACTACTGTTCATTATATTTGTAAATAGCATTCAACAATTCAGACTTGGTCCTTCGCCTTACACTAGAGCTCAATGCTTATGGGGTTATCTGTTGGTGCAAATGACAATCTCCACGTCTAGTACCTCTCAGGATATGATGGAACACCTCCTCCCTTCGCCCCAGCATAGTTGTGTTCTCCGGAAACTAGAGACTTGAGGGTTGGCTTATTTTTATCCCATGATCCCATGCATTTTGTCATGGACGACACCCATGACCGACAGTAGCGATTGACAATGGTGACCGGACGGACCGCACAATGGTGACCAGCGGCGGTGACCGACAGTGATGACCGACAGTGGTGACCGACAACCGTTGCCAGCAGTGGTGACCGACAGCCATAGCCAGCAGTAGAGACCGACAGCTGTGACCGACAGCCATATCCAGCAGTAGTGACCGACAGCTGCGACCGACAGCCGTACCCAGCAGTAGTGACCGACAGCTGTGACCGACAGCCGTAGCCAGCAGTAGTGACCGACAGCTGTGATCCACAGCCGTAGCCAGCAGTGGTGACCGACAGCTGTGACCAACAGCCATAGCCAGCAGTAGTGACAGACAGCTGTGACCGACAGCCATAGCCAGCATTAGTGATCGACAGCTGTGACCGACAGCCGTAGCCAGAAGTGGTGACCGAAAGCTGTGACCGACAGCCGTAGCCAACAGTGGTGACTGACAGCTGTGACCGACAGCCGTAGCCGGCAGTGGTGTCCGACAGCTGTGACCGACAGCCGTAGCCAGCAGTGGTGACCGACAGCTGTGAACGACCACTGCGCTGTGACCAGCCGAGCCGTGATCGCACCCATTGCCGGACTTTAGTGAGCATGGGCCGAGCGTGGCGCGCCTGGATAGTGCAGCTTCCCCCCCCCCCCACCGATCCCAGTTGGCTGCCTGGCGTCCGGACGCCGCCGGCCAGAATCAGATTCACAGAAACTGCAGCATGTCCTCCGAAATCGATCGCAACTGTGGGCGGGCCCGGTGCCGATGCAGTGAGTTCGTGCCGTGTCTATGGAGCCGCCCGCAGCGCGGCGGCCGTCGTCTCTCAAAGCCCGTGGCACGAGCGGGGCCGATGTTTCCGGGCGGCAGCTCGCCTTCGGCAGGGGTTCGCGGCCACGGCACGCTGCTGCTCAGTGGACCGTGAGCCGAACACTGCACGGGCTGGGCGTGGCTGTCGGAGCGGCTGGGTTCGACTCCGTCAACACCGACTTGATCTCCCGATATGTGGCTGGTCTCGTCCCCGTCGAACCGGCTCATTCGAAGAGCCACTGCTGTGCAGAGGCTGTGATTGTGGCGTGCCGCTGTGGTGTACTGAGGACCGGTTGCTGTGGTGTGCTGAGGTCGGGCGGCTGTGATGTACTGAGGGCCGGCAGCTGTGGTGTATTGAGGTCGGACTGCTGTGGTGTATTGAGGTCGGACGGCTGTGGTGTATTAAGGCCGGACTGCTGTGATGTATTGAGGACGGACGGCTGTGGTGTATTGAGGCCGGGCAGCTGTGGTGTTTTGAGGCCGGCAGCTGTAGTGTACTGAGGGCCGGCAGCTGTGGTGTATTGAGGTCGAACTGCTGTGCTGTATTGAGGTCGGACGGCTGTGGTGTATTGAGGCCGGACGGCTGTGGTGTATTGAAGCCGAACGGCAGTGGTGTATTGAGGCCGGGCGGTTGTGGTGTATTGAGGCCGGGCGGCTGTGGTGTGCTGAGACGGGCGGCTGTGGTGCATTGAGGATGGACGGCTGGGTCTGCGCTGCGCTGCTGTGGCCGTGACGAATCGACGTGACGGCCGGAGGTTGGTCTCTCCGTAGTCGTGACGTCACGGGCCAGCGATACGAGGCGGACTTGTCGAGTCAGTGCGTCGGCGACATGCCGCCAGTGCAGTGCGACTGTGCGGTGGCCTGGCCGCCGCCGCCCACCGCCCGTCACATGTGAGCCACGTCCGTCTACGACTGCTCGAGACGACCGTGTCGTGGCAGTGACGTGTGACCGTCAGACGTTGTTGTGACCGACCGTCAGTCGGCGTTGTGACCGACCGTCAGTCGGTGTTGTGACGGATCGTCAGTCGGTGCGGTGACAGACCGCCAGCCCAGAGTTGTGACGGATCGTAAGCCAGTGCGGTGGCGGACCGGCGGCCACCGTTGTGACGGGCCGGCAACCGCTGTTGTGACGGATTGTCCACCATCGATGTGACTGGTCGTCAGCCAGTTTGTGGTAGATCGCTAGCCACAGCCGTGGCAGACACGAAGCTCAGAAATGGCTGTGCCGGTGCCCAAGGGGGCCGATTTCGGTCGAAACAAGCGCACCCGGCGCACCCTCGTCATGGCGGTGGTGTTTGTGCTGTATCTGGTGCTGGGTGGTGTCGCCTTCCGCTACCTCGAGACGTACGATAAGGTACTGATGGTGCCACAGCCGGAGCCAGCCTGGAGCTCCGTACAAGGTAAATCTCCTGGTCAACGTAGCCCAAGACGCCGTGGTCTGTGTGCTCAACGGCTAGCTTGGTACACCGTATGCACCTTTTAAATCCATGGCTATCTATTGATGCTTCATTCAGTTATTTATATTCATTCATATATATTCATATATATTATCATATACATTATATGATATCATATCATATATCTATATTATCATATATATATATATTCATTTTATTCATTTATATTATTCATTTATATTATTCATTCGTTGAGTCTTTTTCAGAAATCACTTGGATACTTTTCAGCTCTCTAAAACGTTCCTCGCCGAGAAAGGGGGCTGGGCAGCGACACGCCTGTCCTCATAATAATTTGTGCGATTGCGTTGATTAACCCTCCCCGTCTTTCCGGTCATTTTCTCACACGCCGTCTCGCAGGGGAGGGGGTCGATAAGGTTTCACTCCGGGGTTAAAAAGCCTTTCGGTGGTCGCCGACGAGATACAATTCTGGAAAATTTGTCGCCAATCAGGTACGGGTCAAATGGGGAGTGAGAGTGGGCAGGGTGGTGAAAGCGTCCCTCGGGATTGGGTGACATGAAATTTCCAAAACATGGCTTTTTATGATTAACCACTTTCCCAGATCTGACAGCCTTCCATCCTTTCTTCGATTGTTTCCTCAGAAATAGATGTCGCTGGGCGCCCTGAGTAAATATTGGCGCAACAAAAGGAGTGTCACCCTTCCCATAGGAACTCCTGAATGTCGCTCGGAGAGCAAAGTCGCTCGGAGGAAATGGAGAATGAACATATTTTTCTCGAAAATAGCGAAGAATGACACAATCCGGAGTTCGGCATATGAAGGTGAAAAATCACAAACGATCTTCATCAATAGGACATCAATTGCTCGCAATCTTCCACCGTGCATATAATATGTTTAGCTTTTAGTCCAGATTAATATTTATAATTTCCATTAGCAGTCATCTTATGTCACATACAAAACAACGAATAATTATGTGATAATGACGAGCACCATACTTCTACACTTCGACGGTAGGAACAAAACTAGAAGGCATGAGCCGCCCATTCAATTAAGATCTTATTAAGCACATTTTTCAGATGAATTTGTTTTATGTAAGAAATATGAAAATACTTTGGATGAAATCCTGATCTATATGAATCTCAATGTTGCACTTCTAAATAGCGTCCTATAAAATTGTCTAGACGAAGCAAATGGGATATAACTAAGATAACATTTCACACCATTGCCGACCAGTTTTAGCCGCGGCAGTGTTGGCTTCACCTCCGCGGCATCAGCAAGCTTACAGTTATCACAGTGACCGCCTCACAGCACTGGCAATGGCCACCTCACAGTCGTAGCAGTGGCCGCCTCATAGCCGTGACAGTGACCGCCTCACAGGTGCGGCAGCGGCTTCCTCACAGCCAGAGCAGCGGCCGCCTTACATTCATGACAGCAGCCGCCTCACAGGTGCGGCAGTGGCTTCCTCACAGCCCTGACAACGGCCACCTCACAGCCAGAGCAGCGTCCGCCTTACATTCATGACAGCAGCCGCCTCACAGGTGCGGCAGTGGCTTCCTCACAGCCCTGACAACGGCCACCTCACAGCCAGAGCAGCGGCCGCCTTACATTCATGACAGCAGCCGCCTCACAGGTGCGGCAGTGGCTTCCTCACAGCCCTGACAACGGCCACCTCACAGGTGTGGTAAGTGACCGCCTCACAGGCGTGGGAGCCATCGTCTCACAGCCGTGACAGTGATCGCCTCACATCCACAATATCGACCGCTTCACAGCGTAGCAGTGGCCGCCTCACAGCCGTGGAAGTAGTCGCCTCACAGGTTTGGCAGTGGACGCCTGAAATAGTCATCACAAGTATCACAAGTAGTTGCCACCACTTTGCCACATTTCCACAGACGTAAGATATGCTAAACTGAAAAGGTGCCTAAACGATTTGAAAACACAGTTCATTCCACCGACCCTCCCCAATACTTGCAAGTATGTTCAGTTGTTCAAGCAAGGGTTTCTTACAGCACTCTCTCTGTGATACAGTCTGCGTGCCAGGTCAAGGGCATTCCGCCGAACGATCAACTGACTTGAGACGTTTTAGTGGTCAGCACGCGATGCGTGCCAAACAGGTAAGCCACATATGCACGACCGGTGCCAAAACTTGCGCTGCGAGCACGGCAGGTTCTTCAAGATGTGGTAAGCAGCGCGGACGGACTCTGGTGGCAAGGTGTTGGAAATTAACCCGCTAATATGCAGGCAAGACGCAGCCGCCAGTACAGCGCCGACGACACTCTCGGTCGGCGAAGCCTGGATGGCGCGCAGGTCACTGATTATGCGGATGCTGTCTATCTTATAGAGGGTTAAAATAATGGTTTTTCGTTAGGTGTGAGATGTTGGAACGCGCACAGTATGATGTCGAAATTTGCCATGGAATTCGTATAATTTAATATGGTTTTGACGTCTTTCAGACTCAAATTTGAGCCAATGGTTTACATACTTGTGACTGTATCTTTATAATATATTTTAAGATCTATAATTTAAGAGGAGCTATATTCGGCATAAGGAGAAATGCGATAAACTGGTATCGTATGCCGCACCACATTATAGGTAATCTATTTACCTGTAATTGCATTACGAAATGTTCGTGTATCACCATTCCTTATTGAGAGCATGCACATGCTCTCAATAAGGAATAATCAATATAAATCAATAAAGGAGATACTGCTAGAAAGGAAACACTAAGATTTAAGGAGCAGGATCAAGGAACAGGATGTCGATACTTCTTGCAGAAGAATGTCGATTGAATGTTCAGAAAGCGATACATTGCACCCTATTTCACGAATAATTTATCACCGATCTTATACAACTTCTTGTTATTGCTGTCCTTGAAGCATCCGACATTCCAAGCTCCTTGAAGCAGAAGCTCCTTGAAAGAGCCAGGACCGACATAGAGGGTGATATCTCGCTTACCTTGATAAAAGAGAAAAAGGTTCACACAAAACGCAATGCATGCAGCGGAGTATAATAATATGTGATAGTCGAGTTAATTGAGATCAACGCGAATAATGCTAATTTGAATTAAAATGTTTGGCTGGCCATAATGTACTGTATATACTGTAATATACTGCATCCAAACGCCAAATCTTGCACCCTGGCATCACCCACTCAGTTGAACATAGAAGAATATATGATCGATTGCAATCAAAAAGGGTTGTGCACATATACATCCAGATCAGTGACTACCTAGTTCGAAAAAATTGGCCAATCCTGGATTTGGTGCATCAAAAGCATCATTCTCTTGAGGAAACCTTCATATTTTCCACATTCGTAGGTCAAAAATGGTTCTTGAATATGAACTGCTCCATGATGTTCTCAAGATTTACTGGAAAGCACAAGCCGAGATTATGATGCCATAAGCTTGAATACAAATATCCTCTCAAAATTTAATTGCACCCAAAATAATTCATCCCCACATCCAGGATTGCAAAGCACGAATCGAGTCTACTGACTGCTGACATGTACTTTGTCCAGCCAGGGCTGAAAGAACGTTCCTGTATTGGATGTTTGTCATCCAGAAAATTATCCTCCATGGGGGATTACCTTGGATATATGGGATTAAATATATGGGACCTTTTCACAAATAGATCTGAGATGTTTGCAAATGACTGCAAGCTTCTTTCTGCTTGATTGACATTTCCGAGCTAACTGGAGATACAGAAAGGAATGAATGGTTCAGAAAGACAAAATTACAATTTTGGAATGGAATGTTAAACATTTGGCACTCAAAATGCAACACTAAATAACACCTTCAACCATGTCCAACTGAAACTGAAGCTGAAACTTGCTTTGTTTGAAACTGAAGAATTCCATCAAGATTTTTACACACAGCACCAAGCTCACGACACATGTACATATATGCTACAGCTTATGGCAACTTTATTGAAGGGAAATGTATTTAACCAAACTTTATTGGTTTTTATTGTTGCCAATGCTGAAGCAAGTTGATAATATATATTACTCCAGAAACATCTAGCATAGTTCCAGAAAAAAATGAAATAATGGTACATATCCAAGGATACCTGAAACAAATTATGCTTCCAACAAGCATTGTTTTCAATGTTTGGTTGAAGCAAATACCATCTATCCTAAATATATCCTATTCTAAATATCTGGATGATACCTATGCAAAGACAAGCACCATCATTGTATTGT
Source organism: Imbricaverruca yamaguchii (assembly GCA_034440575.1). Lineage (NCBI taxonomy): Eukaryota > Metazoa > Arthropoda > Thecostraca > Neoverrucidae > Imbricaverruca > Imbricaverruca yamaguchii. The sequence goes on along the minus strand of JAOTOL010001526.1, from coordinate 1,128,699 downwards.
AATCTATGTGCATATTAGAGTTGGTTTTTTCTCATTTAAACATAATTGAAAATGAAACAGCAAATTCTGGAAGGGCAAGCTGGATAGCAAAGAAAAGCAGAGTAAGCAGACCAAATCAGCACCAGCTCTGCATTCCAATGTTCTTCCATAAGGGTATCTTAATCTAAACACTGGCCATCTTATGAGCTTCAGTAATTTGTAGTTTACACTGTACACAAGACATGCTAATCAGTAATCACCGACCACGCCCGGATACCTATAACCTGGAACTAGGGACCTATATTGATAGTGTCAATATGAATCAAGGCAGTTAAGCAATCAATTTGCGAAAACACGACGTTAATTCACAATCACGATTAGGTACAAGTATCGCAAAGAAACAATTTTCGAACGAATAACTGAACAAGCCACCTAGAGTAGCCTGATTTCCAATTCCTCATTTACAACTAGATTCCTAGGCGACGACCCTATTGGTCGGCGGCAGGGCTAAAAATCGTATCGTTCTGTCGTCGTGGACGACAACCACGAACGGGGACTTTTGGCGACCACATTTCCATATCATTAGAAATATTATATGTGAAATCATATAAATGGTACCTACTATACATAAAATTGACTACGTCACGATATCCGTGTCAAGGTACGCAGGATTGAAACGAATCGGATTGGACCGGGACTGGAAATGTCACTCCGTGCAGACCTCTAGAAATGTTACACCGTTCAGACCTCTACCACCCACCGCCACGCTACCATTTCTTCATTCCCATCGTACGCTTTTGGGTTTCATCTAGTACGCTCATCGGCAAAAAAAAATGACTCAACGGCAACAAAGTATGGTCGAGACAACCATTCCATCGTTCAGATGACCGCCGACGATAAAATTGTCTCCCGTTTAGCACAGAGCCAATGGCGTGCCTTCTGGTCGCCGGTGATTGTCGTCCTCGTCCCGGTACCACTTTATGCTCGATGGCAGCGTTACGGAAGTACCCAACTATGGTATACTCAGCGGCTTTGGAGGCAAGCGACTAGACCACGGGTACTAAAACAACACTAGAACTACGTTAAGTAATGAATAATTTATAACATTAGCTGATTTTTTAAAACAAGTTCAATTTGAATCCTTTTTTCATGTAGGATGTACGATAATATTTTTAATTTCATTAAAATCGTTGGAAAGAATCTAGAAGAATATTATTCTTTTACGCGCATTCACTCGCTTTCAAATCCGTCCATTTCCATTTTAAACGCGACGATGTTCGTCGAAGAGTGAAATAGGGAATTGATCACGGTTCTTTATAATTGATGAGTGGTGAATGAGTGCGGCAAGATAAAACTACCAAGTTCGAATTATCTGGAGTGTTAATCAAACGATTTTTTAAAATCATTTTCTGACTTATATGAGACCAAATGAAGTGGTTCGGTCTTATACGGACTCCAGAAACAGACTCTGTTCAGGGCCAGGGCGTAAGGGTAACACAGATAGTAAGGTCATCCTGTAGATGTGGACATTGCGATTGTAAAGGTACTGCACAGATCATTTACAAACATTCAAAAGTAAAGCACCCAGGTCTACCAGTGTTAACAGTACTGCGAGATAGCCATTTTGGCCCTGGCAGGCGATTTGACTGGACTTGCAAGCCAGCACTGGATCATCAACCATCAAGCTCAGGTGAAAATCTTGGTATATGAATTACATTTGAGTAAAATATAGTCACCTAAATGTAATTAGAAAATATATTTTGGTGTGTAGGTACCTACTCAGCAGGCATTGCAGTGCAGTTGGTGGCAATTCATACAATATAGGGATGGCGAATTTTAGCCACCTGGTTTAAACCATGGTTTAAACTGGCTGGCATAAATTAATTTAAGCCACTCTGGCTTAAATTGCATTTCTGGTATGGCTGGAGGGCAGTGATGGACATTAGTTAGGGAAGCATCAATTATAATTCCAAAATGTGCTACACTCCATTTTATTTGCAAAAAAAAAAACACTCCCTAGAATTCCCAAAAACTCGTCTGGGTTCTGGGTATGCACTCCACAAGCCAGATGTTTACCCATTAGGTAGAGTCGGTCTAACATGTAGCTCCCTGGATGCTGGTAGTTAGAAATTGTATTTGTAAATACCAGGATTTTTGACATCCAACTACTGGCATTGAGGGAGATAAAAGACATAAAGACATAAAAGATCAGTGCAACTATGAGCCACAAGGGCCCTTCTTGGTTGCACTCTGTACACTGAACCAGTTGTCCACCAAATGTGTTGATCAACTCTCCCTGGAATACAGGAAAACAAGCCCACTATTCTTGTAATGATTGTCTATGCTGTTCTTAAAGATGTTCAGTGTGTTGCTACTGACAATGGTTTCCGGCAGCTGGTTCCAGTGTTCTACTACCCTCTTGGTGAAGAAGGACTGTCGTAACCTAGTCCTGCTGTGATTAGCTTCAATTTTTAATTGATGACTTCTAATTCCATAATCTCTGTTAAATTGAAACAGTTCCCTGAGATAACCCTGTTCCTGACCATGGACAAATTGAAAGACCTCGATGAGATCTCCTCTCAGCCTTCTATATCTAAGTGAAAACATATTCAATTTCTTCAATCTTTCCTCATATGCCAGGTTGCCCATACCATTCACCATTTTTGTTGCCCTCTTTTGTACTCTCTCTAAAAGCCAACAATCTTTTTCATAACTAGGAGACCAAGCTTGGACACAATATTCCAGATGTGGCCTGACATATGCACAATAAAGCTTCCTGATGACTTCCTCACTTTTGTATGATACATTCCTATTTATTCCCCCAAGCATTCTTAGTGCCTTCTTCCTGGCTTCTTTGGTCTGTTCTGATGCCCCCAATTTTGTGTTCAAAATAACACCTAAGTCCTTCTGCTGAGTCACAGATAGTACTTGCCCACCCATCAAGTATGGAGCCTTGATATGCTGCCTACCTACATGCATGATTTTGCACTCATCAAAATTAAATTTCATTTGCCATTTTTCGGACCACTTCACGAGCTAGCACCACTTAACAGGCACAAGCTAAGTCTTTCTGCAGCAAGATTCTGCAGATAATATGTAGCAAGATACATATTAGACTGACAGTTCATAGCCATTTGATAGCTAGGTACCTATTTTATGTTAGCTGAAAAGTGACTATTTGAGCCACATGAATTTGTGCTGTTTTTGGCATAGTTTTCCCATTGTTTTACTGATAATAGTATGTATATGTAGGTAGGGATGGAAAAAACTGGCTTAAATTCAATTTATGGCAGCCAGTGGCTTTTATTAATTTAAGCCGGTTTAAACTGGCTTTCATTATTTAAGCCAGCTTAAATTCACGACACTTCTAAGTCCCACACTTCTAAGGCTCACAAACCATGGGTGCATTGATAGTGTTGGTATTCAGCACAATACAAGTGTAAATTACCCTACCTAGAGAGAGAGTACAATGAAGACCTACTGTGGCTGACCAGATGGTTAGTGACAGTTTCTAGGCCAAAGTATGGACACTAGGTTGATTCACCTAGCATCTAATGCTTTGAAGCTCATCTAATGCTCATCTAATGGATCTAATGCTCCACTTCCACAAGTGTTAGTGCTAACAGGAAATAATGTGCTACCATACAATGTCATGAAAGGTGTGCAATAGTTGACAACGTGTGCAAGATGTGCAATAGGTAGACAGATTGCTTACTGTAGCAAACAATAAGCAAACAGCTTGCTTACTGTTATCTATGAATATGGGTAGGTAGGTACCTACCTACATATACCATTATCAGTAAGACAATGGGAAAGCTATGTCAAAAACATCACAAATTGGTCTGGCTCATATAGTTACTTTTAAACTAACATAAAATAGGTACCTAGCTATACAATGGCTAGGTACCCAATGGGTAAAAATTATGGTTCAAATGCTGACGGACATATCGAAACAAAATTTTGGTTTTGCAGTTAGTCGTCACTGGGGCCTGGTGAGTCTGCACCTGATCGCCGACGCTATCGCCAGGACGGCGCTATTTTTAGCCCTGGACCCCATCTAATCTCCAAACTAAGCGTCGCACGTAAACCAAATAGGTGTAGTCGGAAAGCGCTCGACAAGTAGGGCCAGACATCACCCCGAAAAACCCACCGAAAAAGTGACGTCATTAGAGGGCCTAGGTTTTCACGACTTACATCATATTTGTGGCTCTGGGAGTTCATTTTCAGGGAGATTTGAAGAAAAAATATTTGGAATCAGAACGAAATCAACCAGGACCATAAATGTTTTGCCACCAAAAAAAAGATCTTTTCTTGAAATTTCAAAATTTTTAGTTCAAGTTTTCTTTCATTTTCCTTTTCTGATGGGCAGAGAGAAACAGAACAACTGAACAGAGCAACCGGAACAGAGCAACTGAAAAATGTTGTTCCAATTCAACTTACTCCAATAAAAATGCATACTTTAGCCAGGAACTTCCATTTTAACTCTTATGGGAAAATACACAAAAATAATAAGTGATGAAAAATGGAAAGAAGAGAATTTCTCTGGTGCGTTTTGTTGCATCCCTAACGACAAGCAAGCGCTGAAGGTTTCATTACAATATCTGCATCCGCTAAAGCGTGGCGACTGGTTTAACTTTTTGGAGGTGACCTCAACGGTAGCGGGACCAATGTTAACTTGTATTTATGCACAAATATTTGAATCCAGTTTAAGCTTTCCGTAATAAAAGGGTGTAAGAGTGAAGACAACACATCACCACACAATGGCACACAGTGAACAACCGTTGAACACCACACACTGAACCACACCACACACAATGGCACACACGACACACCTGAACAACCGTTGAAAATCAACCTCGAGTGCTGAGCTTCGGTTATCATGATAATACAGCTTATTCCTAGCTTAGCCACCATGTACCTAGAGCTATCTGGAGGGCATAATGCGACAGACGTCAGCAGGATTCCTTGTTGAGATGAACAACGTGAGGATGGCCGCGCGCCGTGTCCAGCTCGTGCCACTAAAAATAATCCCAGTGCTTTTGAAAAGAGCGTCCAGTGGTGTACGAAGAAGGGCGCAGCTAGATCATTCCCCTCAGGGTGAGATCAAATTCAGCATTTCGGAGCTGCATTTGATATCACATAGAAGATAACGAAATGCAGCACGTTATTACGTCAATTACAGGCTCTTCTCTGCAATTGTTCAAGTCACGGCAATTTAACCCATGCCGTCTTTCCGGTCAGATCTTCACACCCCGTCTCGGAGGGGGGGCGGTTAGTAACCCCCTCTAAAATAGAAACTAAGCATCGCACGAAAACGAAAGAGGTGTTACCGGAAAGCGCTCGACGAGTAGAGTGCGGGTCCACCCCAATATGATTTCCCCCCGAAAGTAACGTCATCAGGGGGCTAGATTTTTACGACTTTTCAAGACTTACATTATGTAAATCTGGCTTATGGCTCTGGCGAGTTCATTTTGGTGACATATGAAAAACAAAATTTATTTTGAATGAGAAAAGGACAGCGAAATCGACCCGGACATTATTTTTTTGGCCCCAAAAGATAAACATTTTGTTTTTGAAATTCGAAATTTTTGAGTTTTCAAGTTCTTTAAATTTTCCTCTTCCAATGTGTAGAGCAGACGGAGAAACGTTGTTGGAAGTCAACTTGTACTAATACAAAAATGCTTACTTTAGCCAGAATCCTCTATTTGAACTGCAATTTAGCAAATCCGCAAAATTTATCTGTAGTTAAAAACGAAAATATGAGACAAATTCCCCTCGTACATTTTGTTGCATCCCTAAAGATAAGCAAACGCTGAAAGGTTCATTAAAATATCTGTATCCGTTAAAGCGTGACGACTGGTTGAACGTTTTTGGAGGTGATCTCACTTGACCTTGACTAACTCGTTGACCCTAAATGATCTGGCTTCAAGATTTTGACACATCGTGCAAAATTAATGTGGGAAAGGCATGCCAAATTTGGGCGCGCTGCTGTGCGCCGTTTGTCCACTATCCGCGAAAAACCTGATGGGGGGGGTTGAAGACCCTCCGAGACGGGACGGGTTAAAATGTGGTCCTATATTCTCGGACATTCGGTGCATAATATTACCTTGAATACAAATGACGGGAACGTCCGAGGACGACTTCACCCTGACATGCGCACAGCAGCTAACCATGACACATGCGTGACACTTAACCCTGACACATGTGTGGCACTTACCCCTGACACGTGTGCGGCAGTTTAGCACCTTCGTCAGTTGAGGGGGAGAGGGTGCGACCCTCGTGGCGTTTCCAAATAAAACGTGTCAGAGAACCGAAACAAAAGCGGGCGTATGTGGGTGGTGTTATGCGTGGGAGTCCACGATTTCTGGTTCGCGTCTGTGAGGAGCGCACGTCCGAACACACAGGCTGTTGCCGAGTCACCCTATTGGTATATGCCCGGGTTGGCTCACCGGACCTAATCCCGGGAGGGCGGCCGGGTCACGGCCGCACACTGCCTGAGGGTAGAGGTGCCAATTCTGGTAAGACTGGCACCAACTATGCGTGTGATGCCAAATGGCCCACACCACACCATCTCCCCCTCCAAGATGCAAACTTCTATGTGAGTGCGTCTGACAAGGAACGAAAAACACGAGCATGTGTGCAAAATAAAAGGTAGTTCATCTGATGCAACGAGAATGTGGAGATCTGAAAGTAAACCACAGACGAAAAAAAAGCATAGCAAAACAAACTATCCCCACCAGTACTTCAGTGCCCTAGAACGGCACCGGCACTCCGTTCACTCTCACAGTTTGCAACGAACAGTGTTGACACAAATCGAGGGAATCACTGAAAGTTCACGCACAAACAGTTCATTGAGTGTTCCTAGCATCACTACAAGTCCATGAGAGTGGTCAGATATAACGGTATCTGGTGTCTCCCCAGCTGATTGTCAGCTGTTTCGTCTTCTGCCGTTGCCGCGTGCTGCGCCTGGGTACAGGGTCCGCATCTCCAGCAGCGCCATCCATATCCCCGGCACGAGTCGCTGAGTTGTGAGCCGTACCGGTCGACATAGGGAGCGCTGATGCGGCCGGTGGCACAGCAGCTGTCAGGCCTCCCGGTAGGGAGTCTGATGGCGCTGTCTGCGTGCTGGTGACGAACTGCTGCGGGTAGTGCTGAGCTCCGCCAGCTGCAGACGTCGCAGGAGGCGCAGCCAGCGTGGCGAAGAACGGCCTCTGCGGACGGAGGTATCTTCGGTTCCGCCAGAGTATCCGGCCGCTCGGCTGTTTGACGATGTAGTCGCGCCGCTGGCCGACAACGGTGACGATTCCGGCGCGATCCCACACACCGGTTTTCGGGTTCTGCACCAGAACACGCTGCCCGACGCGCAGCGGCCGATGAGTCCGCGCCGACATGTCGTATCGCTCTTTCGTTTGCAGTTTCAGGGACTCAGCACGGGCGTCGCACCGGTCTGCCGCCAGCTGCCAGCGCTTAGCGAAAGCACGGTGGTGAGCAGGAACTGCCGACCTCAGAGGGTGTCCGTACAGAATCTGAGCCGGTGAGCGCCCGTCCGCTCGCGGCGTGTTGCGAAGCTCCAGGAGGCCTCGCGCGAACACATCCGTGTCGAGTTCACCTCTGCTAGTCGTCTTCTGCACAAGTCGTTTCACGCTCTTCACTGCCGCCTCACTGTGTCCATTTGACTGAGGGTAGTGCGGGGTTGAAATCTGGTGTTGCACACCCCACTGTCGAAGGAAGTCGCGTGTGTGTCGTGCCGAGAACTGCCCCCCTCCATCAGTCCTCAGCGTCTGGGGTACGCCGGTGGCCGCGAACAATTTGCGCAGGCGCCGTGTCAGGTCCTGAGCGGACGCTGCTCCCGAAACGAGACAGACAAACGGCCAGCCCGACAGCCTGTCTACGTACACCAAGTACGAGCGGCTCCGCCCACGAGAAGTAGTCCGCAGAAACTGACTGAAAGGCACGAGACGGCGTCTCCTCCGGCATCAGCGGCTCTTTCTGGAGGCTGGGCAGGTGGCGCGCACAGAGGTCACATGCTCCTACAAAGTTTGCGATGTCCTTATCTAGGTGTGGCCAGTAAACCACCTGCCGCGCGCGTCGTTTGGTGCGTTCCACACCTTGGTGGCTGGCGTGGAGCCGTTCCAGCGTCGCCCGCCGAAGACTCTTCGGTATCACCAATCGCTGGCCGCAGACCACCAGGCTGTCGTCGACTGTGAGGCGGTCTCTGCAGCCCCAGTACGGTCGGAGCAGGGGGTCCAGCTGACTTCGGTGATCAGGAAATCCTGTCAGGATCGCCTCCTTCAGCGATATAATTTCCGGATCCGTGTCAGTAGCAGCTCGCACTTCCTCCAGAGCCGAGTCTTTGAAGGGGCTGACGTCGCCGTCCGACGCGTCAGCCGTGATGCGGTTGATCAAGCTGGAGATCTGGTGAAGAATGTCCAGCTCAGCTTCCTCGTCCTCGGGCGTCGGGTCGTCCACTGGCGCACGAGAGAGCGCGTCCGGGACGGCGTGTAGTTTTCCCTGCCGCCAGGTGGCAGTAAAGTTGTATGGGATGAGACGCTCCCGCAGTCGTTGCAGACGATGGTTCTCGATGTCGGCCAACGTCTTGGCGTTCAACACCAGGACCAGAGGCCGATGGTCGATCATTACCTCGAAATGTTGCATACCTTTCAGGTAGACAGAATACTTTCTGCACGCCCAGGACAGGGCGAGGAGCTCCAGCTCAATCACGGCGTATCGAGATTCTGTGTCCGTCAGAAAACGTGAACCACACTGGATCAGTCGCCACCGTCCAGCATCGTCTCGCTGTCGCAGGCAGAAGCCCAGTCCGCCGGTGCGTGCCGCGTCGGTCTCCAGCACCGTCCGCCGCCGCGGGTCGAAGAAATCGAGCACGGGCGGGGACACCAGCGCAGCCTTGACTTTGGTGAACGCCTCCGAGTGGGCAGACGTCCACATCCAGACGTTGCGGGGCCGGAGCAGCTGTCTCAGCGGCTCAGCGGCCGCCGCTATCTGGTCGGAGAAAGCTCCGAGCTGGTTGACCAGGCCCAGAAACGATCGCAGATCTGTGATACTGCTGGGCTGAGGGTAATCCTTGATGGCGCGCAACTTCTTGCCATCGACGGTGTAGCCGGCTGAGCTGACGGAGAAGCCGCAGAACTCAACTTTCTCTTCTGCAAACACACATTTATCCGGGTTCAAAGTGATGCCCAGCTCGTCACACTTCTTGATTATTTCCCAGACGTGGCGCACGTGTGCAGCGTAGTCGGAGTCATACGCCAACCAGTCATCCACCACGTGTACCGTGTTGGGGATGCTGCCCATCCCAACGTCACCGCGGTTGTTGTACACGTCTCCAGAGCAGTTGATGCCCATGGGTGCCCTCTTCTAGCGGTAGCGCCCCCACGGTGTGATAAAACACGTGAGGTCACGATCCTCGTCGCGGATTTTCACCTGATGGTACCCGGCCTTGCAGTCAAGCTTGGTGAAGAAGGTGGCTCCCGGCGGGATCGATGCTACCGCATCGTGGGGTATGCGAGCGGGATGCACGGGTCTCTTCACGAAGCGGTTCAGCTTGGTGAAGTCGACTGTGAGGCGACAACCGGATACTGCGCCGTCTGGAGTTCTCTTCGGAACTGGGACGAGAGCATGGCACCAGGGCGTGGGATGCTCAACAGGCTCTATTACGTCCTTGTCCAGCAGCTCGTCCAGCTGACTTCGAACATCCTCCCTCCAGCAAAACGGTATGATGCGGGCCGTCGTCAAGGTGTAGGGGACAGCGTTGTCCGTCAGCTCTATCTTCATGGGGTTCCCCTTCATCTTCCGCAGCTTCGCCTTCATGTCAAATACACGCGGAAACTCCGCCTTCAAAGCCTCGAAATGTTCTTGCCGTTGACGCGCGGAATGGGTGCCACCACTGCAGGTTGGTGGTCCGCTGAGCTTGTCGGAACAAGGAGCGCGTCGTGTTGTCGGCACCAGTATCCTGCTGCCGGGGGCAGCGTAGGAGGCGACACGCCGGCCGTTAGCGACGGAGTCCACGCGTCGCTTCCCCGAGGCAGGGGCACTGGCCAGGTCGGCACTCGCTGATCTGCCATTCTCCATGCGGCGAATCTGCTGCGGAAAGTTTGACGGAAGTATGCCCAGCCGGACGCAGTCATGCCAAGACAGAAGTGGCGAGTGGAGGGATGGGAGCACCGAAACCTCCACCCTGCATGTAACGTCCCCCAGCTGCAGCGTCAGATCACATGTGCCTAAACACTGCATTTTCCGGCCATCCGCCGTCCACAGAGTAGTTGTAGACGGATGGAGATCCTTGCGCGACACACCCAAAGCCTCAGCGTGCTTCAGAGACACCGCTGATGTCTCGGCACCCGTGTCCGGCGTCCAGAAACTCGGCACTGTGCTGCCATCGTGTCGATGTAGACGGAGCGGTATCTGCGGGGACCGCTTAGCCGAGACGCCTTGCGGTCGCACATCTGATAGGCGAATGTTCATCAGCTGCAGTTCATCGCCATCACAAAAGTTAGGCGAGAATTCATCGCAGACATCGTCTGCAGCAACCGCTGACACATGGCGGCGCGGCCGGTAAGCTGAGCTGTCGCGGCGGTCACGGGTATCGCTGCGCGCGGTGCGTGCGCCGCGAGGCCGGCCGGCTGGTGTACCCTGGCGGCCACGAGAAGAACTAGCCGCGCGCCGCTGATCACCGCCGTTCGCCCGGCCGCAGCACACCGCGGCAAAATGACCCACTGCACGGCAATTATTACAGGTGCGACTGAGGGCCGGGCACTCCCGGGAGCCGCGATGCTGTGCCGCTCCACACCGAAGGCACCGGGCAGTTGTCACGGGTTCAGCACTGTTGGACCGGCGTCGACCGCGGTCTCTTCTGTAACGGGATACCCGGTTCACTGTTGGCTCCAGGGGGCCGCGAATCGCCGAACTATTGTGTGAGGCAGACTCAGAGGCACGGCAAATGTCCAACGCCTTCTGGAAAGAGAGGTCAGGTGCTTCCAGCATCCGACGCCGAGCGTCGCCGTCGTTGGTGCCGACAACGAGATGATCGCGATATCGATCGTCGGTGCAGTGGGTGCAGAAATTGCAACACGATGCAATCTCTTTGAGGGAGCAGATGTAGTCGTCGACGGACTCGCCAGCCTGCTGGAAACAACAGCTGAAGTCGCGCCGGTCTATTACCACGTTCCTCTGTCGCCGAAGGTGGGTGTACATCGCCGTGATGACATCAGTCATGCTGGCGTCCGCTGCGACCGGCAGCCCGAAACGAACGACGCGCGCCCAATCGTCGTCGAGCACTGCCAGCAGGGCCGCTTTTTGCTCTTCCGGCGTCAAATCGGGAACGTGCGTGAGCAGGCAGTATCCTTCGAATTTCTGCTTCCACGCCTCAAATTCCATGAGCGTGGCGGAGGAGGCTAGGTGGGGAATAGGCGTGCCCGCAGTCGGCATCCGGACCCGAGGTCGTGCACCAGTAGCCACAGCCGCAGGAACCGGTGCACCGGCCGGGACGTCGCCCACGGCAGCGGGAGGGTGACCGGCGGGGGTCGGACAGAACCGCTCCAGCAATGCCGTGAGCCGTTCCTCGCGCCGAGCAGAAGCTTCGGCGATATCTAGCTGCTGCTGTAGCATGCGGGTAAGCGCATCCACTTCAGGTTTCGCTACCGCAGCCGCGTCAGAATCACCACCACCCATGACCGCACTGCAGTGGACACCGCCTGTCGAGCACAGTCACAGTTCACGAAAAATCACTGATCGCCAATCCACACTAAGCACTGCTGTTCACGTGAACACACTTGTCATCCTCTAACAGACTACCGACCGCGCCATGTTATGCGTGGGAGTCTACGATTTCTGGTTCGCGTCTGTGAGGAGCGCACGTCCGAACACACAGGCTGTTGCCGAGTCACTCTATTGGTATATGCCCGGGTTGGCTCACCGGACCTAATCCCGGGAGGGCGGCCGGGTCACGGCCGCACACTGCCTGAGGGTAGAGGTGCCAATTCTGGTAAGACTGGCACCAACTATGCGTGTGATGCCAAATGGCCCACACCACACCAGGTGGGAGGAGATATCGTGATTGGTCCCGATTTTGTACCTGGGTGGGACTCCAGGTCAGGTCGAAGGTCAAAATGCGAAGAAAAAGCGAGACTTTTCACAAGTTGATCGTAAATGCTTTCACAACTGACAGATATTTACACTTTAGTCATTAGTGGGGTTTTTCTTGGTGAATTGCGAATCCAATGATAACCTCAAGCTCCATTCAAAGCATAGGGCAGGGGTCAGTTAGGCCAAGGGCCCATCACAATTTGGGAGAATTGACATAATGTGGTCTAAAACAACCGCTCCTATCCATCCCAGACCAAAATATACGGCGATATCGGATTCACGACTTCAACCCAAAGCCTGCCGCATTCGAAACGGGCGCACTAGCCGACCACACTGTTGAGATGGCCAACACACTCAACTGGCGTAGCTAAGTGAGGTGTAGTGGAGTGCAGTTGGCAATGCAAACCGATGCGTATTTGCGGCACAAAGCAGATAAACCGTTCCCGCTCTGATAATACAATTTACTGCTGCCGGCCGTGGTATCCGCGCTCAGCGAGATAACATTAACATGCAAGTCTGCGCGGCAAGAAATACATCACGAGCGTAACGGTGCAGGTGAATGTGACCTACTGAGAGCTATATGTTATTTAATTAGGGTAAAATCATCGAGGAACCCCATGCATGCACGCTTCCGGACAACGGAGATGGCCTGAGGGAGACTGTCATCAGCTTCATTAACTGAAAGGCATCCAGGAATGAAATCACCTGCGTGACCAGGACCTCTGCTTTCGCATTTTGAGAGAAGGAAAGACCAGGGGCGGTCGGCCGATGTAAGGCACTAAGGCAGTGCCTCACCTGAGTAGAGCTGGGAAGTACTTTTCCATGCTATTTTCATAAAATGATGCCTTCATCCACTGAAAAATAACAAACTTGAAGAAAAACAACTGGAAACAAATATGCATTGGTGACTCACAATTACGGTAAAAATTGAAGTTCATTTACATTTACATCATATGCATCTTAGCTTCCAAACAGCTCTATCACCGGTCGGCAGAGGCTAGCCTTTCGCACGTATCGCCATATAGAGCGTCTTCGTTTGATGACAAGCGCAGGGTAGCCCAGGGCCCGCCAATATAGTTTGGCAATCGGTGACGTCACATGGGCTGGGCAATTGCTCAGTCCCATAGGCGCTCCAGCGAAACTTCCGTGTTTTCCATACATTTCCAATCTTAAGTGCTATCGAAATTTGAGAAAATCGAGTTCATTTGAAAGCTTGAAGAATCTTGTCCATGAATATCAGCCGTATTTTCCTAACACTAGGATTTTTCGCTTGGACCCACGCTGACTGCATGCATGTCAAGCGCCGCAGGAATCGCGCGGTGCCACGGGTAGTAGCAGTATGATGAGACAGGCTAACTGAAGATCACGGGAAGGAGGGACCAGGAGCAAGTAAGAAATAACTGTTGCAACACAATTATTTCCTACTCAGTGCAGGGGCGTAAACAAGGGTGGGGGTATTGGCGGCATGTGCCCCCATGGGAAGGTGGTACCCATCCGGTCAGGAAAATGCACCAACATTATATTTAGGCTACTGGCGGAAGCACCTATACTGGTTGGAATAGCACGGCTTTATCACCCACGTGCAGATACAGAACTTGCAACTTCTTTTCAGGATTGTTTTCCATTTTCCATTAATATACGTCTAGACCAGAGGTATTCTTTTTTATATTTTTGAAGAACAAGTGCCCCCTCAATGTTGGCTCTATCCACTAATAATTGATACTTTTAACATGGAGTACCATGGAGCATGCACTCCATCGAGTTTGGGCTTCTCATTAACTTCATGCATTTTACATCCCAATAATAAAACATATCAATAACAAACAATAATGATAATTATATATGTATACACACATATATATATATACATATATATATATATATATATATATATATATATATATATATGATGGTATATATAATATATATATATGTGTGTGTGTGTGTGTTTGTGTGTGTGTGTGTGTGTGTGTGTGTGTGTGTGTGTGTGTGTGTGTGTGTGTGTGTGTGTGTGTGTGTGTGTGCGCGTGCGTGTGTGTGTGTGTGCGTGCGTGCGTGCGTGCGTGCGTGCGTGCATGCGTGCGTGCGTGCGTGCGTGCGTGCGTGCGTGTGTGTGTGAATGCCAGCTATTTCGGGTTATGCAATAGAAATATATGAAAACCTGAATGATATATGAATATATAGTTTTATTTTCCGCCATTTTATATATGAAAACTTCCTGTCAATATCGGAAGCATTTGAACACGAGGGATAGGGGTGAAATCCATTGACTTCCGAACGATGGTGATACGTTTAGCACCTTGCAGCGTCAAATTAAGTTGTTCATACTCATCTTAACATAAAATAATAATGGGTACTTATGAAAAATACTGGTCGAAATCCGGATTTTTTTTTCTCTGCCACACCTCATTTGGGTGCCATGGGCCGCCCCTGGGAAAGACAAGGGGGGGGGGGAAGGGCTCTAGCACCTCATGTAGCTACACGAGAAGACAATGATTATGTGGTAATTTCAATACACTGTAAATAAATCCATTATGGTCATGACTGCGTTCACGGGAAAATACACTTGACCTGCGTCATTTGGAAAGAAAAATAAACAGCAACGCCAATTCGATGGAAATTGTTTACCAACGACGGTCATTTTGTGCTGGGGACCCGTTGGTATTTGGCATCCAATATTTGGAATACTAATGTTTGAGTCACCCATCTTGCTTGGCATCAGCTGAGGTTCAGTCATATGAGACACCTGAAACTCAGTCATCTGAAATGACAGTTTCTCGTGTTTATACATTTTGGTTCGAACGTCGTCTAAATGCCAAATACGATCCGTACAACTTGTTATTCAAATAAGTAATATATATATATATATATATTCACGGGGCAGAAGAACCGTGTTGTACCGGATGTCGGGACGGGAACAAAAGGCAAAAAGCGTCTAACTCAGCCTCGATTTCTTCGGACATGCAATATTCGAGTCCGGGGAACGCGATGAAGGTGTTGGCCAGGTTGGGTGGGCGATGTACCGGTACTAGCTCGCTGGACCATTCGGCGGCGGCGACACCCAGGCGACGGACGCCAGAAATGTGACAGGTCACTGGGCAGGTCGCTGACCACTGGCCGGCCTGACGGCGCCGGTGGGTCCGCGTGCACCGAGGCTGGCAATGTCCGGCGTACAGACGTGACAGCGGCTGCTGATTCCCGCCGTCTCTATCGAGCGGCGGCCTCACCAGCGGCGGGCCCACCAGCGGCGGCCCCACCAGCGGCGGCCCCACCAGCGGCGGCCCCACCAGCGGCGGCCCCACCAGCGGCGGCCCCACGGCGGCCCCACCAGCGGCGGCGGAAGCGGCGGCCCACCAGCGGCGGCCCACCAGCGGCGGCCCCACCAGCGGCGGCCCCACCAGCGGCGGCCCCACCAGCGGCGGCCCCACCAGCGGCGGCCCCACCAGCGGCGGACGGCCCCACCAGCGGCGGCCCCACCAGCGGCGGCCCCACCAGCGGCGGCCCCACCAGCGGCGGCCCCACCAGCGGCGGCCCCACCAGCGGCGGCCCCAACAGCGGCGGCCCCACCAGCGGCGGCCCCACCAGCGGCGGCCCCACCAGCGGCGGACGGCCCCCACCAGCGGCGGACGGCCCCACCAGCGGCGGCCCCACCAGCGGCGGCCCCACCAGCGGCGACCCCCACCAGCGGCGGCGCCCACCAGCGGCGGCCCCACCAGCGGCGGACGGCCTCACCAGCGGCGGCCCCACCAGCGGCGGCCCCAACAGCGGCGGCCCCACCAGCGGCGGCCTCACCAGCGGCGGCCCCACCAGCGGCGGCGCCCCCACCAGCGGCGGCCCCACCAGCGGCGGCCCCACCAGCGGCGGACCCACCGGCGGCCCACCAGCGGCGGCCCCACCAGCGGCGGCCCCACCAGCGGCGGCGGCCCCACCAGCGGCGGCCCCACCAGCGGCGGCCCCACCAGCGGCGGCCCCACCAGCGGCGGCCCCACCAGCGGCGGCCCCACCAGCGGCGGACGGCCCCCACCAGCGGCGGACGGCCCCCACCAGCGGCGGCCCCACCAGCGGCGGCCCCACCACCGACGGCACCACCAGTGCCTGTTGTTTATTTGTTCTTAGTGTGCTTAGTTTGCATTACCTTTTCTGGCAATTTTGACGATTGATCTCTTAGAACAGATATGGTGAGCTCGCTTTTAAAGGTCTGTGACCAGATATGGGCCACATTTATTCATACCCGTACGTCAACGCTTGAATTTGACTAAAAGATAACATGATGTCATCGCGACCATCACTATGTTCCGTTTTCAACCTGTTAGAAAGCATTCCTTGAATAGTATCAGTATTAAGGTTAAGGGGAGAAGCCTCATGAAACTTCATCTTGACCTGACATCAGGTAACTCGGTGGAGGTCAATCAAAAGGGAAAAAGAACTTATCATATGTCTGCATGCATGCCAAGGGAAAAAGACCGGTTTGTAGAGCATCATAAAGATAGGAAAATTGGTACCAAATTGACCGTGAACTCAGGTCACTCATCCTTTCTGAAACAAAAATCCGAGATACATATTTTGTAGGCACTGTCGAAAGGTACTCACGTCCCAAGTTTCATTACAAAACTTTACATTCAGGTGAGTTATCAATCATGAAACATTTCTTTTTGTAGGTGGTCCTCTTTGACCTGGGCTAGGTCAAAGACCGTAGATGACCCGATGTTTGAACTACTACATCTGACGCAGAGCAGATGAATGAGACGGTACTGAAAATGTACAGGCGATGCGCGCCGTCGTATTTCTCTGTCGTAGCGAGTTGTAAGGGAGTGTAAAACACCCTCCCGACGAACGGTTAAAAACCCAATCATCCCCATGGAATCGTTACGTTGACAAAAAACACGCTGTACTTCATCTGTCCGCTGGTGATAATTATACCCCTACAACTTGTTAAATAGGTTTGGACGTGTTGAATGGTCATTAGATGCTCTAAATTATCTCATTGCTTCAAAGTTTACCGGTATCCAATTTTTGTTGATGTTGGGAGGATTCGGTCCTTGTGCTAAACGTGATCCACAAATTTTGGAGAAAAAACGCCACCAAACAGTAAATTGAACGGTAGTTCCATGGCCGCTTACTTTTCCGGTCACCCATTACATGCCGCAATCGTCACCAAGTTCAAATGGAGCCTCCCTCCCCTCCCCTTTCAGTGGCAGCATGTCCCGAACACCGTTCGCTTTAGTGCGCTCCTTAACCCGTCCCGTCTCGGGGGTCTTCAACCGCCCCCTCAGGTTTTTCGCGGATAGCGGACGAACAGCGCGCGGGAGCGCGCCCAAGTTTGGTATACCTTTTCCCACATCAATTTGACATGCTGATTCAAAATTTTTAGGTCAGGTCATCTAGGGTCAACGAGTTAGTCAAGGCCAAGTGAGGTCACCCCAAAAATGTTCAATCAGTCGTCACACTTTAACGGATACAGATAATTTAATGACACTTTCAGCGTTGGCTTATCTTTACGGATGCAACAAAATGTACGGGCTGAATATTTCATTTTTTGTCCTTTTTGACTACTTTGCGTATTTGCGTATTTGTCAAATTGCTGTCTAAATAGAGGATTCTGGCTAAAGTAAGCATTTTGTATCATGACAAGTTTACTTCCAATAACGTTTCTCGGTCTGCTCTACCGATTGGAAAACGAAAATTGAAGAAAACTTGAAAACCCAAAGGTTTGAAATTTCAAAAGATAAGTTTTCTTTTTGGGTGGTCAAAAAACTATAGCCCTGGTTGATTTCGCTGTCCACTTCCCATTCCAAGTTTTTTTTTCTTCTTCATATATCCCCAAAATGAACTCCCCAGAGACAAAAACATAATGAAAGACGTGAAAAGTCGTGAAAATCTAGCCCCTGGTGACGTCACTTTTAGGGGGAAATTGTTTTGGTGGATGGCCCCGGAACCTACTCGTCAAGCGCTTTTCTATGACATCTCGTTCATTTTCGTGCGATACCTAGTTTGGATTTTAAGAGGGGGATTTTCAACCGCCCCCCCCCCCACGAGACGGGGTGTGAGGATTTGATCGGAAAGACGGCGCGGGTTAATGGCAACCTCTGTGATTAAGGGACCTTATGCTGGAAAAAGATAGGGCATCACTAACAATTGACTAAATGCAAGTGTGTAAACGACTCCTTTTAACGTCCCTTCCACACTGTATCAAATCATAAGCACTTTTGCTGCTAATTGCTGCTAAGTGCTGCTTTAAACAACGCTGTCCCCTAAGGATGCTAGTAACAAGAGCCATATGTACTATCTGGTTGAAAGAGGCTAATTCTAGCCTGCAGGCGTTAGACTGCAAAAATGAGGATGCTTGATACTAACAGCCATCAGCGTAATGTCAAGCAGTCCAAAATAATACAACTGCTTATATCTAACACTGTTACAGTTGGCGTCTTTTTTAGCGAGAGTTTGAACGGTTTATTACTGCTTCCAGTTAGTAATTGGGTGATCAAAATGTGGGATAGGCCAGTTGCAGCTTATTTTGTCGGTTAAAAATTCATTTATCAGACAATGGTTTTTGAGCGGTATATTGTGCTGGTCATAATTCATTAGCCGAAAGAAAGCTCCAAATCTTGGATTGTCACCACGAATTGTTGCTACCAGATATTTTATAGGCTTATACTAGATGAGCCACTATGACTCTTTATAAGATTTATCACCTAATGACTGTTTCTGTACCCATGGAGACATAGGATCCGCTCTTTACTCCATTTGTTACTCTTTACTCCTCTTCACCGCTTCATTTGTTCATGACTGGCACTGTGTCATGGAAGACAACTGTGATAATTGTGGAGGGTGCATAGCAAATGAATGACATCGCCTGGGCTAGGATGGGTTGGTTTATTTGTTATTATTGTCATTTAAGGTATTCATGATGGAAGCTTTACACATATTTCCCTTCATGAAGCAACTAACTTGGTTATGCTACATGAGGTTATGTTTTTAGTTGCAAAATTTAAGATCAAATGCATGGAGAAAATGGGCGGGACAAAACGCATTGGGAAAATACAATCCACAGGGATCGATGTTAGAAGTGGGAATTACTGGGGAATTGCATTCTATTTATTCTATCCAACTAAAAGCCTCTTTTTTGGTGTTATGCTGCTCACAAATTGAACGGTAAATATTTCCACAGAAAATGAGTCGTCCCATCATATTAGTTGCATTCGAAAACACTGTATGGGAAGTAAATTCTAATAACTCATGACATACTTCGAGCACAAATTCATCTATTTATCCATCGACCCATTATCTTAGTTACCTTAAAGAACACCTAATGGGAAATATGAATTCTAAGAACTCGTAGCATACTTCAAGCGCTAATTTATGCACTTGCCTATGTCGTAATTTCCCTTTGGCGGCGATTAGGACAGTAAAAATGATTACGAGGGTTACTGTTCGTTAACGGCCACAGTATTCTGTCATTAACTAATGCAACCAAATCTGAATGACTTGCTGGCAGAAATGATGAAAACTACACCCTCAGATGGATGCAGCTATAATTTTAAGAAGTGTCCCCAAAGACCTCCCCCCGCTAAAGAAATATTTTGGGGGTTGGATCTCAGAATGCGATGAGATCTCGCAAATTATACTTTGCGTTAGGGCAATTCCATTTTTTTCCATATAATTCGGTGTATTTTTCATGAAGGGGGAGGGTAGAATGTAACAGAGTTGCTAGATACGTACTGTTTTAATCATATAACATTTAACTGTGGGTGTTGTGACCCCGTAAATCAGCCGACCTACCATGCCCGGCACATGTCACGCCCGTACATGTCCGTCCGGCGCCGGCGACGCGGTCACCGGGCCTCGTCGGAACCGAGTCAGCATTTACGGGCCGACGCCCGGCTCCTATGACCTGTACCGGCCTTCCGGCCGTGTCTGAGCCAGGGCTGTGGCCAGACCCCCGCAGGGAGACGTGTCTGGACTGTCGAGCCGCGCGGACCTGTCGCTGTCGGCCGCGTGCGTAAATTAACAACTGTATTTCGGCCTCCAAATTGAGAACTGAAAGTGATTGCTGTCGGCCTGGAACATTATTGCGCGTGTCTCTATATATTCACTATACTTTCTGCACAATAAATCGTGCAGAGAACATTTCATTTTTACCTTCGGAGTTATTGCGGCGCGCTGGTCAAGACCCTAGACTGTTCACGAGCCAAGAAGAAGGACCTTCACTACAAGAAGAGTCCCCAAACGTCCAAACGTCCTGGAAATGCTTCTGCTCACAAATGCTATATGATGTAAGAACTACAAATGTGGATGCTTGATGGCATGCACTTATTGTAAGTTCCTACAATATGTGGTAGCTTTGTGATATGAGGTGCTTTACAGATTTGTTAATTTTTATGATATAAGGTGCTTTACAGATTTGTTAATAGTCACCCGAGGTGTGTGGCATCTCGTGTACAGTAGCCATCGATAATGTGTGGCATCTCTTGTACAGTAGTCCCCCGTAATGTGTGGCATCTCTTGTACAGTAGTCCCCCGTAGTGTGGCATCTCTTGTACAGTAGCCCCCCGTAGTGTGGCATCTCTTGTACAGTAGTCCCCCGTAGTGTGGCATCTCTTGTACAGTAGTCCCCCGTAGTGTGGCATCTCTTGCAAAGTAGCCCCCCGTAGTGTGGCATCTCGCGTAGGCTGAACAACCATGTTTTAGCCCTGCATAGTGCGTCACGAACAGCGCTCCGTCGCGTTTCCACCGCAGAAGCGGGATGCATATGCACGGGATAAATAAATACATATCCCATCGCGTTCTTTTTATTCCAGCCGCAAAGGCCTCGTAATTTCGTCTCATCCTACCTGTTATCATGTTCCTTGATACATGGTAGTTGGCTGTCCCAGCACATTCCCTCGTGATTGGTCACTGTCCTGCCATCATCTAACTGGATACATATCCTTGCTTTCCTGGAGGGCGATGCCATACGGGAGTATTTCCAGCAGGATGCCTCTGGGCTACTGATTTGTATGAGATGCGATGAGTTGCATGTCAGGAGACAATACAGATGCTGCATCAATACACATAATAACTTGTGCATACATAAATGCAGCACAATTAACATTTAATGCTCGGTCTGTTTCAGAATACCTCCACCTAATGCGAAACTCTGCTGAGGATCTGAGCAATGCCTGGGAAGACCTGAAGAAAGAGGCACTATCAAATTGTACATCGGAAACAATCGGCACTGTTGGTAAGAAGCTGCATTTGCTGGACAACGACTCAGAACAATGCTTTGAGCATTTCCGCATGATCACTAAACACCTTTATTTTCTGAGAATGATATATCTGGATGACCTTTTAAAAACACTTAATCAGCTTTCGAACTCAATTCCTTGCTTAAATATGACATTTGACGACGAAGCTGCTAGGTGCTCCGAAAGCTCACTGATTGTTTTTTTGAAGGGTCATCACAGATATACCATTGTCTTATAAACGCTATCATATGTCTCTGAAAGATTTAATTTACATTTTCTTTCTCCAAACACTGATTTGCTCTCGGGGTTAATTTCACCCTTGAAGCAAACACAAAATGGTGCTTATTAATTGTAATGTCTAATGTTTCAGAACTATTTCTGGGACAAGCTTGAACATTAGAAAACGAAAGATTACCTCGGGACTAAACATTTTTGTAATATACATGTGAATGGCCATCAAATACAAGTATTGCTATTCGATACCATAGATATTCGGACTTGGTGATGAGAGATTGATTTACCCGGCCGAAAGCAATGTATTTTTGTCAGTTCGCCTGGCTTCAATAAAGTTGGCGTATACCATCATTACTTTCAGCAGATGTTGAATATCTGGTACGACACCTAGCTCAATATACATATTGAAACAGATATCGTGAGATGTCCGCGTCTGAGATCAACACATAACCCACGCCAGGATCATATTTGACACCACGGCGATCCAGCAACTTAGTCACATAACGATCCCACCTGAAGAAATGCGCTCATCGGGCTCACTTGGCACTGTTCCAGACGAACTGCTGGAGTTGGCGCTGGCTGACCAGGATTCCGACACAGCGGCAATGACGCTGGACGGCGCAATGCATTTGTGCGGCGCCAGAGCCTACCGTCTGGTACAAGAAGAGAGAAACGTTTCTTGGAGCTTCATCGACTCGGTCTACTTCTGCATGACTGTCGTCACAACAATAGGTGAGGAGACTCTCCTGGGGCCTCACCAGCTCGACTTTTTCTGCATGACGGACCACAGAACAATAGGCGAAGAGATTGCCCAAAGCTTCATCAGCTCTGCCGTTCGGTGCAGGACGGTCGTCGCAACAATGGGTGTTGAAATGTGCTATGTGCTTATTGCGTTCATCATAATGAGAGAGACAGATGACAAAATGACACAACGGTGCATTAAACTGCATATATTCAGGAACGGATCCAACAACCCTTGTTGAGTAGACATTCGTCTGGTGAGACGCCACTTCCAGGCGGCACAGATTGCTGCAATTTCAAGGCGGTGGGGACTACACTCGAGTGTCCCAAAATGTTCGTGCTGTATACTTAGAGGCGTGCCTTCGGCTGAAAAAGAGGTACTCCAGCGTGGCTAGAGATGGGCGCCATTTTCCGGCTAGAAGGGCGCCTCCTTGAGTGTTCTCTTTTTCCGCCAGGCATAAAGACATCTGTGCCCCTTTTGGATCCGTCCTTGGATACGATTTGCATGTGGCGGATATGTATTCTACAATGGGAGGACAAGGGGTGGGGAAAACAATATTAGGGATTGGGAGCGATTGTAATGAAAAACAATTGGAAGTAATAATTTCCTTCCACCGCGAATAATTTTTGTGCTCATATGCATATTCAAGTTGTGGAACAGTGCAGGTCTCACTATACCCTTTGGGGAAATACGCCATACCTTAGGATCGAATGTACTTTCTGAGGATCCAGACCTGCGCTACCTGTGAATTTGTATACATGCATTTCCCCTCTTTTATTGTACGGTATTAACCCTTCTGTCGTGTTCTCACAGCCCGTCTCGAGGGGAGGGGCGTCGATGGAGACCCCCTTTGATCTCCAAACTAAGCGTCGCACGAAAACGAAATAGGTGTCATCGGAAAACGCTAGATGAGTAGGGCCAGACACCATCCCCAAAACATTCCCCCAAAAAGTGACGTCACTAGGGGTCGTAGAGTTTCACAACATACATCATGCTTATGGCTCTGGGAGGTTCATTTTGAGGGAGATTTGATTAAAAAAGTTGGAATCAGAAAGGGAAAGCGAAATCGACCAGGATCTTACAATTGTTGGCCACCCAAAAATCAAAGTTTTGCTTTTATTTGTGAAATTTTGAAATTGTTAGTTTTCAAGTTATCTTTGATTTTTCCTTTTCTAGTGGGCAGAGTGGACCGAAAAACGTTGTTGGATGTCAACTTGCTATAATAAAAAGGCTTACTTTACCCAGAATCTTCGTTTTGAACTCTAGTAAGCAAATATACGAAATTAATAAGTAATCAAAAAGGGAAAAAATTCTTCTGGTTAGTTTGTTGCATGCCTAAAGATAAGCAAACGCTGAAAATTTCATTAAAATATCTTTATCCGTTAAAATGTGACGAATGATTGAACTTTTTGGAGGTGACATCATTTCACCTAAACTAACTCGTTGGCCCCAGATGACCTGACTCCAAAATTTTGACACAATATGCCAAATTTACGTGGAAAAGGGCGTACTAAATTTCGGCGCGCTGCCACGCGCTGGTCTTTCACTATCTGCGGACAACTTTATGGGGGTCGTCAACGACCCACCGTCGAGACGGCGCGGGATAATCACCAATTTTCCCGGGGCTTTTACAATTAGCTTTATAGAGTAAGGATTTTTTATGCTGAAAATTCACCTTGGCATGTTATTAGGTGTGGACTATTTTTAGCAAGTGTTTGTCATCGTTTCGGTGGTAAGCTTCACCGGCATGAGCATGGTTATTTGCGAATTCACATGGACACCTAATCTGAGTAAGACGAGGAGCCGACTGGCGCCGCCGCCGGTAGTCATGACGGCAATTGTCGAGCAGTCGAAGCATGGTACCCGACCCTGGTCTGTTGGAAGTCACGGCCGATGGCCATGAAAACCGAAGCGGCGTCGAATTGCTCGAAACGGCAGGTCTACAGGTGCGGCCGTGCCTGCCCGGGGTGGTGGCGGCCAACACGACTGGTCTACAGGTGCGGCCGTGTCTATTAGGGGTGGCGGCGGCCAACACGACTGGTCTACAGGTGCGGCCGTGTCTATTAGAGGTGGTGGCGGCCAACACGACTGGTCTACAGGTGCGGCCGTGTCTATTAGAGGTGGTGGCGGCCAACACGGCAGGTCTACAGGTGCGGCCGTGTCTATTAGGGGTGGCGGCGGCCAACACGACTGGTCTACAGGTGCGGCCGTGTCTATTAGAGGTGGCGGCGGCCAACACGGCAGGTCTACAGGTGCGGCCGTGTCTATTAGGGGTGGCGGCCAACACGACTGGTCTACAGGTGCGGCCGTGTCTATTAGGGGGTGGCGGCCAACACGACTGGTCTACAGGTGCGGCCGTGTCTATTAGGCCAACACGGCAGGTCTACAGGTGCGGCCGTGCCTATTAGGGTGGCGGCGGCCAACACGACTGGTCTACAGGTGCGGCCGTGTCTATTAGGGGTGGTGGCGGCCAACACGACTGGTCTACAGGTGCGGCCGTGTCTATTAGAGGTGGTGGCGGCCAACACGACTGGTCTACAGGTGCGGCCGTGTCTATTAGGGGTGGCGGCGGCCAACACGACTGGTCTACAGGTGCGGCCGTGTCTATTAGAGGTGGCGGCCAACACGGCAGGTCTACAGGTGCGGCCGCTATTAGAGGTGGTGGCGGCCAACACGACTGGTCTACAGGTGCGGCCGTGCCTATTACCTTAGGGTGCGGCGGCCAACACGACTGGTCTACAGGTGCGGCCGTGTCTATTAGAGGTGGCGGCCAACACGGCAGGTCTACAGGTGCGGCCGTGCCTGCCAGGGGTGGTGGCGGCCAACACGACTGGTCTACAGGTGCGGCCGTGTCTATTAGGGGGTGGAGGCCAACACGGCAGGTCTACAGGTGCGGCCGTGTCTATTAGGGGTGGCGGCCAACACGACTGGTCTACAGGTGCGGCAGTGCCTGCCCGGGGTGGAGGCCAACACGGCAGGTCTACAGGTGCGGCCCTGTCTATTAGGGGTGGCGGCCAACACGGCAGGTCTACGGGTGTGGCCGTGCCTGCCCGGGGTGGCGGCCAACACGACTGGTCTACAGGTGAGGCCGTGTCTATTAGAGGTGGCGGCCAACACGGCAGGTCTACAGGTGCGCCCGTGTCTATTAGGGGTGGCGGCGGCCAACACAGCAGGTCTACAGGTGCGGCCATGCCTGCCAGGGGTGGCAGCGGGCATAGCCATGCACCATGCGCTGGTGCCGGCATCGGTCCAGCGTCCAGCGTACGGGGAAGTCTTGCTGCGCAGAGTGCAACAAGAAGATACGGCCACTGCCAATACCCGAAACAGGGAAATGGGCATGGAGCTTGTCGGAAAGCGTACTGTGGAGGATTCCGTGACAGCTTCCGTTACCGACTACCGATGTCCACGAATGCGATTGAGCCACTCATTACCACGTGTGAAACCATCTGATCATCCTGTTAACACGTGGCCTGGAGGGGGGGGGGGGTGAAATCCGCCCAGCCCCTGGCTTTTCATAGATAACTCCAGATTTTACCGGCCGATATACGCCATTGTTTGTGTATCTGCGTATAAATGACCGGTGCGTTGTTTGAAGAATGAAGATGGAAAATCTACGACACATTTTCGTCTTAGGCGTCGTTAAATAAAACAACTAGCAGCGTCATACCACAAATATCGGCACAGATGCGCTTCCCGTATATTGACAAAAAGAAAGTGTTCTTGGCAAAAGTAGCGACTTGCTTGATGTGTATTGTTATGCTATGTTGTTTCAAAGTCCATTCAGGTCACCGCGATCAAGTCAGGTCAAGTTCTTGACAGGTTAGCACACGCCCTGGAGAAGGGATCGGGAAATACGCCCACCCCTCCGATTTTTCGAACATAACTCCATATTGTACCGAACTATATACGCCATTGTTTTTGCGTACCTGCTTAGAAATGACCGGCGCATTGTCCAAAGCAAGCAAATTGAATATCTGCCGAACATTTTTTAAGTTAGGGGTCGTTCAAGTAAAAAAAAATTCGCAGCCCCAGACCACAAAAATCGGCGGTGATGCGCTTCCTGTAAGGCAAAAGGGCAGTGTTCTTGACAACACTAGCGAATTGTTTGATGCATATTGTTATGCTATATAATTTAAAAGTCATGTTAAGTCGCCGGGGTCAAGTCAGGTTAAATTCATGACAGGCTAATGAAACCAAACTTGGTCAACTGTAATGTTGTCATAAGTGCAAATGACTGTCATGCGATTGATGCCACTTTACATGTTACTCCCTACACATCCCGAAATCTACTGGTTGTCATTGTGTGCCTAAGCGTTTCCATACATCATTCATGTATTTCACTCCTTTCTTTGCGAATCCGATTGTGCGCAGCCGCCCAACGGAGCAGTCGGGTGGGCAGCCCGGTTCCGGTAACTGGAGCAGGTAATGTCCTGGTAAAGTGCTCCTATATAGGTGACCTGAGGTGAAATGGCAGATCTGGCATCTGCATTGTATCATTAGTAATGTTCGAAACATTATTAATGCCAATTTTGAAGCATTTAAACACAATCACAGCTATCCATAACAATGACAAGCCACGCCACGCAAAATAAGAAAAGTTTGCTATTTTGACCTCATTTCACCTTGAAGATATTGACCTAAGGTCATATAATTTGCGTACGATAGAGTTCACTATCGTGCCCATCAGCCCTGCGAATTTCGTTGCTCTAGCCTTAATAGGAACCGAGATCTTGGGGCGGAATCCACCCCCTCCAGTGTGCGTAATTTTCAGAGGCCCTCCAGGACGCGTGCTAATGTCTGTGTTTATTGGACGTCTTCAACCCAGCACTGAACAAGCTTGTGCTCTACGTGAACTATAAGAACCCTTCACTTCCACCTGCATTATATGTTTTGTATTGCCACGTAGCATTCACCGAATGCGTGCCATAACACAGGAAAGCTGCAAAACCTGTATATACCCGTCTGTTCTGCCCTTTTTCGCAGGAAGTCACGTTCACATTGCCGTTCGACAACACGCTTCAACCTTGACCATGCCTCCAAAAGAGGTCTTTGCTCCGACTAGCTCTTGAACGCATTACGGTTACATCTATCTTCTGACATAAAACGAGTCAGGTTAAAGCTGCTGGGAAGAAACATTTCTCTCTGTTGTATAATGTGATTGACACTTAGATTACCAAATTATTTTAAGGTTGTCTGAACACCAATTATGTTGTCAACTGAAATAAATGTGCCACCTGGGTAGCTAAGTGTAAAAATTCAGCACATCTAGTTGCGAAGAAAAGTAAGAATATTGCAAGTGGCTCAGTTTGAGTATCTCTGACCTGCTCTGGTTTTCTTGTCTTCATGGTCAGATCCTCACCCCGTCTGAGAGGGGACCATCATATACCATCCTCTAATCTGCATCTAATCTGCAAACTATTCGTCGCACGCAGACGAGGAAGATATCATCGGAAAGCACTCTACGAAAATGGCCAGAAACCACCCAAAAAGTGCTATCCCTAAAAAGTGTCATAACTACGTGGCTTATGGTGTCATGACTGACGTGATGTTTTTGGCCTGGGGTGTTCATTTTGAAGACGATTATAAAAACGTAACTTATTTGCAATCAGAAGAGGCAGGCAAGATCGACCCTGGTCGCGAAATGTTTCAGAACCCCAAAATTAATGTATTATTTATGAACTTTTGCAAATTTTGATTGTTCGATTTATTTAATTTCTTTTTTGTTCAACTTGGTAGAGAGTACCGATAAAAGTTGCTTCAAGTAGACTTAGCTTCATAAACTTGCTTACTTTAGCCAGAATCTTCGATTTTGGCCATAATGTGTAAATATTCAAAACAAATTTTAGGAAACACCAAAATTCAAACCTTCCTCTGATGCGTTTTATTAACGAGCTAACGATGAGGAAACGCTGCAAATGTAATTCAAATATTCGTTCATATCATTTATTAATTCAATATCCGTTAAAGCGTCACGACTGGTGAGCCTTTTTGAGGTACTTCACTTGACCTTAACTAATCTAGCAACCGTGTTATACCCTGACCGCAGAATCTTCACATAGCATGTCAACTTGATATGGGAACGGAACCCAAAACCGCGGCGTGATGCCGCGGAATGGTGGAAATTAGGAATGGTGGAAGAAGACCCGGGTTAACTCCTAAGTATTTGAAAGTATCGTTCTGAAATATGGCGTACCCACCAACCATTCAGTAAGTTGCACCGTAGCAGAACATGGAAGCTGAGTCCATTAAAGTCACGGGGTTTCAGGAGGCCAAATATAGTCAAGACTTCTCAGCTGCCACTGACTCCATGTATTTTTTTTTATAGCGAACCCATGGTAGGCCACCCAACTGCAATTTAGATGATAGAACATATTTGGAATTACAGAGCTTAAATTACTAGTGAAGGACAATCATTTGAATGTGTCGTCGTGCACAGCACTTTCCTGCCAATAAAACAAAACACCACTAAGACCAATTAGCCTACTCGTGACAGTCCGTCCGAATGACCTCTAGTCTACATAACGTCTGTAGGCCACACTTGATGAAGGGCTGAATTTTAACACGGAACAAGTGCAGCGAATGCTTCTGAAAGTCCGTCATGGCAATGAGTTACACGGACGTGACTCCCAATGCGGGGCGACTCGCTGACGTGCCTGCTCACCGACCGCGGCCGTTTCTTGCCAGCACAATGGCAGCCGTACTCGGCTGGATCGCACCACCTTCTGGCCGACCTTGACATCGCCTGTTGGCCGCACTCCTGCACGCACGTGCTACCTCGCAGCATGCACCCAAGCACATACGATGCATGCCGCACAAAAAGAAGAATGGTGTTAATTTGTAGTTGACCAGAACCTGTACTACTAGCTGCACATCTTGCTCGCATTACTAGCATAAGAACAGAAACGGGATTATAACGTATGCTTGAGCGGCGAAGGCGAAGTCAGTGTGTATGAGATAGAATGTTCGGAGAGCGAAGTCCGTATGTTTACTACACAATGCTTGGAAGAGCAACCTGATCCAGCCGAACCAGAGATGACAGACACACTTGGCTGGGATCTCTCAGGAGGGGAGTTTTAATAGTGAACAGAGGAGGGGTAGTTCTGGTAGGTCACAGGAGGGGAAGTGGCATGAGGTCAGGGGGTGGAGGATTTGGAGACGCGAACCTAAGGAAAAGGTTAGATAGTGGCAGGTGGCAGGTGGTAGGAGCGGGAGGAAGTCTAGCCAACCGGCCCAGCGGGCAGGCATAGTAACAACGAATATGTTCCAGGCATTGGATGACTGCCACCAGGATAGCAGTAGTAAGAAGTCAGTGCTGGTCATAGGAGACTCTCGTGTGCGATATTTAGAGCGGGTATTTTGTAAAGGTAGGAGGGACAGGAGGTGCATCACCAGGCCTGGTGCCAAGGTGAAGGACCTGGTACCTGCGGTGGCACAGGTCACCAGTGATCACCAGTTTAACACAGTCATAGTGCATGTATGGGTAAATAACATAGGTCAGACTAGGAGTGAGGAGCTTCTGCGGGAGTACAGGGCCCTTCTGGCCACCCTGAAGGGTACCAATAGAGTCATTATAACAGGAATTTTGCCTAGGGTAGAGCCTCCCCTGAGTGGAGCTCTAGGGCACTGGCAGCTAACGCCAGGGTAGGAAAGCTCTGCCATGAGCTAGGTTTTACATTTGTAGACGAGTGGAGCAGGTTTTATGCATCGTGGGACCTCTATCAGAGGGATGGCCTGCACTTTTCTGAGAAGGGGGTCCATGTGTTAGGCAAAGTATACGAGCATGTCCTTCAGGGAAACTAGGAAATGGGGTGGGGAGGGATGAAATTGCATTGCCAACTCAGGAATATTCCAATAGTGTCAGCCAAGGGAATAGAACCTCAAAGTCTGCAAATAGGGACAGCAGCAACTCAAGGGGACAGAGTTATAGTTCATCTAGTGATAAAAGAACTCCTCAATATGAAAAAACCAAAGGTGGTTATGGAGCATTCGTTAAGTGTATGATGTTTAATGCTCAGAGTATCCGTTCCAAATTTGATGAGTTCAAGTGTTATGTTGCTGAGGAGAAACCGGATTTTGTTTCCATTACGGAGGCATGGGTCAGTGAAGGGTATTTTGGAGATAACTTACAGGACTATGAGATCCAGGGATACAATATGTTTTCGTGCAATAGGGGTCCAGCAATGAAAGGGGGTGGTGTAATGCTCTATATGAATAGCTTATTCAGTTCTCAAAAAGTAGCAGGTGGGGATAAAAATGTGTCTGTGGAGTCCATTTGGCTTGATGTCACTGTGGGAAAAGGCAACAGCAATACTCTTAGGATAGGAGCTTTCTACCAATCAGGAACCCTGCCACATTCTCAGCAACTGGAGCTTGACAAGGTGATTTGTGAGGAAATCAGTAGAAACTTTAAGAGGAAGTGCCTTATTCTCGGTGACTTTAATCTAAAAGGTTATGAAAATGCTGGTGTTGGCACCCCATCATGCAAAATGTTTAGGAAATGCATTGAAGAGGACCTGTTCTTACACCAGTTTGTATCGGAACCTACCAGGCATGGTTCATTCTTGGACCTTGTATTCTCGGATTTAAGCGACTTGGTTCAAGACTTGACTGTAGGCGAAACTCTGGGAAAAAGTGACCATAACATATGCTTGGGCCTTCATATGAGAAGGATTTAGGTGTTATTCTAAACACAAAACTGGGGGCATCAGAACAGACCAAGGAAGCCAGGAAGAAGGCACTGAGAATGCTCGGGGCAATAAATAGGAATGTATCATACAGAAGTGAGGAAGTGATCAGGAAGCTTTACTGTGCATACGTCAGGCCACATTTGGAATACTGCATCCAAGCTTGGTCTCCTAGCTATGAAAAAGATTGTTGGCTTTTGGAGAGAGTACAAAAGAGGGCTACAAAAATGGTTAATGGCATAAGCAACCTGGCATATGAGGAAAGATTGAAGAAATTGAATATGTTTTCACTTAGATATAGAAGGCTGAGAGAAGATCTCATCGAGGTCTTTAAATTTGTCAATGGTCTGGAGAGGGGATACCTTGGGAAAATGTTTGAATTTAACAGAAATGATGCAATTAGAGGTCATAAATTCAAAATTAAAGTTAACCACAGCAGAACAAGGTTAAGGCAAACTTTCCTCACCAACAGGGTAGTGGAACACTGGAACCAGCTGCCAGAAAACATTGTCAGTAGCAGCACATTGAACATCTTTAAAAACAGCATAGACAATCATTATAAGAATATAGGGCTTGCTTTTCAGTATTACAGGGAGGGCTGATTGACAGTTTTGGTGGGCAACTGGTTCAGTGTACAGAGTGCAGCCAAGAAGGGCCCTTGTGGCTCATAGTTGCACTAATCTTTTATGTCTTTATGTCTTTACTTGTCCTTACCCGGCTGGACACGAGAGGACAGCCACACTTGTGCAATACCTGCCCAGCCGGACCCGAGAGGACAGACACACTTGTGAAATCCCTGCCCAGCCGGACCCGAGAGGACAGGCACACTTGCCCAGTCTCCGCTCCCTCTCCATAGCCGTGGGCAGCCGTGGGGCCGGCTTTCGCTCTTGCTTGGCGCCCGTCGTCATCTGACAGCCGCACACCGATAAACTCGCCTCTAATTAATGACCGTCGAGTTTGAGGTTCTTCATTTGGGCAGATAGAATACATCACCCGATAGCAGCCAACAGGGACATTGGCGTCCTGAAGGTCCTACGTATTACGTCGGGCACCCAGTCTGCTTCCTGGTCTATATGTGAGATTGCTTTTGGTAGAACTAATTGTATAGGAAATGGCAATATACACAGTTAATCTATTTTTCGCCTATGCACGGTAGGATGCCACGGTCAACGTTATGCAGAGACAACGGGGACTGGGCCTGTCCTCTCGGGTCCAGCTGGGCAAGGATTGCACAAGTGTACCTGTTCTCTTGGGTCTATCTGGGTAAGGATTGCACAAGTGTGTCTGTCCTCTTGGGTTCAGCTGAGCAGTGTTTGCACAAGTGTGTCTGTCCTCTCCGGCCCAGCTGGACAGGGATTGCGCAAGTGTGTCTGTCCTCTCCGGTCCAGCTGGACAGGGATTGAACAAGTGTGTATGTCCTCTCCGGTCCAGCTGGACAGGGATTGCACAAGTGTGTCTGTCCTCTCGGGTCTGACTGGACCAGGTTGCTTATCCAAGCACTCTGTAGTAGACATACTGACTTCGCCTCCGAACATTCTGTCGCATACACACTGGCTTCGCATTCGCCGCTAAGCATGTATTGCAATCCCGTTGTTTTTCTTATACTAGCAATGCGAGCAAGCTGCACCAGGTTCTGGTCGACTACAAATTAACGTCATTCTTCTTTTCGTGCGGCACGCATCGCATGTGCTTGGGTGCATGCTGCGAGGTAGCACGTGCGTGTAGGAGTACGCCCAACAGGCGATGGGAGTCACGTCCGTGCAACTCATTGCCATGACTGACTTTCAGAAGCATTTGCTGCACTTGTTCCGTGTTAAAATTCAGCCCTTCATCAAGTGTGGCCTACAGACGTTACGTAGACTAGAGGTCATTCGGACGGACTGTCACGAGTAGGCTAAATGGTCTTAGTGGTGTTTTGTTTTATTCGCAGGAAAGTGCTGTGCACGACAACACATTCAAATGATTGTCCTTCACTAGTAATTTAAGCAATGTAATCCCATATATGTTCTGTCATCTAATCTTCAGTAAGATTTTCAATAGGGCGGCCTATCGTGGGTTCGCTATAAAACTATATCCCCGGAGCCAGTGGCAGCTCAGAAGTCTTGACAATATTTAGCCTGCCCAAACTACGTGACCTTAACGATCTCAGCTTCCATGTTGTGCAACGATGTACCCTACTGAATGGTTGGAGGGCGCACCAAATTTCAGAATATCTTTAAATTCTTCGGAGTTAACCCGCGTCTTCTTGAGCGGGTCTTTTTCCACCTTTCCAAATGTTTCCGCGGATGGCGAAAAATGGCGCGTGGCAGTTCGCCGAAATTTTTAATGCCTCTCCCATATCAATGCAACATGTGTGAATATTTTGAGGTCAGGTTATTCACGGTTACCAAGTTAGTCAAGTTCAAGTGAGGTACCTAAAAAATGTCAACCAGTCGTCACGCTTTAACGGATATTGAATGAATGTATAATATGAACGAACATTTGTATGATATTTTCAGCGTTTCTTCATCGTTAAGGACGAACAAAAGCACATCATAGGAAGTTTTGAATTTTGGCTTTGCTGCCACCTTTCCACACACTATATACCAACTCAGTTATCTCCAATGCCTTGTGTGCCTCTCCTACTAGCACAAATTCTACTTCTATAGCACTGTCCTTTAACTTCTCGCAACGGGCGATCCTTTCACATATGTTGCACCCGTCTCGTCTCTGGAAAGGGAACAACGATGAAATATTTTTCATCAGTCCTCGGAAGATGAGGATGAAATGGTCATTCGAAATATTTCTCCTGTGGCTTTCCTGGTTAGGCATGTTCCCACCTAAGATGTGTTGGGCGATAGTCTGGATCATACGCGAGGGATCAGGAGGGTTACAAAAAAATGTTTGAAGGTGCCATGTAATGCGTTAATGTTCGGCTCCTCGGGCGCCCCACCACATAGGGTCATACTGGGGGGGGGGGGGGTTGGCGCCCGAATCCCGCGAACGGGAGGATGCCAGGCGACGCCATGCATACTTTACTGCAATGCTCAATCAACATTTTTTGTTTGTTTATTAGCCCTACATTGTTAGCATGTGGAATGCGCATGCTGCATTCACTATGGCCATATATTCCACACATCTCTACATGACCAGTAAACTGTCTAATTTATAAACATGGGTTTATAATTTGGCTCTGCGTTGGTGTCACTCGTTACCTTTTCCTGACTAGCATCTCCTGGTATTCAACCCCTGATCGATTACCTTGATTTTCGAACGCGGATAGGTGATGAAATGTTTCTTCGGTTTACAATCGATATATAACCACGAAATAACGTTTGCTTCATAGTCATGGTCTGATAACTATGGCGACGACCGTGTGACTTACTTCATGGGCGGCACTCTCGACGTTGACCCACTTGACCTGACCTAAAGGGCTAACCAAGCGAGATAAAGCAAATGTTCTAAATGGCGCTGGAATGTCGACGTCATGCCTTTTCTGACATCTTTCTAGCTAGCCTAAAATGCACGCTAACGTGAAAAGGGAGGGGGAGGCAGTTAAATCGGCGCGCCGTACTGCGAGGGGTAGGGCATTCTGTCGTACTGCGAGGGGTAGGGCATTCTGTCGTACTGGGAGGGGTAGTACATTCTGCCGTACTGAGAGGGGTAGGAAATTCCGCCACTCTGCGATGGCTAGTCTGTATTTGCACTTTGCAGAGTCAATTGCACCTATCACGATGTCTTGTATAAGGTGACTTTCCCCATGATGCCACTTTGCACATCATCAAGTGTGACGAGGTGACACTGAGTTCCCTGTCCCCACATCATTTGGTCATCTTCAGGAGACTATGGTGGTTCTACTGGGCAGGACGCCTGTCCCATAACGAAGCTGTATGTGCAACGCAGTGCTTAATACTCCTGTACACATGTGTGCCGCGCCGGCCAATTCGCCATCTGCCATGCAGTTATGACAGTGCTGGCGCAGACGTGTCTGACACGCTGTCTAACCGCAGGGTACGGTCACATCTCTCCGACGTCGTCGGGCGGCCAGATCTTCTGCATAGTCTACTCGCTGCTGGGAATCCCGACCAGCGGCCTGCTGCTGGCCGGCCTCTCCGACTTCTTCGCCGGAAACCTCCTCAACTTCTACGACTCCAAGTGGCAGAACCGATACGGCGACTCGAGGTACCGCTTCACTGCACACGGCGCGTCGAACCCACAAACCGGGTCAACGACGCTGGGCCCCTGGGAGCCGGCGTCGCCGTCTGTCGCGACCGTCGGTGGCCGACCGCGTCGAGCACCCGGCTCGATTTACGGCTGGGCCTGGGCGGCGATCTCGGGCTGACGGATGAAGGGGCTGTCGGCGTCCGAGGCTTCTTACGCCGCCCGACCTTGCCCAACTGGGTCATTCCCGGTGGCGGCAGGGTCGATTCTGTCACCAGCATCACTCGACGACGAGGACGCCATCTCGGTGGCTCCGGCGGCTATTGTCGCTATCGTTCCCGCTGACGGGCGAATCTGCAGAATGCTTTTTGCGGCTGGAAGTGCAGGCTACAGCTATTCGCTCTCTAATGGCGTGCGATGCCTACTAATTTCGTCGGAGGATTTAGTCTGGTTCCACAATTTCGCCACTTTGTGAGCGGAGACATTATGTCCACAGTAAATGAGTAGGGAGATGGCTCATGTCTTAAGCATGTATTGGGTTTATCACCAACAATATTACAGTGGGCCCTAGTATTGATCCAACCCAGCAACTGTTTCATTAACACTATTACAGTACGATTCTTTTAGACATAATTCTTGAGGGGTGGGTGGGCGGGTGGGTGATTTTGCTCTACACTAAAATATCGAAATTTATTGGGTCGATTGCAAAACTTATAGATGAAGCGAAGTTTACCTGTCTAATGTATATTTTTATGTCAAAATTTCAAAATGTTCGCGATGGCGACGTCAGGGGGCAACAAATAGACGATGATTTATCACAAATCATTTGGGATTGTGTTCATGTTCTAAACCAGTAAGCCTGTGCATAGTTGTGAATAAATCATCCTTAAATGCAAATCCTTAAATGCACATGCCAAACAGCCGATGACGTAGCCAACAGTGTAAGGAGGTATCATTTGTTCGTTGTGGCGGGCCCATGGTCACAGTTAGTGACACATACGCCCAATGCTTAGTCATTATTATGCAATATTACTATTTATCGCGACATTTTCGTTAAGAAGCGCCGCCAAAAAAATTATACTCTGGAGGAAATTGGGAGGCCTGTGTGGGAAGGCTATTACAATTACTGACTTTTGGGAAACTTCCTGACTACGTCACTGCGTGAGATTCACTATATTAGTTCGTCCTGAATTCACTCCTCCCCATCCTGGATGCGCGCTTGGTAAAATGTCACTGTCACCGAGCTATTTTTTGCGGTCGTTTGACTAAGGTATGCCCTGAATAGCCTCTCGTCACTCCTGCGTCCGCCATTGAGGAAGTATTCCCTCTCCGCCACCATTTGTCATGCATCACTGCCTTTTGTCATAAAGCCATGTCACCAGCCCAACTTTTGTATTGTAACGTAAATGTGCTGCCTCTAAGTTTTCTTTAAAATATGTTGGAGGTGTCATAATTTTTGTTCATTGAGCCCCTCTGATACAGCGACAAAATTATAAGGTATGATGCGAAGCGGACAAAAGAAGGTTAGTAGGTCATCATAGTTCACGCTCCTGTCACAGGGAACGACAGGCGAGGGGAGGATCTCTATTGGAATAGTTACCCCGTATTTCCGGTCAGATCCTCCCACCCCGTCACGGGAGCCGGTGGTCATTATCAGCCACCCTCTAATCTCCGAATTAAGAGTCGCACGAAAACGAAAGAGGTATCATCGGAAAGCGCTCGACTGGTATGACCCGAAAGCACCTCCAACATTTCTCCTTTCCAAAGTTGACGTTGTTAGAGAGGTTTATGCGATTACGATTGACATCGTTTTTGCTATTTGGGAAATCTAATTGGAGGTATTTAATTACCAACACCTATTTGGAATCAGAAAAGAATACAAAAATGGACCATGGTCCCAAACTGTTTGCCCACCCCAAAATAAAAAGATCCGTTATTTATTTGCAAGATTTTGAGTCTTCAATTGTGTATTTTTGGCTTTTTCTAATGCATAGAACGCAATGTGAAATATTGTTTTAAGTATACTTAGCTTCATAAAAAGTATTGTCCTGAACCAGAATCTCCGAGCTTAGCCTAATATATAGGCAAATAAGTCATGAAAAACAACAAAAATGACACATTCCTCTGGTCCGTTTTGTTGCATCTCTAACGATAAGTAAACAGAGAAAGTTTCATTCAAATATATGTGCCTATTAATTCGTGACAATTGGTTGAACTTTACAAGAGGTGACCTTGCGTGACCTTGAATAACTCGGTGACCGTAGACGACCTGACCTCAAAATTATCGCACATGTCAAGCTGATGTAGGAGAAAGTGTGCCAAATTTCGGTGCGTTGTCGCGCGCCGTTTCTCGGCTATTCGCGGAAAGCCTTAGGTGGGGGTAAAAACACACCCCGACACTGCGCGAGGTGACAATGGTACAGCGGAGGCTGATTCCTCCTTCATAAAATTTTCCTAGCATAAACCCTGAACTGGTTAGGACATTGCTTTGGAATTTGGAATGCATTCCTATAATGCATGAGCGCACCACGTGTCAAAACGGAGTTGGAGTATATTCCGATCACGGAGCTGGGACAGGTCAATATCGGGACATGACCCAGTCTCAATACGGTTTGTACATTGAAGCATTTAGTATGATCAAACCACAAAGTATATACTCACAACCTAGTCAAGTGTGCATAGGCAAATTATACAAATGAAGTCAAGCGAAATAAATAAGGTGACACCAGGTTGGGTATAGTAACAGGGGCATCACAACAGGGATGGACGGGTGTATGCATCCTCGTCCTGGAGTACTCAAGGACTATTTCCTGGAAGTGACCCCATCCTCGAACGTGAGGAGAAGTGGCGTGCTTTTTTCGGACCACTATATTTAGACATAAGACATAAGACGTAAAATATTAGTGCAACTATGAGCCACAAGGGCCCTTCTTAGTTGCACTCTGTACACTGAACCAGTTGCCCACCAAATCTGTCAATCAGCCCTCCCTGTAATACTGAAAAGCAAGCCCTCTATTCTTATAATTATTGTCTATGCTGTTTTTAAAGATTTTCAGTGTGCTGCTACTGACAATGTTTTCTGGTAGCTGGTTCCAGTGTTCTACTACCCTGTTGGTAAAGAAAGTCTGCCTTAACCTTGTTCTGCTGTGGTTAACTTTAATTTTGAATTTATGACCTCTAATTGCATCATTTCTGTTCAATTCAAACATTTCCCCAAGATATCCCCTCTCCAGACCATGGACAAATTAAAAGACCTCGATGTGATCTCTCAGCCTTCTATTTCTAAGTGAAAACATATTCAATTTCTTCAATCTTTCCTCATATGCCAGGTTGCTTATGCCATTAACCATTTGTGTAGCCCTCTTTTGTACTCTCTCTAAAAGCCAACAATCTTTTTTCATAGCTAGGAGACCAAGCTTGGATGCAGTATTCCAAATGTGGCCTGACATATGCACAGTAAAGCTTCCTGATCACTTCCTCACTTCTGTATGATACATTCCTATTTTTTGCCCCGAGCATTCTCAGTGCCTTTTTCCTGGCTTCCTTGGTCTGTTCTGATGCCCCCAGTTTTGTGCTTAGAATAACACCTAAATCCTTCTCCTGTTGAGTCGCTGATAACACTTGGCCACCCATCAGGTATGGAGCCTTTACATGCTGCTTACCTACATGCATGATTTTGCACTTATCAAGACTCCACTAAGAACATTTTGCCATGATGATTTTGTACCATTTAGCATTGCCTTCTGATCAAAAATGCCAGGTGGGTGCACCTGAGACTTCTGGAGGGGTGCCTTTCCAATCAGGGCTTTTTATCAGCGCACTTGAGCTTACTGAAGGATATGACACGACCATGAGGTCCACAATCCCTTATGCCCACATGCCCTAGATGCCCCCTGCCATCTACGAGATGTGGGTTCTGCCCAACTTTTTTAGAAATATTAATTTTATCCGAGTTCTTGCTGTGGGGCCTTATGAACCAGGATCCTATTGCTAAGCAGAGCTTGTTGCGTGAACCCTGGCCCCACCAGCCAATCCATGAATTCCAGTTCGATGGCATAATTTTGACCGTAAGTTTAACGTGCGTCAATGCACCGACACGGCCGCCCGGAAGCTCTTCCCCGGCCTTATCGGGCCAGCTGCCAGCTGACCCTTCCAGCCGGGGGCTAAATGCGAGCGCGCGAAGCGCCTCGAACCCTGCGTTGCCAGGACAGGGGAGACCAGTGCAGACTAGCGCTCTGGCCAACTGAGTTACCAGGACGGCAACTGGTACATGTTGGTGTGGATATTCTTCTAGCTGATTCACCTGAATGAACCTGATGCCACATGTTACAGGCTGTCCGCTCATGGCTTCGATATATATGTGATAGCATAGTGGCTTTCGCTGACAGTCTCCCATGTTAATCAGTTGCACATTTTAATTTTTGTGCCTGGGTTGACCAAGCATAATATAAATTATTTATTACAGCAGGGGAGAACCAGTTCAAGACATAGAACAGCAACCTAAGCTTCGGGGAACACATTTTGCTCTGCTTGCTTTGTTCATTTCGAACAAAGAAAGTGGGGAGATTGGTACGATATGGAGGAGATCGGGAGATTGGTTGATATTTTTCCAAACGGCGACGTCTTCCCCTGATATCAGGTAATGGAAGCAAAATAAATTAATTCGACCCCCCTCATGGTATTCGCCCCCTCATCTAAGATGTACAGCTGTTCAGCTCGTCTAGCGCTTTCTCCCTCGAGCGATACACTGATCATGTATTGGAAGACAATTTCCTGCGCGTCATCAACGAGGGTTGCGACGTGCTGAAAAGTAGCCACCACCAGAAGACATCAAGGTTCTGCGCCTGGACAATCGTGGCAGCAGGGTAGGATAATCCACGATGCGACCTGGAAATTTACATTTTAGGTGAAGATAGTATAGCATAATCATTAACACGCGTCCTGGAATGGGGGGGGGGCGAAATACGCCCACCCCTCCACTTTTCCGTCGAGAACTCCAGATTTTACCGGCCGATATACGCCATTGTCTGTGTACCTATTTATAAATGAATGACGTGTTGTTTAACGCAAGGAAAATTAAAATCGCCCGAACATGTTTCGAGTTACGAGTCGCTAAATTCACAACATTTTATTAGCGCCAGACCACAAATATCGGAGCAGTTGCGCTTCCGTATATATTTCCGCTTCCGATGTACATTGTTATGTTATATTGTTTCAAAGTCATGTCAGTTCATCGAGGTCAAGTCAGGTCAAGTTCATGACAGGCTAACACACGCCCTGGAGGGGATGTAGAAATCCGCCAACCCCTCCGACTGTTCGTACATAACTCCACATTGTACCGGCAGATATACGCCATTGTTTGCATACCTGCTTCGAAATGACCGGCGCGTCGTGTAAAGCAAGCAAAATGAAAATGGGCCGAAAAGTGTCCAAGTTACGGGTCGTTAAAGTAAAAACAATTCGCAGCGCCAGACCACAAAAATCGGCGTTGATGCGCTTCCGTATATTGGTAAAAGGGAAGTGTTCTTGACAACACTAGCGGCTTGTTTCATACATATTGTTATGCTATATAATTTAAAAGTCATGTTAGGTCGCCGAGGTCAAGTCAGGTCAAATTCATGACAGGCTAATAGAACCAAACTTGGTCAACTGGAATGTTGTCATAAATGCAAATGATTATCATGCGATTGATGTCACTTTGCATGTTACCGCCTACACATCCCGAAATCCACTGTTTGTCATTGTGTACCTAAGCGTTTCCATACTTTATTCATGTACTTCACTCCTTTGTTTGCGAAACCGATATTGCCGAACCGCCCAACAGAGCAGTCAGGTGGGCAGCTCGATGCCGGTAACTGGAGCAGGTAATGCCCTGATAAAGTGCTCCTATATTGGTGACCTGAGGTCAAATGGCGGATCTGGCATCTGTATTGCATCATTAGTAATGTCCCAAACATAACTAATGCCAATGTTGGAGCATTTAAACACAATCACGAGGATCCATAACAATGGCAAGCCAAGCCACGCAAAACCAGAAATGCTTGTTATGTTGACCTCATTTGACCTTGAAAGTATTGATAAAAGGTCATTAAATTTGCACACAATAGAGTGCACCATCGTGCCCATCCACCCTGAGAATTTCGATGCGCCAGGCTTCATACGAGCCGAGATCTTAGGGGGTGGGGGCAGAATCCGCCCCCTCCAGTGCACGTCATTTTCAGAGGCCCTCCAAGGCGCGTGTTAAAACTACGGATAATACTCAACGGATCGGAAGCTTTCGGACGGCACGTTGATATTTGGGATATCAATCTATATATCGGAGAACTAATCTTGGCCAGGAAATGCGAAGGACACCCCATCGAAAAAGCTTGTCGTTATTGGGAAATATAGCTGCATAGGAGTTATTTCTGGAAGGCCACTTTGCAAGGTTATGCTCGGTGGGCGATACAAATGTTAAGTATCATTGAAAATATAAAAATCCAGACATTTTTGAACTAGGAAATGCCCAGGAAATCTAATTGCAACAATATGTATTAGATTCCATGAATTATTAATAAGTTAGCCCATGACCTCAGGTCACGTAATGTTTTCTGACCGTGAGGTGTTGTCGTCGCTGAGGTGGCGGGTACATTCGCCGGCCAAGGGGCCTTTTCTGACAGCGGAAGGCCCACTTCGGCAACTAGGACCCACTCCGTCAACTCATGATTTGACGATCCAGGGCAATTTCCGACAAGCCAGAGAGCCCTTTTCAAACCTTTGGACCCTGTCCATCAGGACTAGGGTCTTTTCTCGGCTTGAGCTCCGCCGACAGCTTAAATAGAAGATTCTCGGCTTGAGCTCCGATTTAAGTTCAAATAGAAGATTCTTGCTAAAGTAGGAATTTTCATTGGACGAGTTTTATTTATTTATTTCGACGAGTAGGGCCAGACCCTCCCAAAAAAATCTCCCAAAGTGACGTCACTAGGGGCCCTAGAGTTTCACGACTTACATTATGTTTGTGGCTCTGGGTGGTTCATTTTGAGGGAGATTTGAAAATGAAAATATTTGCAATCAGAAATGATGGAAAGCGAAATTGACTAGGACCATACACGTTTTGGTCACCCAAAAATCAAATTTTGTTGGTGAAATTCCACAACTTTGAGTGCTCAAGTTTTCTTTAATTTTCCTTTTCTAGTGGGTAGAGCGGATAAAAAAACGTTGTTTGAAGTCAACTTGCATTAATAAATAGTCCTTACTTTAGCCAGAATCTTCGGTTTGAACTCTAATAGGCAAATATGCAAAATTAATAAGTAATCAAAAACGGAAAAAATGAAAATACCTCTCCTACGTTTTGTTGTGTCCCTAAAGCAAGCAAACGTTGAAAGTTTCATTAAAATATATTTATCCGTTAAAGCGTGACGACCGGTTGAACTTGTTGGAGGTGACCTCACTTGACCTTAACTAACTCTTTGACCCTCGACGACCGGATTTCAAAATTTTGACAACATACCTAATTGATGTGGGAAAACGTACGCCAAATTTCGGCGCGCTGCCCCGCGCCGTTCTTTCTCTATCCGTGGAAAACTGTAGGGGGAGAGGGTCGTTAACGACCCCCCTCGAGATGGCGCGAGTTAAAGCAAAATGATACATTTCCTTCATGAAATGACTACTTATTGAGATATAAGTACCACTTGAAGTGCTTGTGTCAAAAGTCGTCATATCCCAACGATATGAAGCTAAAATTATTTCAATTTACATGAAGATATTGGAAACACATTTTATAGATACAAACATGCCCATGGGGTCATGTCATTGGCCCAAATTGCATGTATTGTGCCAACTCAAGAAGTTGGTTTTTAGTCGTTGGTATGGGCCAATGACAAATAATTATCACAAATTTTCAAATTCCTTGGATTTGGAAAGTCGTTAAGCTATATTAAGTAGTGCAAACAGTGGCGTCGCCACGAAATTCTTCCAGGAGGGGCGAGATCGATAGGGGGCCTCCTGCCCCCCAAAAAGGGGCCTCCATTGTGTTAGGGCCTCCTATTGTTTTTAGGCCCATAGTATGGTTCGGGAATGGGAAACTGAGGGCTGGAGGGCCTCCTTTTCGTCCTGGAGGGCCTCCTTTTCGTCCTGGAGGGCCTCCTTTTCGTCCTAGAGGGGATCCTTTTCGTCCTGGGGCCTCATTTTCATCATGGGGACATTCTTTTCGTCCTGGTGGCCTTGTCGTCCTGGGGCCTCTGTGTCAATATTTGGCACTCGCTTGATTTCTGAGGCCTCCTACCTTCTCCTAGGTGACTTCTTTTTACAAACCAGGGGCCTCCTCCTGGAGGCCCCTAATTTGTATAATCTCTTTTCGTCTTGGGGGCCTCCTTTTCGTCCTGGAGGGCCTCCTTTCCATCCTGGGGTCCTCTTTTTCGTCCTGGGGACCTCCTTTTAGTCCTGGAGGGCCTCCTTTTCGTCCTGGGGGCCTCCTTTTCGTCCTGACGTACCTTCTTTTTGTCCTGGGGGCC
The DNA here is from genome assembly GCA_034440575.1 of Imbricaverruca yamaguchii. Taxonomy (NCBI): domain Eukaryota; kingdom Metazoa; phylum Arthropoda; class Thecostraca; family Neoverrucidae; genus Imbricaverruca; species Imbricaverruca yamaguchii. The sequence continues at coordinate 1,085,102 of JAOTOL010001526.1, read as the reverse complement.
TCTTTTTCGTCCTGAGGGCCTCCTTTTCGTCCTGGGGGTTTCGTTTTCATCCTGGGGGCCTCCTTTTAGTCCTGGAGGGCCTCTTTTTCGTCATGGGGCCTCATTTTCGTCCTGAGGTACTTTATTTTCGTCCTGGGGTCCTCTTTTTCGTCCTGAGGGCCTCCTTTTCGTCCTGGGGGTTTCGTTTTCGTCCTGGGGGCCTCCTCAAATTTCAGGGGGGAGGCGCCCCCCAGTCTCACGGCAGGGGGCAATTGCCCCCTCTGCCCCTCAGTGGCGACGCCCCTGAATGCAAACAGATTTCTCCCGGAGTACATTTTCATGGACATATTATTTCTTGATGCATGGAATCTATTTGTCGGTAACCGAAAGGAAAATCACACGTACCTAGTCAGTACCTATGTAATATGCATAAGTAATACACATCATCATTTTTGGTCACAACAAAGCATAGAAATAAAGAAGTGAACAATGGACGGCACCGCAAGAGAGGAAGTGGTGATCAGATCAGCTTTGTCTCTCATAACTCACAGGAGCAATGCGCTCTCCTTTCACTGTTAGTCTCAGTCCATGACTAGCAAATGAAAAACAAACACGAATAGTTCACGCTTCACCCTCAGCTCAGGGCGCACATCTACCTACCTACGCAGCCAATCACCTACGCCACACGGGCCCAACACCATACCGCACACGCCACAGTCGGATGCGATAGCGGTGCGCAAAGCGAAGGCTCAGTCAAGGTCTTGTGTTTGCAGTATGACTGTTAAACATGTGTTCAAAGTTGCTAACGGTTATGACGTCATTTAAAAAATAACCTGCATCGATTGGTTGCTAGACAGTTTTCAGAACACAAAATGCTAACCAAGCAAATTCCGATCGGCGGCCTCCGGGACTCCAGAAGATGTCTCTTAAAACTGTCAGTTTTTCACACTAAAGGGTAGCTCGAAAGCAGGGAGACGCATCGGCCGAATTTGTAGCGAGCGGAGGCCACTGTTCAGTGCGCAGACGCGAGGTTTGGCGCGTTGTTGTCGGTATTTCCCGTTGGTGGTGGTTTAGTGTGTTGTGTGTCCGGATGTTGTCTGTGTGCTTGATGGTACGAAAAGTGGTTAGTTTATTTGGTAATCGTAAGTAGAATAACATGTTTGGTGGATGTTTTCTTCAATCTTGTATTCTTCAATCTTGTATTGGATTCAATCAATCTTCTGCATGTTTGTGTCGGAGCACATGCGGAGCTGGTTGGTTATTTTAGTTCTAGGGCGCATCGACCAGGTTTGGTCATTTAGCGCCCATTACACGTGGAGCCCATTCTATTCAGTATGAACCCGGAGTGCAAAAATGTTTTAAGAGATGAAGTCTCTTCAGAAATGCCTCAATTCCCACCCGGTTAATATGTGACTAACCTAAGCATGAGCTCAGAGTAACACTGCTCCATGAAATGCAATTAGGTTTTGCATAATTTGAGATTGAAGAATAAGTTTGTTCCAAATCAGACTGTTCTTTTTGTTCGCTGGACTGATATGTTCGTCCTGGAAATACCAGTTAATGCGTGGAATTTACAGAGCTGACTAGGCGTCACATTAAAGCCCAGTAAGAGCCCACTGGTAACTAAAACACTTTCTCATTGAGCATTCGGTTCTAGTATTTGCAACTTCTCGTACCTACCTAAGTGGGTTAGTAGGAAAAGGAAGCCACATAAGTGGCTTGCTCCTGTTATACAATTCCGCATATCCCCCTATTTCCACGAATCAATGGAAACATTCTTGCGCAAAGTTTGGCCTTATATTGAAACTAAGATGCAGTGGTTTCCGCATGCGATAGGATAAGCGATAAACGATAAACGATAATTATCGCTGTTAAGTAAATCGGTTATCGTTATCGTTTATCGCTAAATTTTCAAAATTATCGCTCATCCACTTATCGCAAGTTCCAAAAATTATGAACGATAAACGATAAAATGTAAAACGGGATGATGGAAAAATGGAAGACGATCGACAGTGTATGCCGCGCGACAGTGTGTGTGCGCAACCTGTTGCCATCTGCTAAGTGTACAGATCTGTCAGACGGCCGACGGGTGGTATAAATTTGCGCGGCGGGCCGGGCAGAGGTCAGTCACAGTCAGTCCACTCCCGCATATCTGGCAACTATCCAAATCTTCAGGTTAAAATAAGCCTATTTTCAAAGTTAATCGTCATTGAGATAATTGGATTATTTCATTATCATTTGAAAATAGCATTCTGTACTCAGTGTAAAGAACTTGAAATAACATGTAGTTATTGATTGAGGCTTATTTTCAAAAAACCTTTAAGAACTGGCATTGTTCTACACTCCCGCATATCTGGCAACTATGCATATCTTCAAGTTAATATTAGCCTATCTTCAAAGTTAATCATAATTGAGATAATTTTATTACTTCATTATCGTTTGAAAATAAAATTGTTTACTCAGTATAAAGAATTTGAAATAAGATTTTGTAGTTATTGATTGAGGCTTATTTACATAAAACCTTTAAGAACTGGTAGGGACGATGGACATACGAGGGTTTGTCAAAAGCATATTCCTCGCGCCGCAAAACAGACGACGTTACGCATGACGTACGAGGGTTTATCGAAAGTGGTTGCGTCGAAAATATAATTACTTCTGCCGGTATGTCGGTACTTACGGAGTGACATAATATATGTACTTCCACTGTGCTAAGCGTTGTCTTGGACATTGGCGAATATTGGGATATACAATAAGTATGTACCTATTGAAGACAATGTGTTAAAGTAGCCTATAATTGGTCTGTAGCTGGGCCAGATGTCTCAAGCACCAAACCATCATCCAACAAAGCGGCGGACTGAATGCGTCCACGGCGCTGAGTGTACAAGCGGCCGCTGAGTGACGGCTTCGCTTCGTTATCGCTGTTAAAAAAAACAATTATCGTTATCGTTTTATCGCTATCGCTGTTAATTTTGTGAATTTTTTTTTATCGTTTATCGTTTATCGTTATCGCAAACCTTTCTTATCGTTTTATCGTTATCGCAGGTCCGAAAATTAGTTATCGCGGAAAGCACTGCTAAGATGTAAATGTGAACTCAATTTTCACTATAATTACGAGTCACCAATGCATATTTCTTTGCCGTGCTTCTATTTTTCAATTTTCCAATAGATGAAAGGATACACAATAACTTTCCAGCTCTACACTTTCTCAGTGTATACCGCTGAAAAGTACTTTTCAGCGGCATACACTTTCATTTCTACGAAAATAGCATTACAAAATACTGTCCAGCTCTACTCTGGTGAGGCACTACCTTAGTGCCTTACAATGGCCGACCGCCCCTGGTGCCAAGGCGTTGACAGTACGCACCTCGTGGCTGCCCAGTCTGAGCGGCAGTCGCCTACTCACATGCCGTACCACTGACGTCGACGCTGGAAACCGCCACCAGTGTCCCACGGACAAGTGCATGAATTCCTCCGAGAGATTTAGGCTCCTTGTATCGGGGCCTTCCAATATCGTTTGGCAACCGGTGACGTCACATGGGCTGGACAATTGCTCAGTCCCGTAGGCGCTTCAGCCAAACTTACGTTATTTCCACACCTTTCCGATATTAAATACCACCAAAATTGGACATAATCAGGTTCATTTGAAAGCTTGAAGAAATTTGTCCCCGAATATGACCCTTACATTCCCATAGGAGTAGGACTTTTTGCTTGAACCCACGCTGACTATATTCATGTCAAGCGCCGCAGGAGTCGCGCGGTGCCACGGGTAGTAGCAGTATGATGAGACAGGCCAACTGAAGATCACGACCAGGACGGAGAGGTAGGAGTAAGTAAGAGATAACTGCTGCAACATAATACCTCCCCACTCGGTTCAGGGCCGTAAGCAAGGGTCGAGGCACTCGGGGCATGCGCCTCCAATGGGAAGGTGGAAGCCCTCCGACTAGGAAAATGCGCCAACATTGTATTTAGGCTGCCGGTGGAGGTACCAATACTGATTGGAATAGCACGCCCTTGTCACACATGTGGAAATACGGAACATGCAGTTAGTTTTCAGGACTGTTTTCCATTTTTCATTCATATGCGTCTAGACCAGGGGTGTTCTTTATCATATTCTTGAGGCGCAAGTGCCCCCCAATGGGGGGCACCTCTCTATCCCCTAATAATTTGGACTTTTAATTAACAAAGGGTACCACGGGGCATGTGACCTATCGATGTGAGGCTTCCCATGAACTTCATGAATTTTGCTCCCATATAATACATGATATAATAATTATGATAACAATAATGTATATATGCCGGCCGTCTTATATATGAAAATTTGCCAGTAATTTGGTAAGTCTTTTAACAGGAGGGAGTAGGTTGAAATCCAGTGACATAGGAACGATGGTGATGGGTTTGGCATCTTGCAGCGCCAAATTAAGTTTTTATGATAAATTTGGTCCGAGTTGTTGCTGGGGTGGCTTTAGGAACCAGGATTCTATTGCTAAGTAGAGCTTGTTGCGTGAACCCTGGCCCCACCACCTGATCCATGAATTCCAGTTCAACTGCAGAATTTGGATAAAAAGTTCGACGTGCCGTCAATGCACCGACACGGCCTCCCGGTAGCTCGTCCCCGACCTTATTGGGCCAGCTGCCAACTGACACTCCCGGCCGGAGGCTAAATGCGAGCGCGCAAAGCGACTCGAACCCTATGACAGGGGAGACCAGTGCAGACCAGCGCTCGGACCAACTGAGCTACCGGAGCGGCGTAAGTTCATAAGTTGTTCCTATTTATATCAGTATAAGATAACAATAGGTACCTATGAAATATACTGATCGAAATCCGGCGACTATTTGTATGAGTTTTGTTTGAGCCACCTTGGAATCCGTTTGCTCCCGCATGCAAATACTAGGGACGCCACTGTTCAAGGTACTCTATCTGGGATGTGTCAACCCCGAGTCTTAATCACCGAAAGGGACTTACTTAGACCTCCAATGTAAAATCCAGCTCATGAAATATAGATGGTTCTGGTGGGAAGGTGGTGCGAATAGTAGGAGCAGTCCCTCCTACAACCTCAAAACACTGCAGCTTAAAGCTATTCCTTGGTTTTTGAAGCAAACATTTGGAGACATCTGAACAAAAAGCTTGAATTTTCACCTGCACCAGCCTTTAAGACCTGTCGATAGCACTGATCATGAGTGTATCCCAGAGTGATGCAACAGGATGACCAATTCCCTCCCTGAAGTGATGAAACCCCGATTGGATATGACCTGAAATTGAATACTCAGTGCTTATAATATTGGCAGGAATGTACACAGACATGTTTCAGCCCCTTTTTCCCACACCGTTTTGGAATAGGGGAAAACCACACATATGATTAATGCTCCAGCATTACAACGATGTATTTGCACCGAATGCTGACATTATTTGCTATCAGAAAAAAATGCACCTTACTTGGCAGAAAAAGCTGTGGCTTAGTGCTTTATTCATCTTTTTAGTCATGCATGACAACAAATGCTATTCTTAATAGCATCCTTTGCACAGTAATTGGTCCAATTATTTCCAAAGTGCATTCAGTGTGCTTTTTCCTTTAGGGGTTGTGTCTTTGTGAAACAGCTGATGCAGAAAGAATCATCCAATGAATATGCACTCCGGTGAGAAAATTCCATTAATTATGTATGGTAATTCACAAGCAAATTGAGTTCACAAAAGCATATGAGTTGGAAAGGAGGATATTTCCATCAAAATGCACATTAATGCTACCCTAAAAGCTCTGGAGCAACTGCAATATGCATATATTGAAACACAGATACAATTGAAAATTAATTATAATAACCTGCATATCAGGTACTTCCCACTTAACCCTCGCCAGTATTCGGCATTTTACCACCTTCACTCGTATAGGGGGGGTACGACCCCCCTGGTGATTCAAAACCGTGCTTGCTACGAAAACGAACGAAAGACCAAAGTTATAGATCTGGACGAGATCTCGCGATTGGAATTACGTGTGACCTTCTAAAGTCAACGGTTGACCTTCCAGGTCAGGTCAAATGTCTAAAACTGATCTTTTTGTATTTTACTAAGAAAATCGTTAGTTATATCGAAACCACTCTAAATATGCACGAAATCGCCAGAAATATGTTTGTTGGGACCTTATGAACATAAAGACATGCTACACGATCTGATCGGACCAATATGTAATGCACCAAATAAGGTCAAAGCCGTGACCCCAGATATCCAACTTTTTGAAAAGTGGTTCCAATTTAGAAGTTTGAAGTTCCGTAGGGTAAAAATGGACGCTGACGATTTCAGCACGAAAAATTACCGTAGGTCACCTAAAAAAAGGTCGAATGGTCAAACGTGGTCAACCGAAGTCAGCCGAGGTCGCCGATTTTTTAAACATTATTTGTCAATGGGAACCCACCTGGGCATCTGTATTTTTCATTACATGCCCATAATTACGCTAAGTATGTAACAAAATACGTGCGATACTCACGCATTTGTTGAAACCTGGTCGGAGGTGCTCCCATTTATGACCTCATAACTCCGTGACCTGACATGACCTCCCAAAACAAATTCACCAAAAGTAGTCAAAAAGTAGTCCCAGAGGGTATTGGAAATCTCAAAGCGATCCGTTCATCGGTTTGGAAGGAATATACAAAAACCTTAGGGGGTTGCACCCCCCATACACGGGGAGGGCTAATCTACAAAATACCTTACCTTCTTATTATTTAGCTCAGGGCAAGAGAGCACATAATGAGGCACATGTCATACTAAATATATTTACATTTTAGTGCCAGCTAATGGTTTCCATATGCTGGGCAATGGGTATTGAACTATGGTTATATCTGTCATAACATGTATGTTGCTTTCATCTGGTGTTCACTGCACATTCAAGATTATAATATTCCAAGACATAGGTAGCAAAGCTCTTTCTCCAAAGGGAGGTTAGGATAGGTTAGATTAAGTTATGCTGCATTTTAGTCTACATTTCATTTAATGTTCTACTACATAAATATGTCATTTTTGTTATGTTGCGTCAACCTTAAAAGTAAGAATTTGCATAGAAAATGAACGATTCCATCATCTTAGTCACCTTCATAAACATTGCATTATATTGATAAATTCCCAGGATTAATAAGACGAATTAAAGCATGCATTTACCGGTAAGCCTAGGTTCATATTTGGTAAATCCACCTATGGTTCCAATTTCAGTTCAGGAAACTTTAAGCGTTATGAACGATAGCAGGTTGAAGGTTGTTGTATCCCATAAGCTGAAGAAATTCTGCACCAAACTTAACCCCCGCACGTCCGGGGGGCAGATATCAGCCCCCCTCCGGTTTTTCCTTATTTCCCGCCAAACTAATCGGGTTAACAAGGCCAAACCTCGCATATCTGTTCATTGGTCTTTTCTACATATACCCATACATTTTTAATCCTGGGTCATCTCAGGTCAGGTCACCAGGTCAGGCGAAGTGAACCAACTACACTCGGAGTTCTAGGTTGCATAACTTCCACAATAATTGGGCGATTGATTTCAAACTTATAACACGTCATGATCTCACCAGGGATCATAATATGTATATCGGGGATTTTTTTCGTAGCATTGACCTTAGGTCAGGTCGCGGCCATGGATTCCCCATTATACGGCAATGGTAAAATATACAAAGGTTTCCTGGTTACATATTTTCGCTCGGAATGACCTCACAACGGTTGTGGCATGTAGATGGAAGCTATGCTCAATGTTACCGCTGACATCTTTGCTCAGTGACCTCACCAATGTCTCTGAGGTCACCTGAGATCACTACGCATTTCTGCACATTATAGCCCACCGCATTGAGCTAGAAGGCTGAAATTACTGTCATTGTGCTTGTGTCGCCAAGACTTGTTGATTGATACATTACATGACCTCTCTAGGCGAATTCATGACCTTGACCTGAGTTTCGGTTGACCTGACCTTAAATTACACCGCCTATTGTCGGTAGCGCATTTCAAGGACTGTCGAGTAGCGTTCGCCGTTTGTTTCTATCTGTTACAGGTCCTGAGATATGTGTCAATATCTGAGTCCCACCTGATCCGGTAGAATATGAAATATGGTGACCCAGTGACCTGAATGTTGACCTGAGCGAAAAAATTACCAACACACTTTCGATAGAGCCCGTCACCAGCTATCCAACGCCGGTTTCCGTTTGTCGCTAGCTAATATAGGTCTAAAGATCTTAGGGGGCAGACATCTGCCGGACGTAGGAGTGTTAAGAGTATGTTCAATACCCCATGAACCCAAATAATACTCCTCAGTCTCATATACCCACGCCAACAATCAGAAGCGCCGTATGCCAAACCACAACACTCCATGTCTTCATTGCGCCACAGCTGAATCTTAGCCAGGTTTTAAAACGATTTGGAATGTTTACGTGACGTCTCCATATATACCAAAATCCTGGTAGATTATACCATAAATCTAGCACATTTTTGCTCACATCACTTGGGCTGGAACTAGAAAACCTACTAGGTTCCGTTGTACCCTTTAGTCTTAGTACCCAGCCTTGTATAGCGTTGCTCATCGAAGTAGGTATGACAAGGGTGGTGCTGACACGTGGTGGACACGGAAGAAGATAGCGGCGTACCTGTCTAACTGGTTATCGCGGACACACAGATGTGCGATGGTTTCTGAGGCTATGTTGCCGGCAGCGGCGAAGCCTGCGTCGCACAGCGGTGAGCCGAGGAGCGTGAGAGCGTACGAAGGAGTCATTACCTCCAGTAGTACATCAAGTATGGGTAGGAAAGCCAGCATGGCTTACACCAGACTTGATAAAAGCAATTAAGGCTACGAAAACTGCATATAGAGTCTTTAAAGAAGCTTCAAATGTCGTTAATCTAAAGGCGTATCGAAAAGCTAAAGACACTGTGAAGCAAAAAATCAGAGCAGCAAAGCGAGCAAAAGAACTGGATTTAGCTAGAAACTGTAGTGGGGACAGTAAAAAGTTCTTTAGTTTCTACAAGCTGAGTAAAGTTTCCAGCACAGTCGGTCCAGTGGAAGTAAACGGGACTACATTGGGTGAGGATAGTGAGATGGTTGAGGAGCTGAGCAAACAGTTTAAATCAATGTTTACATTGGAAAATATGACCAATCTGCCGACCTTACACCATAGTTCAGTGACATATGATCTGATAAATGATGTTGATTTCATTGGTAGTGATATTGTTTACAATCATATCAGGGAAATAAAGCCAAACAAGGCAGCAGGACCTGATGAAATTGATGCTAGGGTGTTGCGAGAAACCGAAAAGGAACTGGCATTTCCACTTAGTATTATGTTTTGCAAATCAGTTTCACAAAATAAAATTCCAACCGATTGGAAAAAGGCAAATGTAGTTCCTATTTTCAAGAAAGGAGGAAGAGGGAAAGTTGAAAACTATAGGCCAGTAAGTCGCACATCCGTAGTCTGCAAGGTACTCGAATCAATTATCAAGGATAGAATAGTTAGTTATCTGGAAGGTAGCAGATTGATTCAAGATACTCAACATGGGTTTAGAAAAGGACGATCGTGTCTCACAAATCTCTTGGACTTTTTGAACTTCGCCACAGAACAATTTGATCAGGAAAATCAGGTTGATGTAGCATACCTTGACTCTAGTAAGGCCTTTGACAAGGTACCCCATAAACGGTTAATGATACAGCTTCAGTCCCATGGTATTGCAGGTAGCATCTTAAAATGGATAGAATTGTGGGTTTCAAGTAGACAGCAAAGAGTGATGCTAAATGGTACGAAGTCATCATGACAAAATGTTCTTAGTGGCGTCCCCCAGGGGTCAATACTGGGGCCACTACTGTTCATTATATTTGTAAATAACATTGAAAGTGGCCTAAGCAGTAAAGTGTTGAAATTTGCGAATGATTTGAGGGTCTTTAGGGCAATAACAGGTCAAGATGAGCATATCTCGCTGAAAAAGACATAGACGAACTTGTGAAATGGTCCGAAGAATGGCAAATGAAATTTAATTTTGATAAGTGCAAAATCATGCATGTAGGTAAGCAGCATATGAAGGCTCCATACCTGATGGGTGGCCAAGTGCTATCAGTGATTCAACAGGAGAAGGATTTAGGTGTTATTCTAAACACAAAACTGGGGGCACCAGAACAGACCCAGGAAGCCAGGAAGAAGGCTCTGAGAATTCTTGGAGCAATAAATAGGAATGTATCATACAGAAGTGAGGAAGTGATCAGGAAGCTTTACTGTGCATATGTCAGGCCACATTTGGAAAACTGCATCCAAGCTTGGTCTCCTAGCTATGAAAAAGATTGTTGGCTTGTAGAGAGAGTACAAAAGAGGGCTACAGAAATGGGTAATGGCATAAGCAACCTGGCATATGAGGAAAGATTGAAGAAATTGAATATGTTTTCACTTGGATATAGAAGGCTGAGAGGAGATCTCATCGAGGTCTTTAAATTTGTCCATGGTCTGGAGAGGGGATATTTTGGGGAAATGATCGAATTGAACAGAAATGATGCAGTAAAGAAATGATGCAGTAGAGGCCATAAATTCAAAATTAATGTTAATCACAGCAGAACAAGGTTAAGGCAGATTTTCTTAACCAACAGTGTAGTGGAACACTGGAACCAGCTGCCAGAAAACATTGTTAGTAGCAGCACATTGAACATCTTTAAAAACAGCATAGACAATCATTATAAGAATAGAGGGCTTTCTTTTCAGTATTACTGGGAGTGCTGATTTACAGATTTGGTGGGCAACTGGTTCAGTGTACAGAGTGCAACCAAGAAGGGCCCTTGTGGCTCATAGTTGCACTAATCTTTTATGTCTTTATGTCTTTAAGTATTTCACTCATAGCCGGGTCGCGAACTGAAGAGGTGGCCCAGAAATGCCACCTCACACTTGCGGAGTTCAGTTGGAGACCAATCGGCAGAGCCGAGGCGAGCGAATGGAGATCAACTGCGACAGTGTCTACTGGGCCAGATATCGTGGCATTATCGAGGTACCACCCGTTCACGGCTGACCGCATGACCCGAGCACAGGGATCAACAGCGACAGCGAATGCAACAGGACCGAGGGGAGTCGCCTTGTTGTACGCCACTGTACTACATCACCGTCTGATCGCCGATATGGAGACGAGTCGGTGCACCGTCGGCTTGACGTGCCATCGGGTAGACGCCAGGATAACTTTCTCGTATGCGGATTCGTTTGACGTCGCGGAACGTCAGAACCCCGTTGAACACGTTCCTGATTCGTACCTTTGCATGGGCGTCAGAGGGGTGGGTGACGGTGGCCGCGATATATTTGCGAGCAGCGTGCACAGCGGCCTAGCACCCCAGCGTCGTGCCGGCTCCGAGTTGGATGGGGCGGTGTTCTGGTCCGAGGAGCTAGATATGTGTCGTGCGCCCATGCATCCAGACAGACGGCGGTATACGCTGCCAGCAGCTATTGGTCGTAGTCTGCCGACGTTTATCCGTGGCGTGCAAAGCGATGCTCCGTACAGCGCGTCACGTCCGCATTCTGGGACACAGCTACTAAAGAGCAAATTCGCATGCTTTTTTGCCTGCCGACGAATACGATTATTCGCCCTCAAAATACGAGGAATATTTGGCTATTCGATCATCCTATGCTCGTTGGCGCTTAATTCTATTAATCTAATTGCATGAAACCAGCATCCGAATACAGAACGAAACCAAAGAAATTACTTCACAACTCCCAAACATGAAAACTTTAGTTTTGAAATACTTTTTGTCCAAATTTGTCTCTGCAGTAAAAATATGTGTGCTTTTGTTTGAACATTTAAAATGCATTTATATAAATTTGTGCGTTTTATTTACGAGCATAAATTGTATTCCCCGTCCGTTGTTGGTTGTAAGTTGCGTTTATATCTTATTTTGTGTTCGTGCTCCAGCATAGCACGATCACGTTTTAGCAGTCGCGTTATAACTTTGATATTTTTTACATTCTGACTACTTCACCCAGACATATTTCCGTGTAATCATCACAACGCTTCTCCTTGTCGGTAAGAGCGATCACTATCCATTCAATACCAACACCAAGTTCGAATAACCAGCACTGTTATTTCACTTTAATTGACACTGCACTCTGTAGAGTGTACTGGAGTTTGTAGATATTTTTAATTTAGAGAGGAAGAGGGGTTCCCCATGCTTTTGAACCTCTTTGATGGAAGAAGAAACAATTGATAAAAAATTAAAAGACGTCCCAATTTTCATTTGAAAATCTGAATTTCCCATTTTAATCAAGTAAACAAAATTGGGCTCTGAGCTGGCGCGAGATAAAAATACCCGAAACACAGAAAATAGGTTAGGTTAGGACGGGAAACATAAAATAGTAGGTATTTGAATTTTGACATTTTATAAGAACATACATACAGACTAAGTAGGTAGACCTCACCAAAATTGACCTGAACAATGAAGTCGATACAAATTATCAAAAGGGATGCAAATAGCCTCTGCCTCATCGTAAAGTGACTATTGTTCATTTATAAAGGTCTGCGATCAAAATACATTGGCAATTAAATCAAACAGTAATTATTTGGGGCTATTTATATCCCTCAGTGACACACTATATGACCAAACCGGCAGTGGGTTAGACACAACTTTTTTTTTTTTTTTTTTATTAATTTTTTGTTTTCCCTGTTTTTTTGAAAGTTGGGTTGCCCCTTGGTGGGGAACCAGCCGGGGCTGGGGTACCCTCGTTCCGACTGGGTGAATTATCACTCTTTTAAATCTATAATAATTTTTGAACACGGGTTTCACTCGTGGCAGACTTTTCCGGAGAAGAATGTTTGACCTTGTGGAGATCCTTGGCCTCCCTTGTTTCCTGAGCCAATTCCTTGTACACCGAGTCACGCTTGGACTTGTCTTAGATAACCTTCATCCTGAGAAACCTGGGATCAAGAACGGTAGCCTTTATCAGGAACGGAATGTTAACATTTTTATGGGTTCTTTCTTTAAAGTCCTTCATAATTATGTCCTTCATATTGGAGATGTACACTGTTTCTCAATCGACTTCATGACTGGTATGGCGACTGAGGCTGTTAAAAAATTTTTTTCCTCCCAGGGTTGTAGAGTACATGTCAAACGTGGTAAAAAATTAGTCAAGCTGCTGTATTTTCTTCATGTCAGCTCGAGTGAGTAAAAAAACCTTGAGCTTCTCTTTGGTATTGAAATTGTACCTCTGGAGAGCCATGTTGATGGCCTTAGAATTCATGAAGCCCTCCAGCTCATCCCCGAGAAACATTGATGTAGGGTGTCCTCGACCTTTTCGTCGTCCAAGATCGACGAGGTAGACGCTCGGGTACTCCCCCAGCTGTCGACGACATCCTGAACGAGGGTTTTTTCTTTATCCCCAGATGTTTCTGAGCATCCTCCAAACCATATTTGACGACGTATGACTTGTGCTTGTCAATAATCTTCCTCTGCTTCAGGACAATGTTATTGACCGCCTTCTCTTTGGTGAGCCCCTTCGTCAGGCTAGAGTGGAGGATATGTTGGAAACAGCCATTCCTCTGATAGTGTTTGAACGCGGCGCGCATCTTGCTCTCGTCAGTGGTAGTCTGGACGTCTTTGTCCTTCACACCAAATTTTTCGGTGATCTTTTCCGTATTCTTTTGATAGTTGACGGCGGCATGTGACTCCTTTACTTCTTTCACGCCCAGCGTGAAATATTTCATCTGGAAGTCATCGGTGATCCTGTGCACCCCGGTCTCCTGGAAACTGCGTGCGTTGCTTGAGCTTCCACCATCAGTAGTAGTGGCCACGAACTCCAACTGCTTCAGTTCCTCCTTGATCCGAGCCGACTCCTTGGCGTACATGTCTGTGTATTTTGTGATGGTTATCTCACAGGGCACGTCATACTCCGGACAAGCCAGAGCCATCACACTGATGAAACAGCCGTCACCAACGACGGCGGCTAGCCTGGTGTCTTTAACACACCACTTGGCTATCGCTGAGGTCATGGACTTCCACTACCGGAACTTTGATTCCATTTGACCACCCTTTATCTTTGGGGAAGAAGCTCTTTATTGAGTTCTTGTCGCCTGCCGGATTCTTCTTCGATTCGTAATCCTGTTTATGGTGATTTGTCAGACTCGTTGTGCTATGGTATGCCATGCCCGCCTTTTGGGCCGGACAAAGCTTACAGAACACACGTGTCGGGTCTGGCATTTTGGAGTCTTTATGTCCCTTGAAATAAAAAAGTCCAAAACGACGCTTGTTGGCGCTTTCTTAAGCACTTTCTCAGCAGAGTACGTCATCTCCTCTTCCTTTACTGATTCATCCTCACTGCTTCCTTCAGACATGCTTCCGGCTGGACTAGGATCAGAATCACCAGCTCACCTATGCATGTATCTTAAAGTTTGGATTTTGAGGCCCATTGTGAGTGTTTTTATACAACTTACATGGGATCGATGGATTTATGTGATCGTAGGGATGTATAATATTTTTCACCTAAAACGTGGGTAGATTACTCTTTTACAAAATAAATATGAAACGGATGTTCGGAAAATATCTAGCATGTGTAGAACGACTTTTCAGATGTCTTTTTTTATCAATTGTGTCATCTTAGTTAATTCATTGTTTGCGATCCCCGTGTTAAATCCTTAAGCATGATCGAGTTTGACTAATTGGTGGAAATTGGTATTTGGGTGGAAACTGGAAAACTGCTAGATGATTGCTAACAAGGAATGTCATCCACATAAGAAGCCAAAACCGAATCTTTTAATATGTAAACATAGGTACATCATATTTTGTCTAGGCAAAGCCCCTGAAAATAATTTTTTGGGCGTTTTTCATCACAAATATTGGCGGTTTTGGTGTCATAAATCATATCATATTTTGACAAAAATGATATAAATCCTCCGACCCTAAACTTATTAGTTGTCACCAGGGGAGGATCCAATATTTCATCCACGGGGTGGGGTGGGGGTGGGGTGAGCAATATTACCTTGCCCCAGGGGGCAAGGTAAAATTGGTCAGGGGAAAGGTAAAATCCGACAGATGCAAGGGGAAAATGCGGTTGACTAGTGGGAAGGAATGGGACATGCATTTTGCGGGGGGACCGTTTTCAAGAAAGCGTGGGGGGGACCGTTCACAGAAATTCTAGTTCTACATCTAGAATTCATTGACTGTGACCTTGACACACGGGAAGAAGCAAACGCTGGCGAATATTCGGAATAATCGTATTTATCGATTCAAATATTTTTTTTCTGCCGACGAATTCGAATATTCGTATTCGTCGAATTAATTGATTATCCGACTATTCGATGGACTCTTTAGCAGCTACCCAACACTATGCTAGTCAAAGCAGTGAGTGATTTGATGAGGCGATGGCCAGACTCTGCTGCCTCCCGGGACAACACCTGATGCAGGTGGAGTGGTTGTGTTCCGTCGAGGCCGGCCGACGAGCCCATGCAGATTTGCTTAGGAAAGGTAGTTCTGAGCTCAGCTTGACAGGGCAAGTCATTTGAGATGAAACACGACGGCATTCGTTCAGGTCCACATTTTGGTAAATGTTCCCACACCCTGTATTTGGTGGGAATGTGAATGCACCCGGCTAATTTGCTCTCCAAGCCAGATGTCGACCATACACTTCCTCACATTCCACAAACCAGACAAATCGTAGGAACCGGCCAAATTAGGAACCTGCCCATGTACAATATAGCATTACATCACACTCCGAAACAATATGTATGCAGCCAAAAACGTTGCAACATATAAGTTAGAAAGTATAGTTTTGAGCTCAGCTTGGCGCGGGGAGTCATTTGATATGAGCAAAGATCGCATTCGTTCAGATCTGCATTTTCGTGAATGTTTGGTATTGGGTGGTAATATCAATGCACCCGGTTAATTTGTCGGTCAAGCCAGGTATAGCGATGTAACTGCTCATATGTAAAAAATATATATTTTAAAAATCGTAGGGCCGACTAGATCACGTTCATTGACCCCAATGCGAAAGCCCCATGTTTAGCCTAATGCGTCCCGTCAAAATCAAATGTAAGGAACTGAAAAAGTAGGGTGTACATAAGCTAGCATTGTGCAGCTTTGAATTTAGTAGACAAAAACAATATACTGCAGGCCTTGTTTAGCGCATTTGTTGGATTGTGTGGTAATATGCACGCCATATTATGCTTTGGGTGCTTTTGGAGGGGCCGCTTGTATGGGCTGCGCTTGGGCTGGTTGTCTTAACAGACGTCCCAGCTGCAGCCGAACAGCCTAACTCATGCTAGTTATAAATAAAATATTGTATTCATCGCTAACTTCCTTTGTGTTTGGTACTATCACGCTTGTATATTCCCATAAGCAATGAGTTGTAATCGATCGCATTATTAAATATACAACATGTGCAATAGCTGGTGCCTATGTACTATTGCTACAAAAGAGGAGCTTCACGCCAAGCTGTGATTTAGCCTTGCAATGTGGGAGCGGTATGGAAAATAATCAGCGCCTACCTAGCAGGGGCGCTGCCGTCCGAAAATCACTGGGGACAGGATGGATGGAGGCCATGGCGGGCCAAAATGCAATGGTTGGGGTGGAGATAGTGTCCCCAGTATGAGTGGGGTGAGGCACAATCCATAGGGTTCATTGCTTAGCACGCGCCCTGAAGGGCCTCTGAAAATAATGCGCACTGGAGAGGGTGGGGGCGGATTCCGCCCCCTAAGATCTCAGCTACTATGAAGGCTAGAGTAATACAATTTGCAGGGTGGATGGGCACGATGGTGAACTCTATTTTGTGCAACGTTCATGACCTTTTGTCAATATCTTCAAGGTCAAATGAGGTCAAAATAGCAAAATGTTCTGGCTTTGCGTAGTTTGGCTTGTCATTGTTATTGATCGCTGTGATTGTATTTAAATGCTCCAAAATTGGCACTAATGATGTTCTAGACATGCAATACAGATGTCCGATCCGCCATTTGATCTCAGGTCACCTATATAGGAACACTTTATTAGGTCATTACCTGCTCCAGTTACCGGAACCGGGCTTCCAACCCGACTTCTCCGTTGGGCGGCTCGGCACAATCGGCTTCGCAAAGAAAGGAGTGAAATACATGAATAAAGTATGGAAGCACTTAGGCACACGATGACAAACAGTAGATTTCTGGATGTGTAGGGAGTAGCATGTAAAGTGACATTAATCGCATGGCAGTCATTTGCATTTATGACACATTCCAGTTGACGAAGTTTGGTTCCATTAGCCTGTCATGAACTTGCCCTGACTTGACCTCGGCGACCTAACATGACTTCTAAGTTATATAGCATACCAATATGCATCAAACAAGTCTTTATTGTTGTCAAGAACACTTCCCTTTTGCCAATATACGGGAAGCCCATCAGCACCGATTTTTGTGGTTTGGGGCTGCGAATGGCTTTTACTTTAACGTCCGCTAACTTCAAAACTTGTCAGCCGATTTTTATTTTTCTTATTTTAAACAATGCGCCGGTTATTTCTAAGCAGGTATGCAAAAATGTGGCGGCCCATACAATACGGAGTTATCTACGAAAAACCGGAGGGGTGGGCGGATTTCACACCCCCCCCCCCTCCAGAGCGCGTGTTAAAGTGGAAATTACTGGGGAATGTTCTTTTGGGTTATGCTATGGCCTGACTAAAATTCCTTTATGTGGTGTCAGTTTGCTCACAAACTGAAAAGTAAGCATTTGCACAGAAAATGAGTCGTCTTATCATTTTAGTCACATTCATAAACATTGTGTTGGAAAGACAAATTCCAAGAATTCACAAAGCACCTTTAGCCTCGGGGTCATTATACGTTCCCCAAGGTTTTCCGCGGATAATGAAAAACGACACGGGACAGCGCGTCGAAATTTGACATCTTCCCACACCAATTTGGCATATCGTGGGAACATTTTGAGTTCAGATCATCTACGGTCAACAAATGAGTCAAGGTCAAGTGAGGTCACTTATAAATAAATTCAAGCAGTCGCGACGCTTTAACTGATAAGTATTTTTGTTATGAAATTTTCGGCGTCTGCTTCTCTTTAAAGATGTAACAATACGTATTAGAGGAATTTAGGATTTTTTTTTCGTCTTTGATGACTTGCTATTTTGCATATTTACCCGTCAGGGATAAATATAAGATTGTGGCTAAAGTAAGTACTTTTAACCCTCGCCGTCTTTCTTTTCAGATCCTCACACTCAGTCTCCAGGGGGGGCGGATAGTAACCACCCTCTAAAATCCAAACTAAGCGGCGCAAGAAAACGAAGAGGTGTCATTGGAAAGCCCTCGACGAGTAGGGTCCAGACCCACCGCCGAAACAATTTCTCCCCAAAAGTGACGTCACTATGGGGGCTAAATTTTCTCGACTTCTCACGACATACATTATGTTTTTGGGTCTGGGGAGTTCATTTTGAGGGATATTTGGAAAAACGTGTTATTTGGAATCAGAAAAGGACAGCAAAGTCGACCATGGCTATAAAATTGTGTGGCCCCCAAAAATAAAAATTATATTTTTGAAACTTCCAAAATTGAGGGTTTTCAAGTTTTCTTTCATTTTCCTTCTGTGATGGGTAGAGCAGACCGAGAAACGTTATTGGAAGTCAACTTGCCCTAATAAAAAAAAATGTTTACTTCAGTCAGAATCTTTTATTTGAATTGCAATAGGCAAATATGCAAAATTTATATGTATTACAAAACGAGAAAAAAATGAAAAATTCCTCTCCTACATCTTGTTGCATCCCTAAAGATAAGCTAACGCTGAAAGTTTCATTAAATTATCTGTAACCGTTAAAGCGTGACGACTGGTTGAACATTTTTGGAGGTGACCTCACTTGACATTGAGTAACTCGTTGACCCTAGATGACCTGACTTCAAAAGTTTGAAGCCGCATGCCAAATTGATGTGGGAAAAGGTATGCCAAATGTTGGCGCGCTGCCGCGCGCCGTTCCTTCACTATCCGCGAAAAACCTACGGGGAGGGGGGGTGCGCGGTTGAAGACCCCCCGAGACGGGACGGGTTAATGAGAACAAGTCGACTTAAAACAACGTTTCTCGGTCAGCCCCACTCATGAGAATATGAAGTCTAGAAAATTCAAGAATGAAACTTTAAACAATTAAAAAAGCAAAAGGATGACTTCTGTACGTCAAGCATTTTGAGTACATGGACGAATTCGCCTTCATTTTCTGATTCAAAACAGTTTTTGCTTATAAAATATTCTCTAAAGTGACCTCCCCAGATGAAAAGGCATGATGTCGAAATCGCATGGCAGTGAGGTCAGGCATATTTTTTTTTGCTGGGAGGGGTGGGGGGGGAGAAAATGTTGGTCGTTTCTGGCCCTACTCGTCGAGCGCTTTCTGAACACCACTTTCGTGTTCGTGTGATGGTTAGCTTTGGAATTAAATGGTGGTATAAAATGGTACCCGAGACCGGGTGTGATAATCTGATCTAATAGCACAAATGTGCCAGGTTTAATGCGAGGTAAAGCAAAAACGAAAGTTTTATGACGTCACTGGTAATTGTCAGTGACTTCATTTATTTTTGGCTGTCAATATGCCAGCATGGTAGATGCAAGTTAGAGATGACTGTGATGGCTGTGAGAGTGAACAGATGGATATGAGGGTTACCGTTCTTTAATAGCCACAGTAATCTTCCATTAATTAATGAGACCTAATCCAAATTATTGATGGCAGAAATGACAAAATAAGCACCAACAGAAGGATGCAGGCAGAAATTTCTGAAGGTGTAAAACCACCCCCAAAATTAAATTTTACTTTAGGTCTCTTTGAGCATGCGATGCGTTCCCACAAATTATGGCGTGGGATGGTACAAACCCGGATATTTTACATAATTGTGTGTATTTTATTCATCAAGGAAGAAGGAAGGTGGGCCCCAGACATCCTAACTGTGCCTCTGCCTACACATGGTGGGCCCACATATGGAGTCTGGCAGCGTTCACTGCAATCTGCCTGTTGGTGTGACATATGGTGATGTCCACAGATGGAGCCTAGCAGCGTTCACAGCAATCTACCTGTTGGTCGGCTTTCTGCTGTTTGTGTTCGTTCCGGCGGTGGTTTTCACGTGGCTGGAAGACTGGAACTATCGCGAAGCTGTCTACTATGCATTCATCACCCTCTCCACCATTGGCTTCGGAGATTTTACAGCAGGTACAGTTGGATTTGGCCGATGATGTTTTTATTTTTTAGGGGGGAGATGGAATCTAGAATTGCCTTTGACGCAATTCTATTCCTTATCCTTCCGCTTTTCCTCCTTAGAAAACACGTGCTGCTACATATGAGACAATGCTGTCAGGTTGCATGAACAGGGACGACAAAACGCAGTCAAGGGGCTTGAGAATCGCACGGAGGACTAAACAAATGTTAACATGTCAAGAATGATATGCAACACAATTATACAATTGCAAACGTGTCGCAATTTCGTAACCCACCGATCACTGACGCAGAATCTGAATCAGGCATTTTCCAACATTCTTTTAGACAAAGGGAAAACCAAACCACACCACACATTCCATGCCCACACTTTCAATGCCCACACTTTCAATGCCCACAACATATTACTGATAGTGATCATTTACCCTCTAAGTCAGCTCAAATCGTTGATTTGTCACTAATGCACATACGACAGAAGGTGTAACATAGTTAATTTCCTATTTGTTTTCTCCCACTGGGCTAGACTTGTGGTTCATGGTACCAATTACAACCTGCCAAGCTTATAAAACTCGCAAAATACATGGCTATCGATCGTGCTCCAAGTCCACCAATCTATATATTGCATCCTGAATGTATTTAGACGTAATTGGTGATGTTCCCAAAATTTGCAAACAGGTAGTCAGTTTGCCATCTGTATACACAGCACCCTAATATCGTCATGGGTTAACCAGATACTCTTCAGACACGCTGGACATGCTGCCTAGCCAACGAAGCTAAAAAAAACAGCTCAGGGTAATGTACTTAGGTACGCACAGAGTTCGATCATGTTGACCACCATGGTGAACCGAACGGCCTTTGGAAACGCTGAAGTGTATTGATCAATTCATTCAATTCAATTGAATTTAATCGATCAAAGCGACACTCACTTCCACGAAACTCATCGGATTTTGTAGTGCCCGAAAATGAGCTGCGAAAGAGAAGCAGAAATATTAGTGTCAATAAGCAGTAGAGTAGCAATTGTAACACAACGAGATTAAAACGAGATTAAATGAATGTTGGGAATTATCTATATGAGATCTTCCTTTAAATAGGTGCTAGAAAGGCAACACCCTTTACAAACTTCAGGAAAGATAGACAAGCCTTATATTTGCGATCAATGCGAAGGTGCAAGAATTTAGCGCGACTTTGAGCCTTTTTTGCACTCTTTAAATGTAGATTGGAGGCGAGTTGTTTTTAACCCGGAGTTCTCGGGTGGGCCTTCCCCCATTCCCAACATTTTTCCACGGTAGGCCCCCCCACTAAAAAAAAAAAACGACTGGAAGTAGTGCCGCCAAGATGTTTCATACTTTTCCTTCATCATAACTGCAGCCATTACCCGTGATCGTGGATAAAGTGTCCAAGAACCACCCAATAAGCAAACAAACAACTGATCATTATTGCATAGGATGTGAAAACTTCAACCTCAGGTCCTGTAAGGTCATTGACCTAGTTAAGGTCAAAGAGGACCACCTCCAAAAAGTTTCCAGTTAGGTAGCTCATACACATGAAGAGATATTGAACTGAAACTTGCTAGTACAACTTGACACTGCTTTAAAAATGTACCTATCGAAGTTTGTGTAGGGTTAGATCAGACACCTTAGGTCACGGCCCATATGGGGTCAATTTTACTATTTGTGTAATGCCCATATTCTTCAAATATTATTTTTTACCTTGGTATGTATGGAAAAGTATCACGAGAATTACCTGATTCAATTTGTTTAACCTTTGTTAAGTGGCCTGAGGGCAGATCACGATGAAGTTCGCAATGTGGGCTAGGCCTCATCAAACACTGATGCATTTTTAGTTATTTTTAGTTTGCATGACATAAATGCCGTCAAAGTTTAATTGCACCAGGTAAATTACCGCAACATGCGGATATGTAATGGTTTTGTCACCTAATCTTTCCCAGAAACCCCCATTTTGATCGTGAAATTCTCTAAAAATAGCATTTCATGTCATTTTCGGTGCCCATTCATCGCGTATTTTCCTATGCCCCGTTGGTTTTCGTGCAGTGCTTAGTTTGCAAGCTATACGGGGGTCTATAAGGAGCCTCCCCCGAGTGTCAGGATCTGGCCGAAAAGACTGAAAGGTTCATTCAAGGCTCATCCATTCAATTCTGCCTTCTTACAATGTGGTAAAAATTCAAGAGTAGCTAAGAACAATAGTTTAGTCCTAAAATTAGGTCATAGTGTGGGTCCCTTAACATTTAATTCCACTACACTGATTGATCCATTACTGAATTCGAGATGGCATGGCCAGACTCATTTTCAAATCCATGCAGCAAGTAATGTTTGTCAACATGACCAACATGCAATGTGCCCCTCATAGTTCCAGCGGATGCCCTGATCCACGGATCATCGAGTTAACATGCCGTACTCCTCAAATTTGGAAACCATTCGGCCCAATCACACAATATGGACCAATCTATCATCAGCTAGTCTTCTCGATGAGCGCACATCGAGAAGACTGTGCCAGCATGCGTCGAGAAGACTGACAATATCGAGAATCGCGACTGTGAGTATCGTAGGCTAGGCACTAATGTTTGCTGCGAGCTGTGATCATTCAACGTATAGTCAATGTTCATCTTAGTCAATGTTTCTGAAACCACACACATTAAACTATTTTGCCGACTTGTTAATTACTGTGGGGTACAATACCTCCAATCTGGTGATTGGGGCATCCATCACACCTGGCGGAGTCCACGTATGAGAGGCACTTCTCACGGTTATGAAAGTAAGCCGTGAGGCGGATTTCTGTTGACAATAGCGCCACGTCGGACAGCATCGGTACTAATTCTGTTGGCAGTAGCGCCACGCCGGACCGGATCAGTACTAAGAATGACGATACCCTGTGTTGAGAGGGCGATGCCATCGCCCTTCTGAGAAGTAGGCGCCGACTGCAGTTAGATTCGGGAAGTAGTCGTTGACTGTAGTCAGTTTGATGTAGTCAGCCGCTGACTGCATACGAATCCGAGACGCTGAGTGTCTCGTATCAGTATGCACCCTTCTGTGCCTTTCTCAAATCGTCTGTACAAATGTGCACCTTGTTGATTAGGGAGGCGAACGTCTGCATCCGTCTATACAATCAGTCTGTACAATACCCAGTCTGCATCTGTCTGCATAAATGAGCACCCCGTTGACTGGAGAGGCGAACTTCTACACCCGTCTGTGTAACAAGTATATACGGTACAATGATCAGTCTGCCTACAGATAGTCAGGGTACACATTTGCATGCATGTCAATGTATGCAAATGTGTACCCGTCTGGATCAGTCTGTACCTGTCTTTATCGGCCCGCACCCGTCTGCATTACTGCATTAGCATGCATTAACTGTATCAATTTGTACCTGTCTGTATCTGTACGCAGCCGTCTGCATCAGCCTGCATCCGTCTGTGTCAATATACACTCGTCTGCATCAGCATGCACCAAACTGTACAGCCCTTACCCGACTGTATCAGCCTGCATCCATCTGTGTCAATATACACTCTGTATCAGTATGTACCCAGCTGTACAGTCTTCATCCGCCCGTATCATCATGTACACGACTGCACGGTCTCTACCACATTGTACAGTTTTACCCGACTGCATCCGTCTGCATCCATCTGCATCAGCACGCATACCTGTGCACCCGTTTGCACCGTTGACCGTAGGGGTGATGCGCCTGGTCGTTGTTGCAGCGGTGGCCGCTGACGACTCGTGGACCACCGTGTACAAGGTGTTCGTCATGGTCTGGATCCTGGTGGGGCTCGGCTACTGGGTGCTGGTGCTCAACTTTCTGCAGAAGACGCTCAAGTCCAAGGAGGTAATGGAGACTCTGAAGACAACGTCGCGGCTGATCGCCAAGGAGGCCGAGGACCTGCGCCAGGCGCTCTCCGAGGTGGGCCTCATCCATCGCGATGCCGTGTTCATCCCGGAACACTCGAAGATGGCGCTGAACATGATGCTCAGCATGGGCAGCACGCTGGCGGGTGCCACCCAGCCGGCCAGTCCCGGTGAGACGCCCAAGGCGGTAGTCAGCGTGCGCGGCATACACACCATCGGCGACAACCTGCGTAGCGGCAGCCTGCTGGCGGCGCTGATGGCGTCCCTGCCGCCGCCAGCCGCGGCCGCCTCCTCCTCCTCGGCTGTCTGCGCCGCATCGTCCGCAATGGCCGCCCAGCCGACCTCCGTACCGGACAGTGACACAGTCACGGGCGGCCAGCCGCCCTCCCTGTCGGACAGTGACACCGTCACGGGCGGCCAGCCGCCCTCCGTGCCGGACAGTGACGCCGTCACGGGCGGCCAGCCGCCCTCCCTGCCGGACAGTGACGCCGTCACGGGCGGCCAGCCGCCCTCCCTGCCGGACAGTGACGCCGTCACGGGCGGCCAGCCGCCCTCCGTGCCTGACAGTGACACCGTCACGGGTCAGGTGAACGCCGGCTATCTGTCTGACGGCACGCCGGAGAGGTCGGCGGCCGTGCCGGCCATGGTGTCGGCGGCCGTGGCGCCGCTCTAAGAGGCGAGCGACCAATGGCGTGCCTAGCATCGGCACGCGCCGAATTCGTGGACGTATATGTGCAGCTGTGCACGATTGTTCACGTGGGCTCAGTGCGTGCAGCTCGAACACTGAGCGGCGCCAGACAAAGCGTCGACAGGCACGCTGGCGCGTTTCAACTATGTGGTTTTATATCTACAAGAGATGATTGTGATACCGTATGGTACGACTGCACATGCCATCCACCACTGTTCTCGGTGTCAGAGGCGTGGGGGCGTTGAAAGGGGGCTTCCTGCTCCTCTGCTCCTCCATTGTGTTAGGGCCTCCTATTGCTTTTTAGGCTCTTAGTATGGTTCGGGGATTGGAAACATGATTTCATATTTATGTGTTTGTTCTTGGTATGGTGCATCATTTACACAAAACACAATAGCAATAATCTTCTTTTTCGCTGAGAACTGAGCCATACCAGTGTATAAGTAAGTAGTATGTGGATAAATACCTAAATGCGAAAACAAACATATGTCTTAATGCTTTCTTGACCAGAAGAGTCTTCTCGCTAGCCTCTAGATTGCAGCGAGCTGGCGGGGCTGGCGCTAAGCACATCTTGAGGTTATCTTCCATTGATGAACCCACTTGTATGTCCTCCGAGTGTAACTGAACAACTCTAGCAGTCCTAGGGCGACAATTTCGCAAAGGTGAGAGCGAGAAGTGGGTTGAATTGATTTTCTGATGGCCATCTTAGGTATTTATTGATTTGGTAGCATTTGGTGCTGACTGCAAGGCACACAACTAGAATAATAAACCATCAGCGAATAAATTCACAGCAAGAACAAGTATTGAACGACAATGCATTAATATTGCAAAACCTTCAAGTTTCACGCCATCATACTCATGGTTTTCGCTATGTTGTACCGTTTTGCTAATGACGCTGTTGAGAACGTATTGAAGCTGGGAAGCTCTAATCATGTAGGCTGTGATCACGGCCAACTAATTTCTAGCAAGGAAATGCATTAAAAAACAATTCCCCCATTTTATATGGGGCACAGGTGTTGTTTTATATGCGAGGGAATTTGCTACCTCAATGTTGGCTTTGCCCCATGGGTGTGTACTTCCGAAAATTGTTGGAGGACCAGTGGCGTACCGATATTTGCGTCAAGGGGAGGGGGCAATCGGATTTGGAGGGTGACCAGCTACCCCCATTGAAAAGATTCCCGGATTTCGACCACTATTTTGTCTTTCTAAATGAAATAATTAGTGACGAACTGAATTTTCCTGTGGAGTGGCCTACTCTCCAGCTATCGTTGCTCATTCGTCGGATTTCAATCCTAACTGCCCCACCCTGCTCTAAGGTTTTCTTCTGGTATCCCTTGATAAGTCACCTCACACTTCTGAAATTACACTTTAGAAACAAATCGCTCTAAAATGTACAATTTCCCAATTTAAGACATCTCCGTTCCTGGTGCCCGGTCGCCACGACACCAACGTTCGTGTACCTGCGCACCTATCTTGCGCATTCGGCGCATTTGCCACACTTCGTGTGATGCTACGGTTTCTGCTCGGCTTTGCTACGTTTATTAACTGCTGACACATGATGATAGACGTGCGCCATATTTGACGCGATGGAATGCTTCGTATGGGTGCTCGCTGCGAAAATTCGATCACTGAAATTCGATTATTAGTTCTCTACTTTCCACATTTTCTGGTAGTTAACCCGGTCTCCCCGGTCAGATCCTCTCACCCCGTCTCTGGGGGGGGGGCGGAGAGTAACCCACTCTTATATCCAAACTAAGCGTCGCACGAAGGCGAAAGAGGTGTCATCGGAAAGCGCTCGACGAGCAGGGCCCGGGTGCACCCCTAAAAATCCACCAAAAGTGACGTCACTTAGGGACCTAGATTTTTAACGACTTACGTTATGTTTTTTGGCTCTGGGGAGTTCATTTTGGGGGAAGTTTGAGAAAAAATATTTGGAATCAGCAAAGGACAGCGAAATCGTACATGGCCATACAAATTTTGGCCACCCAAAAATCGAAATATTTGTTTTTAACAGTTCACAATTTTGAATTTTGAAGTTTTCTTCAATTTTCCTTTTCTAATGGGTAGACCAGACTGAAACAAGTTGTTCGACGTCAACTTGCTCTAATAAAAAAATACTTAACTTAACTAGAATCTTCTATTTGAACTCTAACAGGCAAATAGGCAAACATAACAAGTAGTAAAAAACGGAAAAAATGAAGAATTCCTCCCGTACGTTTTGTTGCATCCCTAAAGATAAACAAACGCTGAAAATGTCCTTAAAATATCTGCATCCGTTAAATCGTGATGACTGGTTGACTTCTCTTAGTGATGACCGCACTTGACCTAAATTAACTTGTTGACCCTAGATGACCTGACTTCACAAGCTGGATGCAACATGTGAAATTAAGGTGGGAAAAGCTATGCCAAGTTTCGGCGCGCTGCCACCCGCCGTTCGCTTACTATCCACGAAAAACATGAGGGGGAGGGGTTAAAGACCCCCTCCCGAGACGGCGCGGGTTAAGAAAAGTGGGTAACGCTGAGCTTTGATGCACCTCATATCTTGCATTAAATAGGCTCGGCTACCGAAAGGAGAACCTGCCTCAGTGTACCTTTTTGGTCCCGTTGCTTGTTTCTTCGTCTGCGGATGTGTCTCAGGGCTCCATTCCAATTTTGTTCCGGGCAACACATTTTTGACACCCATGCTCGTTTTGGGATTGTGTTGCTTTTTTGATCGCATCGAGGATCTCTTTATCGTGTCAGGGCGGTTTCGAAGATCACGATGTGTTATTTAGTACCAGATCTCTTTGTTCAATTTGTGACCATACTGCTTTTTGCGGCCGCAGCCTCTTTTCAGGTCCTTGTGCGGTCTCATGGCCCCTGGGTACCTTAAGAGCTTCGGGTGTATTTTTTTAAGGGCCGCAACGCATGTTTTAAGGTCATGCAGTTTTTCGGAGACTGTGCGGGCCAGTTGCATTTTCGGATCCCGTTGTGATCTAAGGGTCCCTCCCGTTGTGTTTATTTGGGGCTTCTGACGCATGTTTGTGGGATCCCAGTACGATTTTTGGGATTCGGTGCGATGTTTCTGGGTCCCGGCACGACTTATCGTGCCGAATCGCGTGATTTCGAAGTCCGAACGTGAGCTTTCTAGGCTCAACGCGATTTTTGTGGATCTATTTTCAAGGTCCGAATCCTGTCGTAATTTTTCGCCTATGTCGCTATGTTTTTGCATCCCACCTCGATTTTCTGGCTACGATACTTTTTTTTCGGGGCTATAGCGAATTTCTGAAGGGATCTGGTGATATGTTCGGTGCTCCAGAGCTATTTTCATCACTCGGAAATTAATATTTTTTAATCTCCTTATTTTGGACGGCTCCGCGTGATTTTTTTTTCGGATGCCGATGCTATTTTTGGGTCTACACTACTTATGTGGGGCACCAGACGTCATTTTTTTGGAGCCCCGACTTGAATGTTTGATGACTAGACAAACTTTTTTTGGACGACCAATTGGAATTGTGGGTCCTGAGCGCGATATTTTTGGGATCAGTTCGTGTTTCCGGGACATGTTGTACTGAGCTGAGGCCCAAACGCGATTTTGTCGGTTCTTAATGCAGATCTTGGGCCTCGGAGCGAGTTTTCTGGGGCCCGCCGTATTTATTTGGCGACCCCTGCGCAGATTCTGGTGGACCGATGCGAATTTTTGAGGCACCGGCACGATCTTTGGGAGCTTTTCCTTCTCAGGAGGGTGGGAGCATTTGGCCTTTTGATATGCCACTGCGGCCACTAAAGGAGTTTTTTCCGCCAATGGCACCTTTTGGAGTGGAAAAGCCCTCCGGGCATTTTTTATGGAACCAGAATTTTCTGATGCTAAGATCGATCCAATCGAGTGTCGGTGTGAACTTTTTGGACATCGAATCATATTTTCTTAAAGGTCCTTGTGGGATATTTACGGGTCCCGATACGGTTCTTCGGTCTCCGGGTACGATTTATTTTTCGGTGCCCTGACACGTTTTTTTCCCAGGGCCAACTGGTTTTTCGAGGACTTTGACCCTATTTTGGAGGCAGCGGCGTAACATTCCGGTTAATAATTGATTGTTTAGGGGTGTGGGGAGTGCAGCTGCAACTTGTTGGCCCCATGCTCGACCTTTTGGGCCCTCAGTGCGATTTTCAAGGGCTGCGACGAGACGTTTTTAATTCCAATGTGATCTTTTGGGCCCGATGTCATTTGCTTGGATCCTAGCGTGAGTGTTAGCGGCCCCAAAACTTTTTCGGCTCCAATACGCTTTTGGGCCTTTTGACGTCCTTTTTGAGGCCCCAGAGTGATTATCCATGTCCGGATTGTTTTTCGCTGCTCGGCTTCATTTGTTTTGGTACTAATGAGACTGTTGGGGGACGGTACGACCTGTTTCATTTCAAACGCGATTTGCGTGCTTCGAGCGTGACTTTTCAGTACCCCCAGGCTCAATGCGATTTTCAGGGGCACAAGTAGGATCTTTTAGAGCGCGTATCTCGATTTTCAAGTACTCCGATACGACTCTTACTATTTCTTGGGGCTTCTTCTGGCAAATTATAGGCTTCCTTTCCTGTCTTAAGGGCCCCGTCTCATTTCCCGAATACTCTTTACTGGTTTTGGATGTCTCCTCGCATGTTCTACCCTTTTCCATATTAAGCAATCCTCCTCTCCCGTCTTAGAGATCCTCCTCTTACATCCTAGGTCTCCTTTAACATGACATGGGGCTTCCTCTCATGTTCCAGGGACATTCTCTGTCAAATAAGGGGCCTCCTGCCACGCCTCATAGGCCTCCTCCTCTGGTCCTGGCAAAGCCTTAGCCGTCTTGAGGGCGGTCTTCAATTTTGGAAACCTCACCTCCTTCCATACCTGCTATCACTCCGAGCTTAAGGGTTTCCT
The DNA here is from genome assembly GCA_034440575.1 of Imbricaverruca yamaguchii. Taxonomy (NCBI): domain Eukaryota; kingdom Metazoa; phylum Arthropoda; class Thecostraca; family Neoverrucidae; genus Imbricaverruca; species Imbricaverruca yamaguchii. The sequence continues at coordinate 1,055,578 of JAOTOL010001526.1, read as the reverse complement.
ATCATTTCCTAGGACCTTCTTCCGGTCTTCGGGAGCTCATTCGGTCCTGGAGACCTCCTTCTCCGTCTTGATGGTCTCCTCTCATGTCTTGGGGGCCTCCTTTTCTCTTCTACAGGCCTCCTTTTTCAAATCGGAGGTCTCCCCTCACGTTTTGGGAACTTCCTGCTCTCAGTTTTGATTCGATCTTCGCCCATTTTAAGGGTGGCTTCCTATCTCCTGGCGTGTTTTTCTTCTTCATGCAATGCACCGATTATTTCGCGTCTATAGCTCAATTAGCGACAAAATAATGTGGGTTACAAATATACCCTCCATCACCCCCTTTGGTAAGGGCAGATACCGAAATGACCCAAGTAGGCGAGGGCTGAAATTTCCAAAGTTGAAGGGGGGATGCTCCTATGCCCCTCGGCTCTCGTGTCCTGGACCCACCAATGGCGAGAGAAAAGTTAGTTTTCTGGACACCGCCACCTATCGGGAAGTACCCGAACGTTTAGTTACACCCAGCTGGCACGGCCTGCAGCCAGGATACCAGTATGCATTTCTTTTCACTTAGACATCACTAACATGCAACAAGCACAAACCCAACACTTATGCTATATGGCACGGACCTCACGATTCCCGCGTCATCGTGTCAAGCCATGGTTGCACGTACTTCTCGCATTGCGACGGGATCGAAACTACCTCATTGCATTTTGGGCAGTCGGAAAACGAGTGCAGCGATTTTGGTGCAATTCTGTATAGCTGGGATGACACCAAGTTGACTGGGGTGTTTGTCAAATCACGCAACAGAGTAGTGACAAGTGAAATTGCTTTCAAAGGTCTGCAGCTGAATGTCGTCTTCACTTTGCGATTTCCTCGATAATATTGAACGTTGCTCCCTTTGGGTTCATTCTAACAGACTCATGCATGATGTACCTCGGGATGGAAGATATGAGGATTTTAACATGACACGAAAACAGCATGACCTCGCCGTCACCTTGGGCTTAGACGCTAATATGTGCACCCGATGTTAGCAAGCAGTACTCCGGGTGGTGCCGCGATATAGTGCATGTTTCTATGCACGAAACCCTCTTGCCCATTGTCCCCAGCGGTGCCGTGTACCGCACTGCATGGAGATTTATAGATCATGAAGTCACAACACATCGCGCTGGCCCGTTGAGGAATACGTATGTTGTCACGCCCACGATTAGGTTAGCTCGCTGAACACCGTTCTGTAGCACATCCAACATGTTCCAATAAATCGTCTTTGCGGAATACGAACAGACTGATGAGTAACTGCAGCTTAATGTCAAAGCCATTGTTTCCTCTGAGTCGCCAGAAGGTATTGAGCATCCGTGAGGTAATCAGCGATTATTTATTTTCGGTTGACCATTGGTGAATGGTAGTCACCGTTTTAAATGAAGGGCATTATGATGGAGCACTATAATTCGTTTGTGGCACATAGTTTAACACGCGCATGTCCGGAGGGGGCAGATATTTTCCCCCCTCGGTTTTTCCTCATTTGCCGCCAAACTAATTGGGTTAGCAAGGCCAAACCTCGCATAGCTGTTCATTGATCTTTTCCGCATATCCTCATATATTTTAAATCCTAGGTCTTCTCAGGTCAGGTCACCAGGTCAGGCGAAGTGACCCAACTACACTCGGAGTTCTAGGTGGCATAACTTCCAAAATAATTGGGCGATTGATTTCAAACTTATAACATGTCATGATCTCATCAGGGACCATAATATGTATATCGGTTTTTCGTAGCATTGACCTTAGGTCAGGTCGCTGCCATGACTTCCCCATTATAGGGCTATGGTAAAATATACAAATGTTTCTTAGTTACATATTTTCGCTCGGAATGATCTCACAACGGTTGTGGAATGTTGATGGAACTATGCTCAATGTTACCGCTGACATTTTTGCTCAGTGACCTCACCAAGGTCTCTGAGGTCACCTGAGATCACTACATATTTATGCGCATTGCATCACACTACATTGAGCTAGAAGGCTAAAATTACCGTCATTGTGCTTGTATCGCCAAGACGTGCCGATTGATACATTACATGCCCTCCCTAGTCTACTTCATGACCTTGGCCTGAGGTCATAGTTTCTGTTGACCTTACCTTACATCACATCGCCTATTGTTGATAGCACATTTCAAGGACTGTCGAATAGCTTTCGCCGTTTATTTCTATCTGTTGCAGGTCTTGAGATATGTGTCAATATCTGAGAGTCCCACACGATCTGGTCGAATTTGACCTATGATGGCACAGTGACCTGAATGTTGACTTGATAAAAAATGATCGAGACACTTTCGATAGAGCCCGTCACCAGCTATCCAACACCGTTTTCCGTTTGTCGCTAGCTAGCATAGTTCCAGAGATGAGATCTTAGGGGGCACACATCTGCCCCCCCCCCCCAACCGGACATGCGAAGTTGGCGCGGACCGCCGGACGTGCTAGTGTTAAATTCCAACACCCCAGCTGCATCACATCACACGGATTGGACACACATTCGGATATGATTATGGTAAGGTGACAGAGCAGTTTCGATAAATATTGTACAACATGTCAGATAAGGATTGTCATCAGATACAGATTGATTGATTGTACACAGGTTGGCACACCAAAGTATTAATGTAATGATTGAATTTGTATCAAATGCTCCATTCTGTTTCTCGACTAGTCTTCCGCAACAGAATATTCAGGTTACCTAATGCTGATGTGCTGCAGATCACAATTGCATGCAAATAGGTAAACACGCGTACCAGAGGGAGTCTCACCTAACGCAAACTTAAAAGCGGGGTGGCGAAATCTGACTTTACACAATACTTAGGAATCTCCAGAATGTATATGAAATTGATAATACAACGTTACTTCGAGAGGAAGGTTACTGATGTAGTGAACACTCCGCAGTATACATTTGGTGACCCTAGATCAATACGTCCATGGTGAAATAAAAGTATATACGTTACATTTTGATGATTTCGTGGTTGGAAATATGAGTGATGGATGTGAGTGGTCGGGTAGGGCGAGTGGTTCTTACCCTAAGAGCCGATAAGGTGGTGCAGGTCAGTACCATGGAAGCGAATACACGGAAACGCGTGCATTCACGAGCATTAGGGCTGTGCAATAAACCTAACGACATGGTAAACAGCTGACATCCGGCTGCGGCGGAAATTGCCGGTCACCGGACCTCCGCGCCACCGGACTCGGCTAGCCACCGGGCCTCCGCGCCACCGGGCCTCCGCGCCACCGGACCTCCGCGCCACCGTGCCACCGGGCCTCCGTGCCACCGGACCTCCGCGCCACCGGACCTCTGCGCCACCGGACCTCCGCGCCACCGGTCCTCCGTGCCACCGGGCCTCTGCGCCACCGGACCTCCGCGCCACCGGACCTCCGCGCCACCGGACCTCCGCGCCACCGGACTCGGCTAGCCACCGGGCCTCGCGCCACGCCGCGCCAACCTCCGCGCCACCGGTCCTCCGTGCCACCGGGCCTCTGCACCACCGGACCTCGCGCCACCGGACCTCCGCGCCACCGGGCCTCTGCGCCACCGGACCTCCGCGCCACCGGACCTCCGCGCCACCGGACCTCCGCGCCACCGGACCTCCGCGCCACCGGACCTCCGCGCCACCGGACCTCCGCGCCACCGGACCTCCGCGCCACCGGACTCGGCTAGCCACCGGGCCTCCGCGCCACCGGACTCGGCTTGCCACCGGGCCTCTGCGCCACCAGACTCGGCTAGCCACCGGGCCTCCGCGCCACCGGACCTCCGCGCCACCGGACTCGGCTAGCCACCGGACTCGGCTAGCCACCGGGCCTCTGCGCCACCGGACTCGGCTAGCCACCGGGCCTCCGCGCCACCGGACCTCCGCGCCACCGGACCTCCGCGCCACCGGACTCGGCTAGCCACCGGACCTCCGCGCCACCGGACCTCCGCGCCACCGGGCCTCCGCGCCACCGGACCTCCGCGCCACCGGACCTCCGCGCCACCGGACTCGGCTAGCCACCGGACCTCCGCGCCACCGGACCTCCGCGCCACCGGACCTCCGCGCCACCGGACCTCCGCGCCACCGGGCCTCCGTGCCACCGGGCCAGGTAAGCCTTTGTGACATGCATCTGGCGGCCAGTGGGTCGAATTTGTCCCCCACAGTTCCTATATCTATATCATTTAAAAAAATATTTTTCGTTCGATTTCTCTTTCAAGTTGCAACAAAGTCAACAAGTGATCAATTGGATAAAATGAAAGGGAATGAAATAGGAAATCGTAGGATCCCTATCCGTTTGCTAGAAATCTTCGAGACAAAAAGCGGGAGGGTGGGCGGATTTCACCACACCCCGCACTCCCGTGCATGTCCAATGCAAAACAGTTTCATTGCAATACTCATACTTGCCAGCACCCACAATGCCAAGTGCATGAATGCATAATTGGAACTTAATTGATTCTATTATGCAGGTACTACTTATTTATGAGTACATTTCGTAGTCCATAGCTCACCTGCAGCTACGCTCCTACCATGGTCTAAGTGCAATATTTGTTAATTATAACAAAGCTGCCCGATGCATTAAATTGTCGCTGGTAGCTGATTGCATATTTGTATGCATATTCGCATCTCGTGTTGCTTTGGCTAATGCAGCTTGTGCCTATGGACGCATGCTGCATTAGGTTGATCATTGTACCAACTCCTAAACTCATACATCTCAAATAGATGTGAAAGGACTAACGTATATGACATAACCTCCAAACTCAAAATATTACAATAGGTGTCCCTCGGGTTCGAATTTTGGGCTTATGCTATTTAGTATATGCATTCACGATCTCTGCAATGTTTCCTATTTGGCAACATTTACATATTAGCACATGACACTGACCTAACAATTACCGCTAACGATCATTTTGAATTACAAAGTAAAGCAGATCAGACAGTTCACAAAGTCACAGCACGGTTTCATACCAACAGAGTATCCATAGATGCTGCAAAGACTGGCTGTCAAATAATCTCCAGGAAGCCAGGAAGCCAACTCTGTAACAAAATGGATAATTATCATATAGCAGGGCATAAATATACAAAATATGCAGGTGTATTTATCGGTGAAGGTATGACATTTGAGATTCATAACAATGCCATTGGTCCAAAAATTACCCAAGATGTTGGAATTATAAGAAGATATAGGTCCTTTCTATCCCCTTGGGAATTGTTCGTTCTATATAATTATTTAACACTTACACGTCCGGCGGTCCGCGCCAACTTCGCCGGTCCGCGGGGCAGATGTCTGCCCCCCTAAGATCTCTAAAACTATGCCAGCTAGCGGCAAACGGAAACGGCGTTGAATAGCTGGTGACAAGGATCTATCGAAAGTGTTTCGGTCAATTTTGTTTCGCTGAGGTCAATATTCAGGTCACTGGGTAATCATAGGTCAAATTCGACCAGATAGGGTGGGACTCTCAGATATTGACACATATCTCAGAACCTGTAACAGATAGAAACAAGAGGCGGTGGTCAACAAAAGGCGGCGGTTAACCCTCCCACAGCTGGTGGTCTGAGCCACCTTCGCCAGGCTGGGGGTAGATACATACTCCTCCCAGGTATCTCACGAACCAAGGAAGATAGACCGAATTTGAAAATTGCATCGTATGGCTCGAGCAAATTCCAGTCGAAAGTACTTCGGTAGTTTTTACGCTAGGATTTTAACTTAAACCTCGCACAGCTGAGGGGTGTAGATACCTACGGCACCAAAGTTTTCCCGCAACAGCGGGAAAACGGGCTGGCGCGCGGCAGAACGTTGAAATTTTGCATACCTTACAATTAGCTATTTTTATATCTTCTTTAAAAAAATTGGGTCGGGTCATCGTAGGTCACTGAGTTATCGCGGGCCACGTGAGGCACCCTAAAAAATATTTAAGCAGTTGCCACGCCTTCAATAATAATGATATTACAATGAAATTTTCAGGGTTTACTTATCTTGACGGAGCGACAAAAAGTAAAATTTCAGAATTTTACATTTTTGATTTTTTGATGACGTCATTTGTTTGCACTTTGTACTTTTATTGAAACTAACATCAACATTGCAGGCAAACTATGCACTTTTGTATAAAACTAAGTTGATCAATGTCATCAGTTGGTTTCGGTCGGTACAGCAGTGAATACGTGGTGCTGGTACTAGTGTGAAGTTGTCCGTGTTCAGAGAGCGAGCGCTGACGGCCTTAGAGGCCGCTCAGATGGTTCACGAGTTGGAGAGTGAAGAGGAAGAGGACCGTATACCGGAATCTGAGGAAGAAGAGGACCGGGTGGTGATACTAGACCTGCTAGAGGATGAAGTGACGGTGCATGACAACCAGACAGCTGAAGAAGCTACTGATGATGACGAAGATCAGGCGCTACGCACTGGCCGCGCGACAGTAGCGGCCCGTGTTGAATCCATTTCCCAGAGAAAGATGGCGAAAGCGCAGCTGGTGACTTTAGAACAAGAAACGGTACAGTATCAAGTGGAAAATCGCCGAGAAGGACATTTGGCAACCTGGTCAACTGATGCCGGAAAAACGCGGCGGAGACGTGATCCCGCCAATCTCCTCCGCGAATTGCAGGGATTGAAAGGAGAGGAGTCCAAGAATGTTCAATCACCCATGGATGCATTCCTGCTGTACTTCAGTAACGACATTTTAGAAGAAATGGTGATACGAACAAATGTAAAACTTTCTGAAAAACAACATTCATACTGACTATCAAACAAGAAGTGCAGGATAAAAATCAACATCTGTTTGCACCAGGGGATCGACAGGAAATGCTGGCTTTCCTCGGTCTAAACATCTTACGTGGCACCGTGCCACTGGAGGGTGTAAGCGAGCTGTTTACTGGAGCATTTGGACCAGCTCCGTTCGGGGCGACCATGACCCAGAAGCGATACGCAAAACTACTGACGTGCGTCAGCTTCGACGACTCTCAGACACAAGCAGAAAGACGCGGGACAGAGAAGTTTTGTCTGATAAGACATGTCTTCGACAAGTTTGACAGAAATCTGAGACAGCACTATTGCCCATCTGAGTGCATCACCATTGATGAAACACTGATCAAGTACCGCGGTCGATGCCCATTCAAAGTATACATGCCCACAAAACCGGGGAAGTACGACATACTGGTGCGATCCGCGGCAGATGCGAACGCGAGGTATGTGTGGAAGTTGTGGCCGTACTCCGGCAAACCAGCGGCTGTCGACCGTGCTCCGCCTGGGATCATCATGCCCACTGCACCTGACCTGGTGCGGTACCTGGCAGATGACGTAAAAACCACCGCCAGAAATCTGACAATGGACAGGTGAGACATAAGTAAAGTTGTGTCTTTTAAATTTTGTCGCCGACATTGTTGTACTTTCTAGTATTTCAATATTATTACTATTCTGAAGGAAAGTATTATCCGATAGACGTGTTTATGTTTTTCCAATATATAATAGCTCATGCATGTAACGATAGCAATATATATATATATATATATATATATATATATATATATATATATATCATATATGTCTGTGAATATATAATATTCACAAACATATTGCGAATGTGATGACCAAACATTGTGTTGTCATATATATGCACGTCCAATACCAACTAACCCACAACACACACATACACAAACAGATGTATAATTATAATTACAGAAAATCATAAAGTCAATAATAATTTTCTTACCACCTGGATGTCACTTATTTTGAAATGTTACAATGCACTTAAATTGCACTCCAAATGAAAAATAAGCTAATATGTATAAGGTAAACTTTGCAGAAATATCAATAATTCCTCCGTTACCTTCTCGTTGCATCGGTTTGGTTCCCTAACTTACGACGACGTCGTAATGCAAGTACCTTGGTATATATTTATATAAACGTATATGTACAAGTTAATTTTTTTTTTATTTTGAACGATCTTTCGTATGTATTTTCAGAATTTATCAATACCAGGAATTCACGATATTTATTCAAACGAAAAAATGCCCTTTAGTTCCCCATTATATTGCAACATAGACTACGTACAATTTACATTCATGCACATTAATTTATGTAACGCTTCATGTGTCCACGTTTCAGATACTTCACGTCGATCCCGCTGGTGGAAGAGCTGCGCGACCAGATGGGCCTGTCTGCGGTGGGCACTCCGAACGCGAAACGAAAGTTTCTGCCGACAGAAATGACCAGCGCCAAGGACCGGGAACAAGACAGCACTAAGGTGTGCTTCCGCAATGGCGTCCAGCTCGTGTCAGTTTGTCCAAAAGCTGGTAAGGCTGTGCTGGCCGCGTCAACACAGCACACAGCGCCACTAGTCGATACAGTCACAAAGAAACCTGAGGTAATTTTGTGCTATAACGCGACGAAAGGAGGTGTAGACGTCTACGACGCTATCATCGATACCTACACTTGCAAAGCGAGCGTGCGTCGCTGGCCAACGCGTGTGCTATTCCTCATGGGAAGTGTGGCCTGTCTCAACGCCTACCATGTGTATGTCACAGTGCACCCCACATCCGATGTCGCGGATATCAAACACGAGGGTCGTATGCGGTTTGTGCGCGCGCTCGGTATGCAGCTCGTGTTAGCACAGGTGGAGCGTCGTGCCGCCCAGTACTCTGGTGGAAAGGGTGTGATCAATCGGGCAACCATCCGAGCGATGGAGATGACGCTGGACCGCGAGCTCATTCGCGTGACACCACAGCCGGACAGCGCCGGTCCGTCCGAGCCAGCGTCTGGGCGATGCTACCTGTGCATCATGAAGATACATGGAGTGGACTACAAACAAAGTAGGAGCAGGTTAGGCCGAGTAGCCTGCTGCGCTGTGTGCCACCGTCCGGCTTGTGGCAAACACAGCAGTGTGAAGTCATGTGACGGCTGCCAAAAGTAGTTGGGAAGAACTCAGCGGCATAATGTCGCATGTGTGCGGCAATGTGCAGTATACGAAACCATCCAAGCAACCAAACTCACACACACACTTCACATATCTTCATTTGTGTCACTGTTGTATTTGTATTCAGTTCCAATGTACGTTGATAAGAGCACATTGTCGCTGACAACTTTGCGTTTTATAGAATCGATGTAACCTCGATTAGAGACAATGAAGGTGGGTCAGGATGCAGACATTGTATCCAGGTGGATATGTGAAAGGATTAGTTTCATGTATTTTCGCCTGTGATTATGTATACGTATTGCAAACAAGAACACTGGTTGTGTGGCCGTTTTAAAATATATGTTGGGCATATGATGATCGTGTCTGCTTATGTGAACTATTCCACAAACTGTGCTTGATTTATACGACAAGTCCCAAATGCACGTGTAATTCGATGATGATAACAAAATGGCCGAGGTCAAACCGAGGTCATGAGAGGGAAAATCAATGTCTTTTTTTGGTACATGAAAAGTTATTTATGGGTGTCCTTATGATGATAATCAAACGGTACTTTCAAAATAAAATGTTTTTCTTCCGAAAAAAATTACAAATTCTGAAAAAAAATCTAAACATTTTATATTCTAGTTATAAAAAAGTATTGTACTTTTTTAGGATAGAGGATCTCACAAAACGTAGTTCTAAAAAAGTTTTTTTTTGGAAGTGGGCATACGAACCAGAAATATGACGTTCTAAGTGAACTTAGCATTATACAAAAGTCCATAGTTTGTCTGCAATGTTGATGTTAGTTTAGATAAAACTACAAAGTGCCAAAAATGACGTCATCAAAAATCTAAATTTGACAATTTTCATATTGTACGTTTTGGCGCTCCGTCAAGATAAGTAAACCCTGAAAGTGTCATTGTAATGTCTGTATTATTGATGAAGGCGTGGCTACTGCTTAAATATTTTTTGGAGCTGACCTCACTTGACCTGTGATAACTCAGTGACCTTTGACGACCCTACCATATTTTTTAAGAGATGTAAAAATAGCTAAAATAGCTAGTATGCCAAATTTCAGCGAGCTCCCATGCGCCATTTCCCAGCTATCGCGGGAAAACCTTAGGGGGTAGGTAGGGACCTAACCCCCAACCGTGCGAGGGTTAAGGTCAGGTCAATCGAAACTATGACCTCAGGTCAAGGTTATGAAGTAGCCTAGGGAGGGAATGTAATGCATCAATCGACACGTCTTGGTGATACAAGCACAATGACGGTCATTTCAGCCTTCTAGCTCAATGCAGTGCGGTATAATGCGCAGAAGTGTGCTAGTGATCTGAGGTGACCTCAGATAATCTTGGTGAGGTCACTTATAAAAAATGTCAACGGTAACATTGAGCATAGCTTCCAACTACACGCCACAACCGTTGTGAGGTCATTCTGAGAGCAAATATGAAACCAGGAACCATTTGTATATTTTACCATAGCCCTATAATGGGGGAAGCCATGCCCGCGACCTGACCTAAGGTCAATGCTACGAAAGAACCCGAGATACATATTATGGTCCCTGATGAGATCATGACGTGTTACAAGTTTGAAATCAATCGCCCAATTATTGTGGAAGCAACATAGAATTCCGAGGGATGTTGGGTCACATCGCCTGACCTGAGATGACCCAGGGTTAAAAATGTATGAGGATATGCGGAAAAGACTAATGAGCAGTCATGCGAGGTTTTGCTTTGCTAACCCGATTAGCATAGCGGCAAATTAGGAAAAACCGCAGGGGGGGGGGCAGATACTTGCCCCTCGGACATGCGCGTGTTAATCCTGCCACATCTAAAGTGCTGTGCTGTTGTCTCGGGAAGTACATACCACTCTCGGCTGGACAAGATTATTAATCTCAAGATACGTGTTGTTAGGATTGTCGATAAAAAGCATTGCATATGCAAAACAGATGAATGTTGTATAAAGCACAACATTCTCAAGTTCCTGGAGATAATGTACAATGTATTTTCATTATGCTATACTTTTTTAACCAATCAATACTTATTTCTGATATGCTTCAACTATGTACATCGACAACGTGGCATCAGAGCTAGACACCACATTCAAATACCTTCTTCCGCCATCAATTATAGAATGTTTACATTGTCGCTTATTGCACCCGCTCTCACATCCGAATAACGGAAAATGTACCTTACCAATAATATCATTCCGAAAAAAAATTATGTCCGCCAATAAATTAATGCATAACTTAAGCTTCTGCCATTAATGTCAGTGGTGATGTGGTAATGATGTGGTATCTGCCATTAATGACGTGGTATGTGTGATTATCAGCTTGATATATGATTATCCTACTCTGATGTTTTCTATTTTTATCGTTTTTTTCCGCCGTTCTTTTTTCCACAATATTCTTCTTCTTTTCTTCAGAGCTAGCATAGTAGAACAAATGCAAGATTAGTAATTTTACGTCAAGTTCTCCATTAATATCGAAGGGAATTCTTCCCTAGAACCCTCGTTGACGTTACTAGCTTATCTATTTGTCTTAGAGGGCTTCAGGGAAATCTTCTTACTAATATGGAGGCGAGATCTGTCCAGCACGAAACACGAACGAGGAGTGGTGTGACCTATCCTGACTTGCTTACCATGGCCTACTTTTCATCCCTGAAATTTAGCGTAATTAGGCCATACGAGTATGGAAGGGCACTCCTGCCTACCAATTAATGGGTAGATGAAATAAAAGAACTTAAATGATAATACTTTTTCGTCCTTCATTATGCCAGCTTAATATTTGCAAGCTCTCTGCAGTGTTTTCTCTATCACCCTTTAAAACACTGTTCGGGAACATGCGCCGAACAAATTCATGACAGGCTTGCAACTGTCGATTCATTCACAGGGAAGTTCCCTTGTCTTCGCCTTGGTCTAAACCCCAACAGAACTGTAAAGTACAGTAAGGACTTTGCTTACTATTGGACCTTGTATGGCATTTCCAGGCAACTAATTTTGCTAGCATCTTTGCCAAAAATAGCTGCTAACTCACAATGTACACTCGCCTTTGGTGGAATGTGCGGGGGTACCCTTAACTATGGCTGGGCCCTAGGAACGTAGGTTGTGCTGTCCCACACCAATAATTACTGGTAGGCTGCGCCGCTTCACAGTTATGCGTTGCGTGACAGTCTAACGAATTTCACCACTCGTCAGCCGTAGGTATGCACTTGTGCGAGCGTCCCGTGGTTATTTGCCTTGTAGCCATGCAGTGAGAAATACTGTTGTCACTAATCCACAATCCTATGCTGTTCTCGCCCTGCATTCCTCAGTCCACTGAACAAGATTAGCAGTTCAGCAAGCAGAATATCACTGAATCCGTGTAGACAAGCGGCATTTGATAGCTGTTGATTTCTAACTTCGGCAACACAGAATGAGCTGGAAGTGTTAGAAGGAGTTCTGTTGCAAAGGATATAACAACAGGAAATGAGAGGTTTATAATGTCAACGGAGCATTCTCTTACCTTAAAATAAGAACATAATGTATAATATTTTCGCTTTTCATAAATTTAGTTCGAATACTTGCTGGACTGGTTTGATAAATCAGGATCAAATTGCTGAACAGACCTTGTTGCGTGAGCCCTGGCCGCATCATCCGATCCATGAATTGCAGTTTTACAGTATAAATTTGGCAAAACGCTTCACGTGCTGTCAATTCACCGACACAACGGGGATGAGTAGCCTAGGGGTAAGTTGCTCGTCTCACAATCGAAAGGTTGTGGGTTCGAGTCTCGCCTGTCGCTTCTCTTCGCCCGCGACCAATCAGCGTGAGAGATTGGCGACGCTACATGACTCAACGGTCGATGTGTCGTAAAGCCAATATCCAACCAACCGACACGGCCACCCCGGTAGCTCGTTCTCGACCTTATCGTGTCAATTTCCAACTGACCCTCCCAGCCGGAGACTAAGAGCGAGCACGCTAAGCGACCCGAACCCAGCATCGCCAGGACATGGGAGACGGGTGAATGATAGCGCTCTAACCAACTGAACCACTGAGGCGGCAAGCGACGAGGCAGCACTTGCTTGCCTAATTCATATTCACTGACAAGTCAATTTGTGACTTTAATTACACAGGTGTTACATTGAGAATCACAAAATATTTGGCGTGAGGGACACGTTGCAGGATATCTTAAATGTATTGAATATGTTGTGCACTGTACGGCAAGCGACATATTCAGAATAATGTGTGAATAAAATATTTCTTTCCAAGGATACCAGCAAACTATTTTCCCACGAAAAGTTTTGCTCTATATTGCTCCAGAACGACATGTAACCGGACCATCTGTCTTTCTTGGTGTGAAACTACCATGAATTATTTAAAGACTGTGCAGGTTCTAATATCATAGTCGCATTTTGAATTGCAGCATCGGGACCATTAATCACACCCATACGGCTAGTGACATACGCTTTCCAGCCCAAGCCATGCATTTGAAAAATGTCGTGAACAAGGACGAACTAATTTGCACCAATCTGAATCGTTCACAGTTAATGTGCATTCTAGAGCAGGCCGCGTAACACGCAATTGTATTTCGACGGCACGATAAATAAATTGTGTGCATTTAATTATCCAGCCAAAGCATCTGACAGATAATGATCCGTCCCGATTCATACCCTTTGTTGTGAATACCGTCTTTGGGCTGGCGTAATTCTAGGGCCTTGGGCTGCCATGCTGCGTGAAAACATTCGAAGACGCAGCGAGTTAGCTTTCTATCCTTATAGTTTAGTTGCGGCGTGCGGTGAAATAATTGTACCATAAGAAGTACATGAAGTCAGCTAAGCAGTATATACTTTACAGTATATTAAACCAGGAATGAATTACATATCATGTTCAAACCAATCGCTTCCTGCTCGTGATTGATATAAAATGCTTCACTCACGATAGGTGTATTAGTTGTCTCCCACGCCGGCTTTCACGTGAGTTTTATGTGATTTCCAGTATAACCGGCCGTGCAGTTGTGGGGGTTGAATAACAAATGGACTGGATCTACATGTCAGCAATTAAGGAAGTGCATAACATAATGGTTTTTGCACTCAATCTCTGTATAGTATAGGCCATTGCACGGTACGACTAACACCAACCGTGATATTAATAACTTCTGTTGAACCGCGGGTTTGCAAACTTACCCGACCCGAGAGTAATCGCACTTTCTAGTATGGGATAAGCCAATTTGATTCTACACCCAAAAAACAGACATGCGCTTTGACACGCATGCTAAAGACGTTCCTGTCCGTTCCGTGGATTGCCGAAGCAAAAACAAATGGAATTAGCAGCCCATCCAAGTCAACCGGGTTATATTGTTACCCTCTGGCCAGTTGATTTCAGAATCGCATCGGTGTGCTCGTTAACATTTGCGGCCAGAACCGCACAGCAAGACACGTATAATTATCATACGTGGATGACAATTCCTCCTGTGCGAGATACTACTGCAACGCATTGCTGTAGCGTATGAAGTCGCAAACATCACATCTCCTGCATTGTTACTTGACCAGAGGCACAGCCAAGGAGGGGGGGCACCTCCCAGCCTAAGAATTCAAACATACAAGAGATCAATATAAGAATTTCGTCATTTTTTCGCCACGCAAAACCCAAAGTTTTCGGCGCCCTTTGACCAATGAAATCATTCTGTTTCTTCACACATTTGTTTTATTGGCCCACCTCATAAGGAGAATCCTGGCTGCGACGATACTCGTGACTGGTGACGCACCAAATAACTTTGCGATGAAACTATTCCAGATTCGAACGCACCCACACCCGCCCAAGAGCCTGGACTTGAACGTCACGCTATTGTAATGTTGTTCAGCAGCGAGATACTTGTAATCCGTATAAAACGGTTCTTATATGTAGTGATTCATTATATATCCAATTGTTACTTTATAAATACCCAACGTTTCGGTTCGGCACCTTTCTGAAGGGCGAATGAAACATCAAAGTAGACAGTCAGATCACAATCCCAGTAGTCCGCTTATTCCGGTTTACGAACGGAACATCTACTTTCATTGATTCGTTCTTTTTGAGGAAGGTGCATCATTGAATCGTTGAACATTTAGTATCAAACATTTGAATCTTACATGCAATACCACATATAGCAACCATCCCATGCTTATTGTTGCACTATTACACGACAATAATAGCATTCGC
Organism: Imbricaverruca yamaguchii; assembly: GCA_034440575.1. Taxonomy (NCBI): domain Eukaryota; kingdom Metazoa; phylum Arthropoda; class Thecostraca; family Neoverrucidae; genus Imbricaverruca; species Imbricaverruca yamaguchii. The sequence goes on along the minus strand of JAOTOL010001526.1, from coordinate 1,040,545 downwards.
TATTTTCTTGCATGTTAATCGACTTTTGTCTACATGCCGTGTGGGATCAAGCTAATTCGATGCATCCCTCTAGCAATGTGTGAATTCTCACACAACGTCCTGTTCTTCGTTGGTTGTTCGATTTGGACTGTGACTCAATGCATTGATGAGTGCAATGTGTTGACCTTTTCTTAGTTATTGATGTTCGTGCAGGATATAAAAGCTACTGCAGTGTTGTGATGCAGTGCACTGGCGACAACACGTGCCTTTTACCAAGAGACGAAACCGGGTAGGATACAAAAGCGAAGGAGGTGGTCAAATACACACACACACGCACTCACAGGGCGATGTGAATGATATTGGATCTGGGATTCTCGAATGCCAGCCATAGTTTTATGTATTCTGTTGTTGCCTTTCGCCATTGACGCAGTGTTTCGCACTATATCGTTCATCAGCCCGGCGAAAGGTTGCGATATGTGTCAACGTTAGGCGTCATGAGCGGACATAATACCGGTGGCGCCTCTGGTGGTGGATTTGTGAAAGAACACCGCCAGAGTAAGCTGGGTTTCATTGCTGCTATATTCTAATTTCTAGAGAAGGTGCAGGTGATTCCCAATGGTCAATTTGAACAACATTGAAACAAGCTCTCTTGTGATGTGTAGTTCATTTTATTAGTAAATCATTTCACCCTGTCACTTTGCCGTTAAAGTGAAATGAAAGCAATTGGCCACCCAACATCTTGTCATAAAAGCGCGTCATGCATCTTCTGTGTGATGTGCTGACAATTTCCAATGTTCTAAAGGAAACTAAAATCGAGCGTGCTACATTTTTCTACCATCTTGAATAACTTCCATGAAGGTTTAACCCTGCCACTTTTGCACTCAATTCCAAAATTTGTGTTCAAAATTATCACATCGTATTACAATAAATTGCATACCAGATGTTCTACGTTAACGAATTAATAGCCAATGGTGTCAAATAAACCGGCATAAAATAAACTGTCTTTTCATGCCATGTTCTACTACTTTTATAAATATATAACCCTGTCATTTTTGCACTCAATTCAAATATTTGTGTCCGAAAGTATCGCATTCTATTCCTTCAAATTGAATATCGGATGCTCTACATTAGTGAATTAATTTCCAATGGTCTCAAATAAACTGGCATAAAATCAGCCACCTTCTGATGCCATACTCGACTACTTTTATATATACTTAACCCTGTAATTTTTGGACTCAACTCCACGATTTCTGTCTCGATATCATCACATGGCATTCATTTTATTTGTTTACCAGATGTTCTACATAAGCGAATTAATTTCCAATGGTCTCAAATAAGCCGCTATATAATCAGCTGCCTTCTGATGTCATACTCGACTACTTTTCTAGATACCTAACTGTAATCTTTTAACCTTTTGACATGAAGCTGCCCGGATTATTGAGGTTCTGGCATGGCTCGATGCACGTTAAGCGCCTACGGTTGCTGCCCAGATGATCTGGAGGGCCGCCGAGGGGTGTGCATGACAAAAAGTAACGTAAAGTTCCACCCTTCAACAATATTAAACAGCATCGGCTCTGCCACGCCAAAATGGTATATGAGAAATTAACGGTTATAGATGCATTCTTTCCATTCAACGCCCATAAGCGCAATATTCTCAGACAATATCGAGAAAACCTGTCGGCCTCCACTGTACTAGTGACAGAACTCATGTCAGGTACATCGCCTAATGTTTCAAATCTGAAAATCTGCCTGTTATTTTGGCGTTGGGGCCCATTAACATTCAAGGAATGGTTTGCACCCCACCATATTATGAATGGCGGCGGGCGGTCGGGGACGGGCCCGGGACCGCCAGCGTCACCGTAAACGTCCGGGTGGGTGTCTATGGTGGAAAGTTCCAGAATGCAATGCGCGAAATAACAATATGCACAATATATCACTGTAAATAGAAATGGAATTGACGTCTGAAGGCAAACTAACTTTCATACATGCAATTCGCATCATATTTTATGGAGACAGTGTCTCATAAATTGTAACTATATTCTTCGCGCACACACTTAAGGTGTGTGCGCGTGGTTAAGGTGTCGGGCTATGGGTACCAATGGTCCCGGGTTCGACTCTAGCGCCACTCAGGACATTTCCCAATCCCGCGGCCCACCAGCGAAACAGTGTGGGCGGCGCCATTAGCCGTGAATGTGCATAAAGTGTGTCGTGAACCAACCAATAAACAAACAAAGAATAGCATCAGAATCCTACCTGTTTTCTTTCTTTACTGGGGTTCCCTGATGTCCGCATTAACATTGCGTCTGACGTCTAACGAGTTTTGAACACAAGAATTCGCGTGCATGATTGTGTTCGCATTTAGGTCAACATGCTGTGATAACATTACAAAACCGTCATCGACATGCCGGCCCCAGAAACACTCGCTACCAACTATTGGGCGGAAGTAGTCAACCTCTAGCACCTCCATGAACAGGTTGGCTAATACCGCGCTCAGTGGAGAGCCCATCGCCAAACCCTCTATCTGCCTAAACTCTGCACCCTCGAACTCAAAAGCACCGAATCTAACACAATGCTCAACTAGCTGGATGAAGTCTCTTCTCGGCAAGGGCAACAAGTCATTATCAGTCAAGTCCAACACCCGTTTAACTGCGTCCATTTCCCTGATTGTCGGCACATTTGTAAACAACGATTTCAAGTCCAAACTGGCCATCTCTTTCCCCAACAGATATCTGCTTCACTCCGCCCAAGAAGTCCCCTGAATGTTTAATATGACTCGCTGATTACTCCTAGAGAGGCCGATAACGGTTGTGCCAGCACCTTCGCAATACGATGTTGGGCGCTGCCTATACCCGATGTGATAGGTCACATAGGGACCCCTGGCTTATGCGTCTTAGGCAGACCCCGCATCTGGGGTGACCTTGGATTCTCCTCAAGGAGATACAGCAAGCAGTTACCCTTTGATTACCTCTTCTGACCTGAGTCCGTCTGATCGCTTTATTAACCCGTCCCGTCTCGGGGGGGGGTTCTTCAACCGTCCCCCTCAGGTTTTTCGCGGATAGCGGACGAACGGCGCGCGGCAGCGCGCCCAAAATTTGGCATACCTTTTCCCACATCAGTTTGACATGCTGATTCAAAGCTTTTAGGTCAGGTCATCTAGGGTCAACGATTTAGTCAAGGTCAAGTGAGGTCACCTCTAAAAAAGTTTAACCAGTCGTCACGCTTTAACGGATACAGATATTTTAATGAAACTTTCAGCGTTTGCTTATCTTTATGGATGCAACGAAACCTATCAGTTGATTTTGTTTTTGTTTTTTGACTACATATAAATTTTGCGTATTTGCCAAATTTCAGTTCAAATACAGGATTCTGGGTAGAGTAAGCATTTTTGAAAGGGCAAATTGACTTTCACCAACGTTTCTCGGTCTGCTCTACCCACCGGAAAATGAAAATTAAAGAAAGCTTGAAAACTCAAAATTTTGAACTGAAAAAAATATTTTTGGGGGGCCAACACAAATTATAGCCCTGGTCGATTTGGCTGTCCTTTTGTCATTCCAAACAAATTTTGAAATGAACTCCCAGAGTCAAAAACATAATGTAAGTCGTGAAAAGTCGTGAAAATCTAGCCCCCTGGTGACGTTACTTTTGGGGGAAATTGTTTTGGAGGGTGGACCCGGGCCCTAATCGTCGAGTGCTTTCTGATGACACCTCTTTCGTTTTCGTGCCATGCTTAGTTTGGATTTTAGAGGGGGGTCTTGAACCGCCCCCCCCGAGACGGGGTGTGAGGATTTGACGGGAAAGACGGCGCGGGTTAAATTTTTCCGACTCATTTTTCACAGACCCAGCACTCATCGTCTGATAGGTATTCGCGTCCAAGATAAGACTTTGCATTTTGGTAGTGTAGTCCAGCGAATTCATCACGACAACGCCGCCACCTTTGTCCGAGCTCGTGACCACAATATCCTTGCTTCGCTTCAACTCGATCAGAGCGGTCACACATCTTCTTGGTAGAGTTGATGGTGGGGGGTCTACAACCGCGAACATACACGCCGCCACACCTTGCTTAAATTCTTTGCTTGCATCAGTGTCACGAGTGCGATAATTAGACTGAATTACACCAAGTAATTCCGTGCTATTTTGCCAGTAGATAATTTTAACCCCTCATGACTCAAATACCCTCATGACATGCTCGTCGGACTGAAGGAGAAGGCTCCAGAGATCCCCAGGAGGGGTAGCAGGGCGCGGAAATTGGGGAACAATCAGTTGATTGTGGTCCCTCCTTCCCACACAGCGGCAGGAATGTCCAAGTTCATGGAGGAAGGATAAGGTTAGTTGAATCGTCAGGACGTAAAATCATGGACTCAATAGCCATGGCACCGATACCTAAAACTATAGAGAGCAGACGTCGTTCTGTGGTATACAGGAGCCCATACAGTGGGTGTGGGAAGGCCTATATTGGTGAGACAGAGCGTTCTCTTCGACAACGTGTCCAGGAACACAGGGCTGACTCTACAATGTTTATTTCATTGTTAGATCCCTTGTAGTTTTTCAATGGGAGACAACTTACTCGAAATCCATCCGTTGCAAAAATAGGAAAATCGTAGAAACCATGGAGAACTATGGGATATTTATAAACCTATGAGAGATAATTAAAAGCAAAACGCAAGCTTGTAAACTAGTTTTATATGATGGCCAAATCATGTCCGTTTGTATTTCTGACCTCAAAGTTATCAAATCCAATGTGCTATAAGTCACAGGGGTCACGAGTTCACGAGGGCATGAGGTCAGGATGTCAAACGTGATACTTGCTGATATTTTGTCATGGGTGCATTTCCATTATTTATTGTTCGTCTCAAAGCTGCATGATATGTCACACAACGTGTTTATTACAAATGATATGTCTATCGCCAAAGACACCCTTGCTGTGTCACCACAAAATACTGCCGGAGGTTATAACTCCAGAACCTTTAGTCGGATCGATAGCTATAACCTCTTCAGGCGTGTTCAGAGCACAAGACTACCCCGAACAGCAATTTCGGTCCAAATACAAGTTTAGTGGGTGCAGAATTTGAAATTGCTGGGTTCGATCTGTCGTGGAACGCACCCAATACACGACAAATACCTATAACGAAACGTTGTTACGTCAGGAAAAATATATGCAAATGCCATCAACTAGCAAGGAGCTCAGATGGCATAATATCGCCCAATAAATTAGAAGTAAAAATTATTTAAAAAGCAAACACTTATAAAGTCAATCTTGTTTATACTGCTTGATGTGAATACCCATTGTAAAAATTGAGAGGGAGATGCCTCTCTATGCTGTCTTCCTTCGAACCCTTTGTGTTGCAATATAAAAAAAAATTGCCTTCGAATGACTTTCTCCGTGCCTTTCGCAGAAAACACGACCGTATCGGACCAATTTGGCCTACTGTCACTGCATAAGGTCGCAATGCTGGAGACTGCTAGTGCAACTGACCGGCCGCCATGCTTGGTCGGAAAGTAACACTGCCACATGTGCCCCGCTGCGATGAAAATTGCTATCGATTGGGCCGGTTAGGCAAGTGTTGTGAACTAGCGAGCACACCAGCGCTCGTGTTTCAGCCAAACCTGACCTTACAATCTGAAGCTGCGTATGTGGTTAGACATCTGCCTCATATCCTCTATATCTTCATATTTCTATCTCTCTATCCATCTCTGTATCTGTTTCTCATCTATTACTCCGTCTATCTCTCGACCCATCACTCTATCTACCGCTCTATATATTTATGTCTATCTCTCTATTTTTCTCTTCACATATTTCTCGAGTTGTCTATCTATCCGTCTATTTGTCCATCTGTCTGCCTGCCTATCTGTCTGCTTATATGTCTGTCTGCCTATATGCATCCCTATCTGTCTGTCTGCCTGTCCGTCTATCTGTCTGTCTGTCTGTCTGTCTGTCTGTCTTTCTGTCTGTCCGTCTATCTGTCTGTCTGTCTGTCTGTCTGTCTGTCTGTCTGTCTGTCTGTCTGTCTGTCTGTCTGTCTGTCTGTCTGTCTGTCTGTCTGTCTGTCTGTCTGTCTGTCTGTCTGTCTGTCTGTCTGTCTGTCTGTCTGTCTGTCTGTCTGTTCACATATTTCTCGTTTGTCTGTCTGTCTGTCTGCCCGTATGTCTGTCCGTTCGTCCGTCCGTCCATCTATCCATCCATCCATCCATCTATATATGTATATATCTATCTCTCTATCTATATATCTCTCTATCTATCCATCTATCTATATATCTATGTATCTATCTATCTATATATCTATCTATCTATCTATCTATCTATCTATCTATCCATCTGTCTATGTATCTTTATACATATATATAATATATATATGCATATCCATGGATATGCATGTCCATCAACATATATATATATATATGTATATTATATATATATATATATATATATATATATATATATATATATATATATATATATATATATATATATATATATAAATATATATATATATATATATATATATATATATATATATATATATATATATATATATATATATATATATATATATATATATATATATATATATGTTGTTGATGGACATGCATATCCTGTCACAATATCTGTCTTTGTCCGAAATATTAGAGTTGACTGCTCTTATGGGAACATAGTTGGATTCCTTGCAGTTCGATCGGAATCAGTTTTGAAGGAATCGAACATATTAGCAGATGGATATACCGGGCAAATGTTGGTAAGTGTCATTCTATTTGATTTTTTTCAGCTCAGTATCCACACTGATCAGCTAACATTAATCGCAAGATTAAGTTCGCTATGATGGCTACGTATTGTTTTTTCGTACTGTTTTAAGTCAATCTTGATGGACGGAAATGTGAAGTAGCATATACAAATATCATGATAATATTGAAATTAGCCACAATGGGAAGCTAACGGGGAAGAAATCGTTTCGGAATTATGTGGAATCTTCATATTCGGTAGTTATTTTCCGATGAACCAGTTTCTGATTATATTGTCCTATATGATAGGCTAAGTTCATGGGAAACTGGAATAATGTAAATACTATTGATGAAATTTATTGCCCTTTGAAGATGACAACTTAAAGTGGCCCAAATCCGGGAAGAAATTGGTATTTGGGGATACCCTTGATTGATTGACCCGGGGCTGAGCCCCCCGCCCCACCTGATCATGCGGTCCTATAACTCTAGTTTTGGTGATTACCCATTATACGTTAGGCGTCATGAGCGGACATAATACCGGTGGCGCCCCTGGTGGTAGGTTTGTGAAAGAACACCAACAGAGCGGGCTGGGTCTTATTAATGCTATATTTTAGTTTCTAGAGAAGGTGCAGGTAATTTCCAATGGTCAAATTTGAACAACATTGAAACAAGCTCTCTTATGATGCATAATTCATTTTATTTTCAAATCATTTCACCCCGTCACTTTGCCGTTAAAGTGAAATGAAAGCAATTGGCCACCCAATATCTCGTGATAAAAGCGCGTCATGCATCATCTGTGTGATGTGCAGACAATTTCCAATGTTCTTAACGAAACTAAAATCCAGCGTGCTATATTTTTATATCATCTTGAATAACTTTCATGAAGGCTTAACCCTGACACGTTTGCACTCAATTCCAGAATTCGTTTTTCAAATTATCACATCGTACTAAATTAAATTGCACATCAGATGTTCTACAATACCGAATTAATAGCCAATGGTCTTAAAAAAACCGGCATACAATCAGCTGTCTTTTGATGCCATGTTCAACTACTTTTGTAGCAAGCTAACCCTGTAATTTTTGTCCCTCAATTAAAAAATTGGTGTCTGAAATTGTCACATTCTACTCCTTCAAATTGAATATCGGATGTTCTACATAGGCGAATTAATTTCCAATGGTCTCAAAGAAACTGGCATAAAATCAGCTACCTGCTGTTGCCATATTCGACTACTTTTATATTTTGAACCCTGCCATTCTTGCACTCAACTCCACGATTTCTGTTTCAAATTATTACATTGTATTGCTTTTATTTGTATATCAGATGTTCTACATTAGCGAATTAATTTCCAATGGTCTCAAATAATCCGCCATAGAACAAGCTGCCTTGTCATGTCATACTCGATTACTTTTATAGATGTCTAACCCTGTCATTTTTACCTTTTGACTTGAAGCTGCCCGGAATTTTTGAGGTTATGGCATTGCTCGATGCAAGTCAAGCGCCGACAGTTGTTGCCCAGATGATTCGAAGGGCCGCCGAGGGGTGGCATGACAAAAAGTAATGTAAAGTCCCACCCTTCAACAATACTAAGCAGCATCGGCTCTGCCACGCCAATATGGTATATGAGAAATTCACGGTTGTAGATGCATTCTTCAGGGGCAGAGGGGGCAATTGTCCCCCCTGCCGTGAGACTGGGGGGGGAGGGCGCCGCCCCCTGAAATTTGAGGAGGCCCCCAGGACGAAAACGAAACCCCCAGGACGAAAAGGAGGCCCTTAGGACGAAAAAGAGGCCCCCAGGACGAAAAGAAGGTACCTCAGGACGAAAAAGAGGCCCCCCATGACGAAAAGGAGGCCCTCCAGGACTAAAAGGAGGCCCCCAGGACGAAAACGAAACCCCAGGACGAAAAGGAGGCCCTCGGGACGAAAAAGAGGCCCCCAGGACAAAAAGAAGGTAGTCAGGAGGAAAAGGAGGCCCCCAGGACGAAAAGGAGGCCCGCCAGGACGGAAAGGAGGCCCTCCAGCCCTCAGTTTCCCATTCCTGAACCATACTAAGGGCATAAAAACAATAGGAGGCCCTAACACAATGGAGGCCCCTATTCGGGGAGCAGGAGGCCCCCTTTCGATCTCGCCCCCCCCTGAAAGAATTTCGTGGCGACGCCTCTGTGCGCAACGCAAAAATATGCGCAATATATCACTGTAAATGGCAATGGAATTGACGTCTCAAGGCAAACTAGCTTTCATACATGTAATTCGCGTCATATTTTATGGAGACAGTGTCTCATAAATTGTAACTATATTTTTCGCGCACACAATGATGAACATCCGGGCGCGCTTGTCGCGTGTGCATGCTTCAGAGTCCTTGAATGGCATCAGGAACCTAGCTGTTTTCTTTCTTTACTGGGGGTCCCCTTGATGTCCGCATTAACATTGCGTCTGACGCCTAACGATTTGATTTGCAGCCATGATATGTAGGTAGCAGTCCAAAAGATATATTTAATCCATTTTATTCAGGGCGAAAAACTACAACCTTCTCTGCAGGACAGATTATATGCAAAGTTGATTTAGAAACTTCGGCGCAGTGGGAGAATGTACGATAATTTTCAGGAAAATATGTTGATGTACTACCTTCGAATTGATGCAATATCAAGGCATAATATTTATTTTCCAATTGATATTTCACAAATGCTTACATGCACTATTTCATCATACCTTTTTTCAACACAAATTAGTGCATTTCACTATGTATTGAAATTTCAGAATGATCAACTGTAGAAATAGCCTAACTAGCACAGCACATGTATGTTTCAACATTGAAGAAAATGGGCAAACGCGAATACAAAACTGTTAGGGAACTACCTGCGTAAGAACCTAGCTGAAACTTCAGGAAATATGCACTTTAAGGTAATTTTTTTTTTTTTTAAATTATTTTTTCCAATACAATGTTTATGCATGCAGCTAACATGATGTGACCTTCGTTAATTCTCCAAATGATTGTTTTTCATTTGCAGCCAAAATAGCACCAAAATAGGGGCTTGGAGTTAGGTAGCATGAAAAATATTGTTTAAAATACAAAAGCAATATAACCTGGCCTCACTTAGCCCAAACAAAACCTAGCGCAAAAGCATTTTATAAAAGAAAGCTCTTCACTCCACCTTTCCCCTCAAGCAACTGAACTGAAATCAAGAAATGAACCTAACAAAACCTAGTATAGCCTAATATGTTCTTAAATAAAAATATTGAAGCATATCGTGACAAATTACCCTAAAATGAAAATATTTCCAACTGAAGGGAAAAGCCCAACTTAACCTAACTAAACCAAACGGAACTAATTGCTTGCTCCGTGGAGATAAATTGTATGTAAAACTGGTCTCCTGGATACCTCACAGCGCAATAATACCGAAATTTCAAGAGAATAAGAATTTTAAAAGTATTACAAGTTCAAATCTTTCAACTTTGTGGTGTACACCATATTTTAAACTTGAGAAAAAGTAAAGGAATCATGCTGGCGAACAGGCATAAACGAAAATGCTACAGGAGTTCGCCCGCAACCTGATTTCAACATCATGCTGAATTTCTTACAGTTTAAAGGAGGTATGTGAGCATATTTTGCTGAATGCACTGGTGATTTTCTATTTCTTCGAGAGTTTAACCACAGTAGGTACATCAGACGACCATCAGTTTGTTTTGGCATTTATCCAATATGTCCGGTGTGGAAAACATCTGCCGTGATGGATAGGTTGTTCCCAGAGTTAATCATTTAAAAAGTGTGATGCAATGGGGAATACGGAAATATATTTCAATAGTCACTTCAAAGCTAAAATAGCACAAGCACCTTGGAAGCAGTTGAGAAGCATCTCAATGCGACCAATATTGAGAAGCATCTCAATGCAGCAACACCTACCCACATGGGTATGTATTTCTGAAGAAAAAAAAATTGGGATGGGGCAAAGTGCATGAAGGCAGCGCCAAGTAGATCGGGGGATCACACTCAAACTCCATAGGATCCCACGTCGAAAGTAAAACATATTTGAGGGAATCCAATATTGAGGGGGAATTTGCCCCCTCAAATATACGTAAAACAACACCTCTGCCTGCCTACCTCAACCGATGCTCTATCTCTTCCAGCCTGGCAGATTCTGACTGTTGTGTTGCCCGGCTGGGAAGAGTCTATAGGCACAAAACAGAGCGTTATGTTTGCTTAAGCCATAACTTACGTTGAAGTGATCTTCACAGGAATACGTTGCGTCCTCAGGATGGGGGAGCCTTGGCGAGCAGTGTCCAACCATATTTTCCTCTGGTGTATATCGCGAGACACGGGCTGCAAATGGCTTCCTCGGCTTTTTTGTCGGCACTTTTGCCCATAGACACAGCACACCATGGTTATACTTATGGGTAGATGTTGCTGCCGGATATTCGTCAATTTCTGGACCAAATACGTGCAAATCAGTGACCGAGGGCTAAATCCGCAAAACCGAGGGCTAAATAGCGCGCCGCAACAGCAGCAAGCCTCCGCCACCTGAAACATCATGTCACACCAAAAATGGCCGTCTCTCGATGAGGGAATTGAACGTCATATGAAACCAGTGTTTTAAAGCAACGTCCCATTGTAGATGGCGGATTCTTTAAAATAATATTAATTCACTGAACTGAAAAGTAAAAGTTTGAACACTTGTTATTTTCCTTCGTTGTGATGAGCACATGGACGTTTCTGTGTGACCTGCAGTCCGCACATTGGTGTACTATAGTTGTCCAAATCCTGCCGCCCAACCCAATAGCGCCGTCTGGGTGCAGACACAGACGGCGCTATTTGTCGTCCAAGCATGCGTTATGTGGAACAGCACACTGCAGCATTCCTGGCCAGACGACCAACCAGAAGTTCTGTGCCGGTCCCCCAGCGACCGCATGCGTCAGAAGATTGGGCGAAATGACCAATCAGAAGGCACGAATTCACCTGGTTGGTAGACTGGCCCGCAAATAAATGATGCGCTGCGGCACGGTATGCGCATTCCGGCCACAAAGGGCCAGGGGATCCCTGCTCCAGACCCCGTGCAGTCACGTGTGCTCTTCTTATCTCAGCCAATAACACACAACCTATGTCAATTTAGACAGCCATTTCATGTGGTGGAATGCATGTCATTGCAAATGAAAGACCGTCTTTGCAAACTGTAGTCCGTGCCCAGTGGCGCAGCTCAGAAGCAAACACTAGGTTCGCCCATCGTAAAATCACATAGATGTCAAGAAAGTCGCACGTTCGTGCATGTTTACTTTTGGTAACAATTATAATCGCAGAACTTCTGATCTCTATTCGTTTGAAAATCAATCGTCTGCTCCAAATACCATGTTCGGTCTGCGCACCTGTCATCGCTGGTGCGCTACCCCGGATCATTTTCCCCAGAGTGTGACACCACCCACCCTCCCCATATATTTCGAGAATTACAACGGTCACATAAATATACACAATTCATTGGATCCGGCTTGAAGGAACTTTACAGAATAAACATGTTGTTAAGGTTACACGTTATATTACCAAAGCGAACCAAAAGCATGATAATAACCAATTCAACTACTTGTCACGAAGGCCAGCGCGATCCACCGGCACACAGTTCGGAGCAGGATGGGAGAAGTCTGACGGAGAGCTCCTCAACTATGCACAGCCCAGGCACAGAAGCAATCTGCGACAGGGCCATACAAGTGTTTTACATGTGGTCAAAATGAAAACACAATAGCGTAGCAATCTCCCGTCCCGGTAGCTCAGTTGGTTAGAGAGCGCGCTTGCACACAGGCGCGCTGACTGACAACACAGGGTTCGAATCGCCTCATTCGCTCGCATTTAGCTTCCGGCTGGGAGGGTCTGTTGGCAGCTGGCCCAAAAAGGTCGGGGACGAGCTACTGGGCGATCGCGTCAGTGCATTGACGGCACGTTAAACCTTCGGTAAAAATTATGCCGTTGAACTGGAATTTATGGATTGGGTGAGGGGGCCAGGGTTCACCCAACACTCTCTGCTTAGTAATAGGATCCTGGTTCATAACGCCACCGCAGCAACAACTCAGATTTAAATGTATTTAAAATATGAGGAAAAAACATTGTGAAATCCGGGCACGGTGAATAACTGAGGCAAAACGGCGCTTCGTGTAAAAACATAGAAGCATCAAGGATCTATCAATATTGTACGCCGATATAAAATATGCCAAAAAGCACCGGTGTGCATACAAACACAGACAGAGACCAGGGGCCACCAACCGACAGTTGTGTCCCATTCCCGAACCTGAACCTTGTAACAGCCACAAGAGGTGAAATATAATTTGATAGAGCTGGAGATACTTGACAAACTGACATACGATTATGTGAAAAGGCCAGACATGACATTGTTTGAAGGCCTAGGTTATGCACATATCGGAGATCGGAGGTGAATTATTTCATGTCACCTGCGTGGAAGTGTGGCTGCACGAAGGTATTGTGTAGCTCTGAAGCTAAGCTTTACGGATTTTGCTCTCCGCATCGAAGTGTAAATTACTGTTCTTTTAGGGATAATATTAGTTCCTTGATGAATAGCAGAATTTCCCTCGTATTCTTGGGACATGATCTGGTGGAACGTCACCAGTACCTTGGTCAGGTCATCGCATTATGTGATATGGGATATTTTGACGATGTTCTAGACCAAAGCAAAAACTGGTAGGAATTTGATGATCAACATAATTCCAAATGCAAAACAAAATCGCCAAAGACTGAATAGATTTTTTCGCTTAGTCCGGAAATCTACCAACATTTGTGTTCATGATTAAATATACAGTAGAAGTGCTCCTATGCTGACACCATGAATACCGAAAATTTCACCCATATGGGCAACCTTGCAAGCAATTATGAGCACTTACAATCTTCGTGAGATTGATCTGTTTGATCTTACGTAGATGAGTTAACTGGCTCCAGATATAAAATATTCACAAAATGTGTCAAATTGTTGAAGGAATCGCAAGCCGCAGAGTGATGTGGTAGTTGATTTGAATCATGCTCAAGAAAAACTGTGCTGGGATGTGGGTGTTCCACCCGCACCCTCCATCTCTACACTATTCCGACGTCGGTTAATGAATGTGTGCCAACACCAGAACCTTCACATTACCGTTGCAATCAAAACAGAGGAACTCCCCATCGATAACTCTTGCATTGCATTATGTCAGAAAGCTCACCACAGGAAACCCTTTGGCCAATTTTGCATAGTATCGCATCTTCATGTAGAACCAACCTCCAGCTTCACATAATCGACCTTTGCATTAATTGCACTATTGCATCACCGCTACATCGCCATCGGTTGTGAATGTAGCAACAACCTGAAGAAAGCGTACTGGTAACAAGCCGCCCGCCCGACTTCTCGCACAGCACCAGGGCTAGTCAGCATCCTATCCGCAACGCTTAAATCCGCCTAACCGGGGCGAGCATCCGCGAGCGCTGTGTGAAGGTACATGGAATGCATATTGCACAGCCATTGCAGGTGCACGCCGAGCTGCCGTGACTGTCTGCGGCGACTGACAGTTGGGAGCCTGGGAGCTGGGCTTGCGACTGACGGCCGCCGCTGACGTGACCTGGGACCTTGATGTGGCGGCCGCGGCAGCGCCTATTTCGGCCGCTATCAGCCGGCAGTGCGATATTTGCCCGTCTGTTTCAAAACGGCCCGCCGCTGGCTGGCTATATTGATTCGGGCTGGGCGGCTGGCCGGCGCGGCGCTGCTTGCCACGGTCAGAGTCGGTACCTGGCCAACACCAAGGTAAGTAGATGTGCGCCGGCCGCCGAGCCCGCCACACCCGCCGCCGCCGCCGCCATCGCTACCGCCGTCCGACAACAGGTGGTCGGCGTGTGCCACCCCCCGCCAACGGTCACCGGCCAGCACCAGGTGAGATAGGCCACCTCTCGCCACCCCCCGCCAACGGTCACCGGCCAGCACCAGGTGAGATAGGCCACCTCTCGCCACCCCCCGCCAACGGTCACCGGCCAGCACCAGGTGAGATAGGCCACCTCTCGCCACCCAGAAACCAGGAGATAGACCACCCGCCACCCCGCCAACGATCACGGCCAGCACCAGGTAGATAGGCCACCGACGCCAACGGTAGGCCAGCAAGTAAAGCCGTCGGTGCACCCCCGCCAACGGTCACCGGCCAGCACCAGGTAGATAGACCACCTCTCGCCACCCCCGCCAACGGTCAGCCAGCACCAGGTGAATAGGCCACCTCTCGCCACCCCCGCGCCAACGGTCACCGGCCAGCACCAGGTGAGATAGGCCACCTCTCGCCACCCCCCGCCAACGGTCACCGGCCAGCACCAGGTGAGATAGGCCACCTCTCGCCACCCTCCGCCAACGGTCACCGGCCAGCACCAGGTGAGATAGGCCACCTCTCGCCACCCCCCGCCAACGGTCACCGGCCAGCACCAGGTGAGATAGGCCACCTCTCGCCACCCCCGCCGACGGTCACGGCCAGCACCAGGTGAGATAGGCCACCTCTCGCCACCCCCGCCAACGGTCACCGGCCAGCACCAGGTGAGATAGGCCACCTCTCGCCACCCCCGCCAACGGTCACCGGCCAGCACCAGGTGAGATAGGCCACCTCTCGCCACCCCCGCCAACGGTCACCGGCCAGCACCAGGTGAGATAGACCACCTCTCGCCACCCCCGCCAACGGTCACCGGCCAGCACCAGGTGAGATAGGCCACCTCTCGCCACCCCCACCGACGGTCAGCGGCCAGCACCAGGTGAGATAGGCCACCTCTCGCCACCCTCCGCCAACGGTCACCGGCCAGCACCAGGTGAGATAGGCCACCTCTCGCCACCCCCGCCAACGGTCACCGGCCAGCACCAGGTGAGATAGGCCACCTCTCGCCACCCCCACCGACGGTCAGCGGCCAGCACCAGGTGAGATAGACCACCTCTCGCCACCCCCCGCCGACGGTCACCGGCCAGCACCAGGTGAGATAGGCCACCTCTCGCCACCCTCCGCCAACGGTCACCGGCCAGCACCAGGTGAGATAGGCCACCTCTCGCCACCCTCCGCCAACGGTCACCGGCCAGCACCAGGTGAGATAGGCCACCTCTCGCCACCCTCCACCAACGATCACCGGCCAGCACCAGGTGAGATAGACCACCTCTCGCCACCCTCCGCCAACGGTCACCGGCCAGCACCAGGTGAGATAGGCCACCTCTCGCCACCCCCCGCCAACGGTCACCGGCCAGCACCAGGTGAGATAGGCCACCTCTCGCCACCCTCCGCCAACGGTCACCGGCCACCACCAGGTGAGATAGGCCACCTCTCGCCACCCTCCGCCAACGGTCACCGGCCAGCACCAGGTGAGATAGGCCACCTCTCGCCACCCTCCGCCAACGGTCACCGGCCAGCACCAGGTGAGATAGGCCACCTCTCGCCACCCTCCGCCAACGGTCACCGGCCAGCACCAGGTGAGATAGGCCACCTCTCGCCACCCTCCACCAACGGTCACCGGCCAGCACCAGGTGAGATAGGCCACCTCTCGCCACCCCCCGCCAACGGTCAGCGGCCAGCACCAGGTGAGATAGACCACCTCTCGCCACCCTCCGCCAACGGTCACCGGCCAGCACCAGGTGAGATAGACCACCTCTCGCCACCCTCCGCCAACGGTCACCGGCCAGCACCAGGTGAGATAGACCACCTCTCGCCACCCTCCGCCAACGGTCACCGGCCAGCACCAGGTGATATAGACCACCTCTCGCCACCCTCCACCAACGGTCAGCGGCCAGCACCAGGTGATATAGACCACCTCTCGCCACCCTCCACCAACGGTCAGCGGCCAGCACCAGGTGATATAGACCACCTCGCGGCCTAAGCTGATACACGACTCTCGAGTCGGGTATCTGGATATGGCGAGGAGGCGTCAGCAAGGGGATATTGCTGGTGACGTCAGCGCTCATTGTGGCAAGTGTATTGGGGTGATTTTTGTTCCGGTGCTCGGTGGTCGTGGACACATTTTTGATGTGACTGCGAACTGTCTCGAATGATTTACAGGTATACCCTGTTAATATATCCCCACATCCCGGAAAATCGCCCGAAAACATTTTGTATTGGCTTCATGGATGCACGTGCCGTAAAACCCGCTTGCAACAATTTTTATTGCGACGATTTACATCAGCCAGAGTATAGAGGTAATACATTTGCAGAACTGCGCACGTTGCCAATGCTGTCTGGAAATCGCTTTGATGTCGAAGCTCCTATGCATGCCAATATGGAACAAAGGATTAATATGTAAGGTACCCTTCCTTCGACACAGGATTGGATATATCATCACACATTGAGTGTTATATCTGCTTGGTGCTTGGGAAGCTACGGTAATAAATATTGCAAAGGATATCGGCTCACGTCATTTTACACGCATTTCAAAAATATCAAGGCAATGTGTTTGATGCATCTTGAACTTATCACTACAATCATTCGCTGAGTTCTTTCAAATTAAAGAAAGCGTGTATTATGTATAGTTGCTTCGGGCTATTCAAACTCTATAAAGGGATTCCACCCACTACCACCTCATGATCAAGCAACTGGGCCCATAGGTGAACTGGAAGCAAATCGCACCAAGCATGAGGAAATCAGACGTGAAATTATGCCAATTAGCATGCCGTTTACTTGGTATCACTCCAATTAACTGGACCTCCCGCCACCCTTTGCTAGAGAAGGAATCAAATTTATACAATCAGGGATGAAATCTTGCGTGCTTTTTGGGGTGGGCGCGAGCGGCCCGACCTCCTCAAATCTAGCGTGCCGCTCATAAGTTCAGTTTATAATTAACATCGGATCATATGGCCGCCCGTGGACAGATTTGGGTGCACCAATTCCCTTCATGCTCTTCCCCTTTCCCCTCTAATCAGTTTGGTTCTGCCCCTGACTACAACTCACATATCAAAAGCCAACACCAATTTAGACAGGAGAAAGCGGCAAAAGATGGCCTTTGACTCAATATCTTGTAATGGATATAGGCTGGTTACCATACTAATGCTATCAATCATGAGAGCAAACCATATTCTGAAGTTGTTGAATGGTAGCTATGATTAGATGGTATGCTAATTTGAACCATATATTTCGCTGTTTCGCTTCCCTCGGCTATTGCCACCACATGCCATCTGCATGCCACGAAAAACATCCTTCTTGCGTTCGCTGAAACGTTATTGCTGTCCGCACGAGAAATGCTATTCCTTTGTTCGTATCTTATATCCTGGCCTGTCCTCGTAACATCAGTAGAAGCCACGCGGGTGAAGTAACTGGACAGTAACTGTTCAACGTGACTGGAAATATAAATTCAACACTTGCCCTAAGAAGGAAAACATCCGAACAGCGTGAGCCTATATCTGGGGCGGTTCAGCACCGGGCAAGCAACGGGTAACATCGCCATGTATAACATGCTCCATACACCCAAGTGGGTGTACAGAGTAGTCATGGGCGCTGAACCAATCTGTGAAAGTTTTAGCTTCGTACTGGCAGCGACCTCGGAGATATGGCCTGAGGGAATTTTCATAGGTTGCATTGCAGGCCAATCTTTGAGAGCGATTATCCCGGTACCTTAAAACGTAGCAAAGACATATAGAATATCTGTAGAATCGCAAAGACCTCTTCTTTTCATTTCTTGTATCAGTGTATAATTTTGAATAGATTTCACAACTTTGGCCATTTGAACTCTGGTCACGTGACCTGCGTGACCCCAAGCCACTTGATATTCACGTTTGTAACAACATTTACTGTTGGGGTCATGGATTGTCTTTCGAAGCAAAAAATAAAAATGATGTCTATTTACTGATTAACTATTGCCACTCGCACGTCCGGCGGTCCGCGCCAACTTCGCATGTCCGGGGGGAGGGGGGGGGGGGCAGATATCTGCCCCCACTAAGATCTCTAGAAATATGCTAGCTAACGACAGACGGAAAACGGCGTTGGATAGTTGGTGACAAGCTCTATCGAAAGTGTGTCGGTCATTTTTCGTTCAGGTCAATATTCAGGTCACTGGGTCATCATAGGTGAAATTCGACCAGATCGGGTGGGACTCTCAGATATTGACACATATCTCAGGACCTGTAACAGATAGAAACAAACGGCGAACGCTATTCGACAGTCCTTGAAATGTGCTATCGACAATAGTAGGTGTGATTTAAGGTCAGATCAACCGAAACTATGACCTCAGGTC
This sequence comes from Imbricaverruca yamaguchii, assembly GCA_034440575.1. Taxonomy (NCBI): domain Eukaryota; kingdom Metazoa; phylum Arthropoda; class Thecostraca; family Neoverrucidae; genus Imbricaverruca; species Imbricaverruca yamaguchii. The sequence continues at coordinate 1,021,667 of JAOTOL010001526.1, read as the reverse complement.
AAGGTCATGAATTTGCCTAGGAAGGGCATGCAATGTATCAATTGACACATATTGGCGATGCAAGCACAATGACGGTAATTTCAGCCTTCTAGCTAAATGCAGTGCGATATAATGCGCATAAGTGTGTAGTGATCTCAGGTGACCTCAGATGACCTTGGTGAGGTCACTGAGAAAAAATGGCAGCGGTAACATTGAGCATAGCTTCCAAATACACGCCACAACCGTTGTGAGATTATCTCGAGAGCAAACATGAAACCAGGAAGCATTTGTATGTTTTACCATAGCCCTATAACGGGGAAGCCATGACTGCGACCTGACCTCAGGTCAATGCTATGAAAAAACGATATATATATATATATATATATATATATATATATATATATATATATATATATATTATGGTCCCTGATGAGATCATGACGTGTTATAAGTTTGAAATAAATCGCCCAATTATTGTGGAAGTTATGCCATCTAGAACTCCGAGTGTAGTTGGGTCCCTTCGCCTGACCTGGTGACCTGACCTAAGATGACCCAGGGTTAAAAATATATGAGGATAAGCGGAAAAGACCAATGAGCAGCCATGCGAGGTTTGACCTTGCTAACTCGATTAGTATGGCGGAAAATTTGGGAAAACCGCAGTGGGGGGGGGGGCAGATATCTGCACCCTTCCCCGGACGTGCGCGTGTTAACTATTAATTATTTGCCTTCATTCTACCAGGGTTTATTGATTTTCGCACGTTTTGCTGAGTGGTCAGGTCAGTCTTTTGCTAGCGATTGACCCCAAAGCTCATAGGGCTATGATTTGAGATATGAACTTATCAGGCATGATGAGATGAATCCGAACGTGCCAGATTTTGTGACCTCGGGTCACCAGGTCACCCCCATCTACTTTTTCATCCCTAAACATATATCTAGGTGAGGTGACACCGATCAGGAAAAGATGAGCTGGGGACATCTGGCATATGACGTCCTTATCTCCGGAAAATATAAAGTTCCTGACGTGCGACACAAGATGAAGATCTTGAGGTCAGCTAGTCAAGGCAGAGGGGATGCAGGGGGATCGCACCGAATAGTGTCAGTCGGAATGAATTACCAAAGAACACAGTGTCGCCATCCTTGCAACAATTTGCAGCGTCCAGACGAGACCGAATCTGTCAATGATGGAGTTCGGAAATTTTGTTTTGCTGTGGTGACATACACTATGAAAACTGTGCAGTGCAATGGTTGTTTAACTCGCGAAATGTCTTGATTAGGTGAAGTGGCAAAAACGAACTAGTCATATTGTATATATATATATATATATATATATATATATATATATATATATATATACATATATGGTAGCGGTGAGATGTATATGGACTTGCATGCATTCTATAGCTGACTACATGAAGACAGCATTTTCTGGGCAAAAACATGAAACTACCAACCATCAGCACTATATCCTTTTCAGCTGGGGATGGGGTGGATATCAATGCAATCCTAACTTTGTTTTGAGTCCAAGAATCATATTGTCATATAGAATGGAAATTTCTACCAAATTACTCTCGACAGTCACCTTATTTTCCAATTCATTTTAATAGTGAATTGGAGAATATTGAGTAAGTTATGTCAGATTTCGCATTTCCCACAAGGTGAAAAGGCGGGCCAAATTCTTAATCACGGTAAAGTTTCAAGCATTTTTAAACAATATGTAAATATATATATATATATATATATATATATATATATATATATATATATATATATATATATATATATATATATATATATATATATATATATATATATATATATATATATATATATATATATATATACACATATATATCAGCTAGACGCAAATCCCGAGACATGAGAACCAGCTGAGTGCTGGACATGCACAGTGTTGTGGCTTAACAGATCGCGTTTTAGTGCAACCTGGTTCTTGTTGATCATCAATTAAATTTTGAGAGTTTATCATCAGTGACATTAGTGAAGCTGATAGTGATAACTATAAATGTACTATTGTGAAAACACAAACTACAAAATTACAACTACAATTGTGGGACCTGTAATTGGGAAGTACAACTGTTTCAAAAGCGTTTCAGGAACTGTCGTATTTTATTGCCTTCATTTGTGGGATTATATCTTCTTAATAGCTTAGTGCTAATCCAGATACTCTAGAGCCATGCACTTGGTGTTTTGTTTTGCGTTAGACATCTTACAATTAAGTAAGAGAAGAACTTGTAGAATGCAACTTCGAAATTGCGACTTTCCTTGGCAAGTGTGCGTCCTCGACAAGTTTCCTGGCTTTCCTTGACAAGGCATGCTTTGCATGCCTGAATTGAATAGCGTCAGTGAAATTGTTGCATGCAGACAGTTCAGAGTTAGTGTAGGATGGTTTATAACTGTATTAGTTTTTAAACATTAAGATGATAATATTTCTTACAATGTCCGATGCTTCGGTGTTAATCCTTATTCACTTGTAAGAGAGGTTGAACGAGTTTTGCAGTCAAAATTGGTATAACGTACGTCATAAAAAGTATTTGAAAAAGAGAAAGAGAGAAAGAGAAAAAGATAGAAAAAGAGATAAAAAGAGAAAGAGAGAAAGAGAGAAAGAGAGAAAGGAAGAAAGAAATAAATATAGAAAGAGAGAACGATAGAATGAGAGAAGACTGCATTATAGCAGGATGTGGCTTGTGCTTACCATTGTGTTGCAGGTGTCGCAGTGAGGTGTGTGTATTGGTCACCCTCTAATTTAGGCTGTTAGTGTTGTGCAACCAGTTCTAAGTCTAGTGAGGATGACCTCTTCTTGTCGGTTAAATTTATTTTGTGTTCCATGTGCCTATCGTTGGTTTGATCCCGTGGGTGTGGTTGGATTTGCATGGTGTTCAGTTGTGTTGTGTCCATGTGTTCTGTTGCTGTTGGCGAATGTGGAGTTGTAGGAGTGTTTTGCAATCGTCTACCAAATATTCCACGTTAGGGTAAGTGTTCAATGCTAAGGCCTGGTTTGCGAATCGGTCTGCTTTTTCGTTATCTGGGATGTTGGCGTGGCCCGGAATCCAGAGGAAGTAAAAGTTCTTGTTTACGTTGTGGGCCATGGTTGGTTGGATTCTGTCAATGACGTAATGTGGACAGTCGTGCGTGTTGCTAATTGACTGGACGACTGATTTGCAGTCTGAGCAAATTAGTACGTTTCTATGCATTTATGTATTTATGTATTTCACGATACATGCCCTCCACGTGCAGTGGCTATTATGGACAGTCTGGGTATAACTCACAGCTAATGGATAGATTTGTGGTCAATAGTGGGAGCAGATGAGGAACACACATTCGTACACCAACATAATACAACACCCACATCACTAACTGCACTACGCACACCGTGCTTGCAACACGAGCTATAAACGAGTAGGTTATATAAGTGATAGGAAAGCGATGGCCTAGAGGTGACTTTATAGTGTACACACACCCATCGTGTAATTTTTTTTGTATGACTAGTGTTGTTCGTGGAGATGTTTCTTGAAGTTAGACAGCCCCGATGTTTGCGTTTCAGTAGAAAGTTCATAAGCGCGTGCGAGCCGGTCTGCCTGTTCATAACCAACTACTCACTTGCCGTGACAGTGAAGCGCCCTACATTCGCCACAGGCTCTTTATTGTCATCACAGCAAATTTGCCCATCTCTGTCGGCAGAACCGTAGTGAGTTTCTGGCACTACACTCGCCACAAATGTATCATATGTCCGATTAAAATAAACAGGCCTGCCTCGGTTTAAAACCCACCGTGATAAACTCGGGTTCTTTCGAACGAGTGGATACCTCAGAACTGACCCTCGACCTTGGTGAGATCGACTGGGTCCAGGTCACTGGTCGCATCTTAGTAACTGAAAAATGGGACACCCTACTGAGATTGCTGACACCTATTCTCGACGAGCACCTACCACTCAGAAACATAAAAATTCGGAACCAAACAGCACCACATATTTGGGAAGCTAGCAAACAGCTCATGCATCGGCGAAATGTAGCCTTGCACTTGCAAGATAGAAACACACACACAGTACTTAACCGACAGGTTCGATCAGCTATTAGAGCTGAATGTAGGGAAGAGATTGGCGGAAAGATAGATCACATAGGCCCATCAGCTGCGTAGCGTGCTATGAAGGCCATTCATTTCCAATAGAAGCCACACATGAATGCGAACAACTATATGACTGCCCGGAGTTCATAACCGAGAGAGACCAATGCTGTAATCAGGGGTAGATCCAGGAATTGTCACGGGGGCACTTGCCTGGAGGAGCGCCTCTGGCTGCAAAACTCGAGTGGGCTGGTTGCACTCGGCCCTTCCCGAAGGCGTGCCTATGCATATATATAATATAGAATATACATACATATATAAATATATATAAATATATATAAATATATATGTGCATATGTATATGTATATATATGTGTGTGTGTATGCGTGTGTGTGTGTTTGTGTGTGTTTGCATGCGAATATGTAAGTCTGTACTTCCAGGCGAATTAAATTGTGGATAATTGCTTTTAATTTTGCTCTGGGTGAGAAAGCCTGCGCAAAAGATTGCCAAATAAAGTATTTTGCAATAGAGTATTTGTGGATGTTTGCCCTTGATTTATCATGGTATTACATTATTCATGAAGGTTGCAATATATTGCGCAGGTTTTATAGATATGACAACATTAACACGCGCCCCGGAGGACCTCGGAAAATTACGCGCACTGGAGGGGGCGGGGGCGGATTCCGCCCCCCGAAGACCTCGGCTCCTACTGAGGCTAGAGCAACGAAATTCCCAGGGTGGATGGGCACGATAGTACACTCTATTGTGTGCTAATTTCATGACCTTGTATCAATATCTTCAAGGACAAATGAGGTCAAAAGAGCAAATATTTCTGGTTTTGCGTGGATTGGCTTGTCAATGTTATGGATAGCTGTGATTGTGTTTAGATGCTACAAAATTGGCATTACTGATGTTTTGGACATGACTAATGATGCAATACAGATGCCAGATCCGTCATTTGACCTCAGGTCACCAATATAGGAGCGCTTTTGCAGGGCATTACTTGCTCCAGTTACCGGAACCGGGCTGCCCACCCGACTGCTCCGTTGGGCTGTTCGGCACAATCAGCTTCGCAAATACATGAATAAAGTATGGAAATGCTTAGGCACACAATGACGAAGAGTAGATTCCGGGATGTGTTGGGAGCAACACGTAAAGTGACATCAATCGCATGACAGTCATTTGCATTTTTGCCAACATTCCAGTTGACCAAGTTTGGTTCTATTAGCATGTCATGAACTTGACCTGACTTGACCTCGGCGACCTAACATGACTTTTAAATGATGTAGCATAACAAAATGCATGAAACAAGTCACTAGTGTGGTCAAGAACTGTTCCTTTTGCCAGTATACGGGAAACGCATCAGCGCCGACTTTGTGGTCTGGCGCTGCGAATTGTTTTTACTTTAACGGCCGCTAACTTGCAAAGTTATCGGCAGATTTTCATTTTTCTTACTTTGAGCAATCCGCCGATCATTTTTAAGCAGGTACTAAAAAATAGCGTATATCTGCCGGTACAACATGGAGTTATCTACGAAAAACCGGAGGGGTGGTCTGATTTCGCCCCCTCTCCAGGGCACGTGTTAATACAATCGTCCTAAAAAATATAAATTTGTCTTAATGCGCAAGTTTTTGTACCATTGCAACATAATCCTTTATCATTGCATTCGGCTGAGCTATGAATGAACAGACTTATATGTGTCACATATTTGTGCATATCCTCAAACTGCGTTCTAGTTCTGTTTCAATCATATCCTTATTTCGGTGAAGAAATGTTTTTTTTTCATAATAAGCTAATGTTTCAAGACAAGCGTGCATATACCAAAGTCTATAAAGTTTTCGCATTGAAATGGGGCGTGAGGGGCAAGTTCTCGTCCATTCTTTCCCTTCACCTACTAAGCCGGCCTTCTGCATCGCACCCTTTGACACGCCCGATTTGGGCCGTGTGTTATCTGTCGCTGATAATGCACCCCTCACTGATAAGCACACCGGGAAAACATGCCTGGCCGGCCGTTCGGCCAGCCAGCCTGATAACCGGCGGACCATCTGACCCACCGGGCACGACGAGCAGTACATTGGTTTTCGGGGAAGCCGGCCATCAGAAAGGTTATTTTCCTCAAAGCAATTTGCCTTTCTTGAGAACACGGGAATACTCCCGTATCGTAGAAAGTTGTCAGTGCCGAAGAACAGAGGTGAAAAACCTGCCACTTGGCCACGAACTTGGGTGACAGATGTTTGGAAAATGCCTCCAGTGATAGTGACAACTTACGGTACCGTATTATCATTGAGTATGGATTGTATTTATCATCAGACCTTTTTCACGCGCAGATGTCTGCCTCCGGACACGCGCACGTCCAGGGGGCAGACATCTGCCCCCTGCAGTTTTTCCCAATTTTCCGCCATATTAATCGAGTTAGCAAGGCCAAACCTCGCATGGCTGCTCAGTAGTGTTTTCTGCATATCCTCATAAATTTCGAATCCTAGGTCATCTTAGGTCAGGTCACCAGGTCAGGCGAAGTGACCAAACTACACTCGGAGTTCTAGGTGGCACAACTTCCACAATAATTGAGCGATTGATTTCAAACATATAACACGTCATGATCTCATTAGGGACCATAATATGCATGCCATTTTTTTTCGTAGCATTGGCCTGAGGTCAGGTCGCGCCATGGCTTCCCCATTATAGGGCTATGGTAAAATATTCGAATGTTTCCTGGTTACATATTTGCTCTTGGAATGATCTCACAACGGTTGTGGCGTGTAGTTGGAAGCTATGCTCAATGTTACTGCTGACATTTTTGCTCAGTGACCTCACCAAGGTCATCTGATATCACCTGATATTAATCCACTTTTATGCGCATTATATCGCACTGCATTGAGCTATAAGGCTAAAATTACCGTCATTGTGCTTGTATCGCCAAGACGTGTCGAATGCTACATTACATGCCCTCCCTAGTCTTCTTCATGACCTTGACCTGAGGTCATAGTTTCGGTTGGCCTTACCTTAAATCACACCGCCTATCGTTGATAGCACATTTAAAGGACTGTCGAATAGCGTTCGCCGTTTGTTTCTATCTGTTGCAGGTCCTGAGATGTGTGTGAATATCTGAGAGTCCCACACGATCTGGTCGAATTTGACCTATGATGACCCAGTGACCTGAATGTTGACCTGAGCGAAAAAAATGACCGACCACTTTCGATAGAGCCTGTCACCAGCTATCCAACGCCGTTTCCGTTTGTCGCTAGCTAGCATAGTTGTAGAGATCCTGGAGGGCAGACATCCGGCCCCCGGACATGCGCAGTTGACGCGGATAGCCGGTCGTGCGAGTGTTAACATTCCCAGTCAGTTTGTTTTTCCTGACCATCACGACATATACTCATCTTGTTTCACAGGGTCAATTGCCATTGTTTGTGCACCTGCCTATAAATGACCAGCGCGTTGCTTAACCCGTCCCGTCTCGGGCGGGGGGTTCTTCAACCGCCCCCCTCAAGCTTTTCGCGGATAGCGGACGAACGGCGCGCGGCAGCGCGCCCAAATTTGGCATACCTTTTCCCACATCAGTTTGACATGTTGATTCAACATTTTTAGGTCAGGTCATCTAGGGTCAACAAGTTTGTCAAGGTCAAGTGAGGTCACCTCCAAAAAAGTTCAACCAGTCGCGACGCTTTAACGGATACAGATACTTTAATGAAACTTTCAGCGTTTGCGTATCTTTACGGATGCAACAAAACGTACGAGTGGATTATTTGTTGTTTTTGACTACATATAAATTTTGCGTATTTGTCATATTGCAGTTCGAACACAGGATTTTGGGCAAAGTAAGCATTTTTTATTAGGTCCAAGTTGACTTCCAACATCATTTCTCGGTCTGCTCTGCCCATTGGAGAAGGAAAATTAAAGAAAACTTGCAAACTCAAAGTTTTGAAATTCCCCCGAAATATTGTTTTTGGGGGAGGGGGAATCATAGCCTTGGTCCATTTCGCTGTCCTTTTCTCATTCCAAATAAACAAAATTTTCTTCATATATCACCCAAAATGAACTCCCCAGAGTAAAAAACATAATGCAAGTCGTGAAAAGTCGTGCAAATCTAGCCCCCTGGTGACGTCACCTTTGGGGGTGATTTATTTTGGGGGAGTGGGGGGGGGGCGTACCCTACTCGTCGAGCGCTTTCCGATGACACCTCTTTCGTTTTCGTGCGATGCTTAGTTTGGATTTTAGAGGGGGGTCTTCAACAGCCCCCCCGAGACTGGGTGGGAGGATTTGACAGGAAAGACGGCGCGGTTTAAAGTATGCAAATTGAAAATCGACCGAAACTTTTTCGAGTCAGGAGTCGTTAAAGTAAAAAAATTGTATCAGCGTCAGACCATAAATATCGGCGCTGATGCGCTTCCAGTATATTGGCAAAAAGCAAGTGTTCTTGGCGACACTTGCGAATTGTTTGATGTATGTCGGTATACTGCCGCTCCGGTAGCTCAGTTGGTTAGAGCGCTGGCCTGCACTGGTCTCCCCTGTCCTGGCAACACAGGGTTCGAGTCGCTTCGCGCGCTCGCATTTAGCTCCCGGCCGGGAGTGTCAGTTGGCAGCTGGCCTGATAAGGCCGGGGACAAGCTACCGGGCGGCCGTGTCGGTGCATTGGCGGCACGTTAAACTTTCGGTCTAAATTCTGCCGTTGAACTGGAATTCATGGATCGGGTGGTGGGGCCAGGGTTCACGCAACACGCTCTGCTTAGCAATAGAACCCTGGTTCCTCAAGCCACCCCAACAACAACTCGGATTAAATTGATTAATTTAAAAAAAATACTACGTTGTTCCAAAGTCATGTCAGGTCACCGAGGTCAAATCAGGTCAAGTTCATGACAGATTAACACACGCCTTGAAGGGGGGAGGGCCAAATCCGCCCACCCCTCCGATTTTTCGTACATAACTCCATATTGTACTGGCTGATATACGTCATTTTTTGCGTACCTGGTCAAAAATGACCGGCACATTGCTTAGAGCAAGAAAAATGAAAATCGGCCGAATATTTATCCAGTTAGGGGCCCGTTAAAGTAAGAAAAATATCAGCGCCAGACCACAGAAATCGGCGCTGACGCGCTTCCCGTATAATGGAAAAAAAGGAAGTGTACTGGACAATAGCAGCGACTTGTTTGACGCATATTGTTCTGCTACATACTTTAAAAGTCATGTTAGGTCACCGAGGTCAAGTCACGTCAAGTTCATGACAGGCTAATGGAGCCAAACTCGGTCAACGGGAATGTTATCATGAATGCAAATGACTGTCATAGGATTGATGTCACTTTGCATGTTACTCCCCACACATCTGGAAATCTACTCTTTGTCATTGTGTCTAAGCATTTCCATACTTTATTCATGTATTTCACTCCTTTCTTTGCGAAGCCGATTGTGCCGAGCCCCCCAACGGAGCAGTCGGGTGGGCAGCCCGGTAATTGGAACAGGTAATGACCTGATAAAGTGATGCTATATAGGTAACCTGAGGTCAAATGACGGATCTGGCATCTGCTTTGCATTATTAGTAATGTCTAAAACATCATTAATGCCAATTTTGGAGCACTTAAACACAATCACAGCGATCCATAACAATGACAAGCCACGCCACGCAAAACCAGAACATTTTGCCTTGAAGCTATTGACCTATGGTCATGAAATTTGCACACAATAGAGATCTCGATCGTGCCCATCCACTCTACGAATTCGGTTGCTCTATCCTTAATAGGAGCCCAGATCTGAGGAGGTCGGTATCCGCCCCCTCCAGTGCGCGTAATTTTCAGAGGCCATCCAGGGCGCGTGTTAACATCCACGTCTTTTTGGAAGTAACCAAAGGTATCCCACTAATCAGCACGCGACTGTGGGTTTCTGACAAGCCCAGCTCGTATAGACAGATGACAATCGTTGGTACGAACATTGGAATCCCAGGGTTAGCAAGAGACATTCGCTATCCCATGGTTTTCCTGAACAACTCCGAAATTAATACAGAATGGAAGCTGGAATATCGTAGAACCCTATATGAATATGGAAGATACCTGAGCAGAAAATTTGCTTCGTTTGTGGTCACGTGACTGGGTTCGTTAATACAATTACGGCCTGGCCTAGTGACCAAGCGGCCACTAGGCATCTAAATTTCGAGTAATCTTGCCGAAAATCAACAGACGTAATGTTTATTAAGGATGCTTACCGAATCTGCACTTTCCGAGCTCTAATCTAGCTTCAGTGGTTTATCATAAATCTGATAGGCTTAGCATAGAAAGCACAGGCGCAGCCCGCCCTTCCCTAGGAATCAAAACTATGCTAGATGAAGCCACGCAAAACCGAAACTTTCAACCCGCTTCACGCGCCGACAGCTGCCCCGTTTCATTGCGCGATGTTGGTCTAAAAAAAGTCCTCGCTGCGCAAATGATATAAAGAATCAACTACAAAGTAGCTCTTCCCCGCTCCACCCTCAACTTTGATACAGTTCTCGTGTCCCAGCACTGCACTGAGAACGAAATTGATATGCAAGCTATCACATATCGATGGGTTGTCACAGGGCAATATATCGAGTAGTAGTTTTCCAATCGGAGATTGACTGTGTACGCGCATTTCGTGCGTGCGCGCGCCGTACGTGTGTGCGCCGTGTGTGTGTGTGTGTGTGTGTGTGTGTGTGTGTGTGTGTGTGTGTGTGTGTGTGTGTGCGCCGTGTGTGTGTGTGTGTGTGTGTGTGTGTGTGCCGTGTGTGTGTGCCGTGTGTGTGTGTGTGTGTGTGTGTGTGTGTGTGTGTGTGCCGTGTGTGTGTGTGTGTGTGTGTGTGTGTGTGTGTGTGTGTGTGTGTGTGTGTGTGTGTGTGTGTGTGTGTGTGTGTGTGTGTGTGTGTGTGTGTGTGTGTGTGTGTGTGTGTGTGTGTGTGTGTGTGTGTGTGTGTGTGCCGTGTGTGTGTGTGTGTGTGTGTGTGTGTGTGTGTGTGTGTGTGTGTGTGTGTGTGTGTGTGTGTGTGTGTGTGTGTGTGTGTGTGTGTGTGTGTGTGTGTGTGTGTGTGTGTGTGTGTGTGTGTGTGTGTGTGTGTGTGTGTGTGTGTGTGTGTGTGTGTGTGTGTGTGTGTGTGTGTATGTATGTGTGTGTGTGTGTGTATGTGTGTGTGTGTGTGCCGTGTGTGTGTGCGCCGCGGACGCGTCGACTGAGCACGGCACGAACAACACGACGACGAGGCTGTACTCGGCTGCCACAGAGACTTAGTTGCAAGCGTCGACAAGCAGCGACCGACCGCCCGCCCGGTCCGCTGTGCGCGCTATCGATTACGTGAGGAGCCCAGTCCCATCTGTGGGATAATGCGTGGCGTAGTTGTCGGTTTCCACCCGGCAACTCCGCGTGGAATGTCGTCCCGTCTGTGGGGCATAATGCGTGGCAAAGCCGTCGGTTTCCATCCGGAAACTCCGTGCGGACCTCCATGCCACCTGGGCTGGAGGATACGTTGTTATTTTTTATTACGCCGATCCAGCGGCTGGTTAATTAGTTGTTGTGGTTTGGGGGCGCATCGCCTGTATAGGTCATATAGCGCCCTCGGCGCAGTCTTTGTGGATAAGAAGAGATGAATGTGCATGCGTTAGAGTGTCTGATCGTTGCATATTAAGTTCCTATGGTGGTCGATGCCGTTCGGCGACAGCACTGGCCACTGTATCCGGCTGAGATCGGAGAGTTTCGCTCCAATCATCTTGTGGCGATCGTTGGTGATACATTCGCCCCTCCACGTATCACGATTCAAGTGCGTCACGATTGTTCTGCATTGAAAAATCGCGTGCAACCCAGAAGAACATAACGTTATGCTTTTTCTGGGCTTTACGCGATTTGTGAAGGTAGCTGATGATATGTTCGGTGCTCCACAGCCATTTCCGACACGGGCGTTAAAAAAATGCCTCCCTATTTTGAAAAGCTCTGACTTGATTTTTGGGATAACGAAGCGATTTTGAGGGCCACACTGTGTTTATGTGAGCCTTTAGACGTCAGTTTTTGGGAACCCGACGTGAATGTTTGATGCCTAGACCAAATTGTTGGGACTACCGATGGGAATTTTGGGTCCCGAGCGCGATATTTGGGGAACCGGTACGTCTGCGGGGCGCGTTATACTTACCTGTGACCCCAACACGGTCTTGGCGGTTCCTGTTACAGATTTTCGGGCCTCTGAGCGAGTTTTCTGGGCACGCCATATTTATTTGGAGCCTCCTGCGCGAATTCTGGTGGACCGACGCGAATTTTGGTGGTCCCAGTGCGACTTTTTTGGGTCCCGGCACGATTCTTGGGAGCTTATCTCTCTTAGGGGGGGCATTCCTGGAACTTCTTTACCGGTTTTGGATGTCTCCTCCTGTGTGCTACCCTCCTCCATATTCAATGGCCCTCCTCCACCGTCTTGGAGAGCCTGCTACATTCTGGACCACTTTAACATGGCATGGTGCTTTCTCTCATGTTCCGGAGGCATTCCATGCCAAATTGGGGGTCTCCTGCCACACCTCGTGGGCCTCCTCCTTTATCCTGGCAAAGCTTACCCGTCTTGAGGGCATTTTCAATTTTAAACACCTCACCTCCTTCCATACCTGCTAACACTCCCATCTTAAGGGCCGTCCCTTATATTCCGTCTTGAGGGACTCCTCTCAGGTCAGACAGGAACCTCCTTTTCTCTTCTAGAGGCCTTCTTTTTCAAATTAGGGGCCTCCTCTCACGTCTTAGGGGCCTCTTGCTCTGCGTTTTTATTCAAGCTTTATCCATTTTGACGGTTGCCTCCTATCGCCTGCTGGACTTCTCTTCTCTCCCAGGTGCCTCCTCTTTCAGATTACAAATAACCTTTCTTATCTCAGTTGCCTAGTTATTTTTCAAGGACCTTCTTACCCGGCTTGGAGCCTTCGTTCTCGCCTGGGAGCCATCCCTCTTATTTAATGGCATTTCTCTCCTTGCTTAGGGGCCTCCTCGTTCATCATGGGGTCTCATTTACAATCTTGTGTTGTCTTCTTCCGAACAAGATGCCTCCTGCCAAGTTTATTGATCATCAGTTTCTATCTTGGTGGAACCTTACCAGTTTTGGGGCCTGTTTTTGCGTCTCCGAAACCTCATTTCATAACCACTGGCCTTCTCTTCCGTCTCAGGGCCTGCTCTCACTTTCTGGGGCCTCCCTTTCGGCATTGGAGCCTACTTTGAAATTCTGGGGAACTCATTTTCAATCTTGGGGTCCTCTGTGCCAATTGTTGCATTCTCTTGATTTCTGGGGCCTCCTATCATATCATAGGTGACTAATTTTTTCAAATTAGGGGCCTCCTCTAACGTCTTGGAGGCCTCCTCGCCTGCGTTTGGAGCCTCATTATCCTCTTAGCAGGGTGGTGGTGTGTCATACTCCCAAATATTATCTCCTAGTGTCCTCCTCTTCCAAAATGTGGGCTTAATCTGGCTGGTCTCAGTGGCCTTTTCTCATTCCTGTGGAGGCCTTGTTGCCAATCCTGTGGCCCACTCTTGCGTTCGGAGAAATATCTCCCATGGTTCCTTATTTTCTATTATAGGTGCCTTATCTTCCATCTTAAGGGCCTCGTTTTCTGGATTAAGAATATCCTACCACCCATCGGAAGCCTTCTTGTCTAACCTGGGTGGCTTCCTGCCCGTCTCGGTGGGATCATTCTTGTCCTGGGGACCAACTCCCAATCTCTGTCCCACGTCTCTTATTATGACCTGATTATACTTCCCGGGAGCCTCGTTGCCAGTCTTGGGGAATCTTTCACAGCATGCTCATCTGTCTCGTCGGTCTCCTTGCTCACAATTTTTCCTGTGCATTCCGGATAGGGGCCTCCTGAAATTGTATGGGGGCAATCTCACGGCAGGAAGGGCGACTGCCCCCTGTGTCCCCTTCCGGAGGCGATGCCCCCGAATGCAGCGGCTAGCTGGTTGTCGTTGAGCAGCCTGTGTGTGCCTCCTCCAGGTGTAGTCGGAGGACTCCGATTTTGGGTCGGATATGCCAGGCGTCCAGTTTGTCTGCGGTGTTCTTTCTGCGTTTATTTCGCGGTAGATGGTTTCTTGGTTCTTTGTACGTTCGATAAATCGTAGTTCGTTGCTTGCGATGGTTCAGAGCGCGCCAGCAGCTCACGCCGGCGCAATGAATTGAACTGCGAATGCACATGCGCAAGTTCACACCTCTATGAAGTGTTATGCACCCCGTTTTGACGAAACTACACCCGGTAAGGGAGTTAACGGAATGAAGTGTTAAGCTACCCTGCCTTGGGGTGTCAGTGGGCTGCCACCCACCCAGGGTGTTTGCGATTCTCAACACCCCTGTGAGAGGTTAACAGCGTGCTTACAACACTCTGAGTTCCACAAAGAAGGCTGCCGACAAATACCATTGACAGGTGTTTAGGGTGTTCAAGCTTGGGGTGTTGGAGTGTTGGAACGTTTTCAGTGTAAAATCCAAATTATTTAGTGTTCAAGGCCTACGTCACCACAGGAAAAGCAAGGAGATCCCAAGCACCACCGGAAAAGCAGGGTTGATCTCAGCCGCAGAAACATGCACATTCTTCTCTTTTTACAGTGGTGAAGCAGATGTTAAAATTTAAGCCTGTTGTGTCCATGTGCCATCAATGGTACTGCAATACAAGATTATATTTGTGGCATTAGGTGGTGTCGCGAACTTATGAGCGAGCCACAATTCCTCGGTATTTTGTTAACGCCCTGCCTATCCATTCTATCGGCGTTGAAGTCTGTGGGAAATTGTATGCATTAGAGAAAGTTGATCACCCATGATGGATGTAAAGTGTGACTAAATCGCGAATGGAATCGCACGAGGCAGAAGGTCAGGATTTTTTTTTATACGTCGAAGGGTAGCTGACAAACACTGTTTGATTAATACTCGATATCATTCAGTTTGGTATTAGGCCTACATATAATGTTAACCTGTCTTTCATCCAACCCTGCAACACGAACCCCTCCCTTGCCACGAGCAGGTAGGTCAACTTCCCCTGGTCTACCCGTCCGCTCAGTTTTATCGGGGTAGCCGCGCCCCCTCGGCCCGTCCCCCGGGGTTAACGGAGTGCTGGAGGTTGAGTTCCCCGTCGCACGGTGCTAGTTGTGACGGGGGACCAACATACCTCTCTGGTCCTGATATCCCGGAGGGGCGGGCAGGCCCGTGGGGCCTCACGCGGTCCAAGTGGCTGGTCGCCTCAGGCCGGAGGCCTGGGATTCCTCCCAGTGTCTGCCGGCCCGGCCGGCCGGGGTCAAGGGGTGGTCGGCACTGGATCCCGGTTGGTGTGGTGAGTATCTCTCTCCCGGCCGGGCGAAGGCGCCGCCTGCCCCGTATAGCTCTTCGGGCGCCTGGCGACTTCCCGTTCGCGGGAAACAGGCGTCCCCTCAGTAGGGCCCCGTGAGGTGGGGAGCCTGAAGAGCCGAAACCAACCGTACTACATGGCAACTCAAAACAAAAACACAACTCCTGGCTCTTCTCGCAGGAGCCAGACAGACCGATCCGCTGTGAACGAGGCGGGTCCCCGTATACTCATTTCCGAGCATGTGAAGGTGCCAAACAGCTGACCTCGTTATCGCCGTTTCAACGACGATACGGATGTGACAAATTCGGACTTGCCATCAGATGCCAGACTTTGCGTGACGGAGGGCTGGAAGTGGAGCTTTCGAGGAGATGGGATGCGAAATATGCGCTAGCAGCCAAACTAATCACATACAGCATGCGGGAGGGTAGTGACAGACGCGAGGTAACCATTTCAATTTTCACTGAATCCCACAAGACGAAAAACTCTTCAAAGGGAATTATCAACTGCTACGACCTAAGAAACGTTTCCGATGCGGAAATAGTGGACGGCCTATCGGAATTAGGGGTGACTGAGGCTCGTCGTATCAATACGAGAAAGGCAATGGAGATGCAACAAGCCAACAACATAATTTTGGCATTTAACACAGTTGACCTTCCAGCCACAGTTCTTGTCGGATATACTCGTGTGAAGGTTCGTAGGAATATCTCGAATCCCATGCGATGGTTCCAATGTTAACGTTTTGGACACACCAAGCCGGCATGCCGTAATCGGCCCGCTTGCGCAAACTGCACTGCTACCACCCACAGTACAGACAACTGTGGTGCCCAGGAGTCATGGTGTGTGAATTGTGGAAGTGGGCAAGCACCGCACATTTCATATGACCGTACCTGCCAGGCTTATCTTAAAGAAAAGGAGATTCTGTCACTGCAATTCACCCACAACATTTCGTTCCGCGAAGCCCGAGATATGTATGGAAGTACACATCCAGTAATTTTTTACGCTGCCAAGGCAGCAACACTACCAGCGATGAGTGAGGCCCAAGCCCACCCGCAGCAGCATGAACACGGCAGTGCTGCGGTGCTGATTGGTCAGCTCATAGCTCTGCTACGATCCTTCGGGGTCGCCTAGCCTCCGTTATCCCCAATAGCAGCCAAAGAAGCCGCGATAGTGGGGAATGCAGCACGAGCCACAGATACCATGGAGGGATTACCCGCAGATCACACACCCACGGTCCCCCTTGAGTGCGATGGAAACTGGCAGGAGGTGCGGAGGAAGGGGCGTCCAGGCAAGTCCACATCGCCCTTCCCGCCAAAGCCCAGCCTCTTCCAATCTACCACTCCACCCACCTAGAAATCCCCATCTTCCACTTCCCATCCTCCCTGCAACATCCCTCCAGCCCCTCCGCGCATCAACACCACCGCCAGATCATTATCATCCACCTCCTCCCTCCCTGAAGCCAGCCCCCATTCTCGTGAGGCAGGCCTCTCCCTCAACATCCGCGTCCGCACCTCCATCACCGTAAAGAAACACCCACCAACCAATACCTATCTCCGACGTGAACCTGAACTACCAGGAAGCCGAAGATGTGCCCGCGAGGCCAAGCGGGCACGTCTCGCTCAGCTGGAGAGGGCAAGGACATCTGGCCGCCAAGAAGCTGACAAAGTTCTACCCCCACGGCCAGCCACCCTATCGCCGCGTCGGCGGGTGGAGGGACCAACCCCGCCAGGCAACGGAATGGGCCCTCCTCTACCTCCACCCCGGTTGGGGGCCCAGAAAAGAGGCTTGCCACTATCGGGCTCCCCACCGGCGGAGGGATCACCGCGTTTTCGCCCGAGGGCCCAGTCCCTTGGGACGAGTTCAGGCAAGTCTTCGGGGATAACTGACCCTGTGCCTGGGCAGTGCATTTATTTTTAATCCCCTTTACCGCTGTCTAGTCAGAAGCCAATTTATCGTGTAGTTCTCCCGCTATTCTAGTCAAACCATAAATGTTTCCCAACCAGTGCTTTTTACAATGGGACTGCACAGGTTTTAGGAACAGCGCCCAAGATATCCAGGTAGTTTTAAATCGGTACTGCCCTCTCGCTATATGCCTTCAAGAGAGCAAACTTCGACCTGACCTCCCCTGTACTTTGAAGGGGCACTCAGTTTTCAGAAAAGACTTGGTGACCGATACTGTCGCACATGGTGGAGTAATATTGGCTGTTCACCATAGTGTACAAGCAAATGAGGTCGCGCTGAAAACAGACCTCCAAGCAGTGGCAGCTCGTATCCAACTAGATCGCACTTCTTTCACGATATGCTCAATCTATCTGCCTCCTGGGACTGTTTTTACCTAGAACGAACTCGTCCGGTTAGTGTTAGTACTGCCCCCACATTTTTTGTTTTGGGGGATTTTCACTCTCACCACACTATGTGGGGCTGTGATAACGTGAACGCAAGAGATCGCGTCTTGCATCAATTTATAACAGATGAATCCTTAAGCATCTTAAACACTGGCACTCGTACCCACTTTACGCTGCTATCATGTCATTCCTCGGCGATATATTTGAGTCTGTGTAGCCCACAGCTCGCACAACATTTTGATTGGTCGGTATCCAACGACCCCATGGGTAGTGACCATTTCCCCATATGACTGGCATATCGAACAAACTCAACACTCGGAACCAGACCCAAAAGATGGAGCATGCGCAAAGCTGACTGCACCACATTTGAAGCTCAATTCAAGAGCACATTCTCCACTCCAACTGAAAGAGAACCACACTCAATAGAAAACTTATCGTCGTTGGTCATAGGAGGAACAGCAGGGTGCATCCCAAAAACATCGGGCTGTCCTCGTCGAACCCCTGTTCCGTGGTGGACTATGGAGTGTAGAGACGCTATTCGGGCACGACGCCGTGCATTTAAAGCATTTAATCGAAACAGTACCACAGCAAACCTAGTTCTGTTCCGTAAGGCTAGAGCGATTGTACGTCGTACTAATTCGGAAGCGAAGCGTACGTCATGGAGGGCCTACGTAAATACATTAAATTGGTCTAGCTCCTCGTTACAGGTATGGTCCAGAGTGAAAAGAATTTCCGGCACATACTGCTCAGTTCCCCTCCCTGTGCTGCGAATCGCGAACCAAGATGTTACACATCCTGCAGAAGTTGCCTATGCGATTGGCCACGCTCAAGCGCAACGAAGTGAAGGAAGCGTTGCTGACCCAGAGTTTTTACGCCATACATTTATACACAAGTCGATGACAATTTATTTCACCACATCAGTACACCATTCTTACAATCGTCGTTTTACCATGGCAGAACTAACGTTTGCTATAGGGTCACTCCGGACAACATCGGAGGGGCTGGACGGCATCCACAATGACATCCTGAAGCACCTCCTGCCCTGCGCTCTTACTTCTCTTCTTTCCTCTTTCAATTAATTATGGCTCGGCGGCCATTTCCCCCATCTTGGCGGGAAGCCATTGTAATCCCTATCGTGAAGCCACGCAAGACTGGCCGTGACCCGTTACATTATCGCCCCATTTCGTTGAGGTCATGCCTATGTAAGCTCATGGAACGAATGCTAAATGTTTGCCTTAGCTGGTTTCTGGAAAAAGAAGGCGTCCTCGCAGACTCTCAGTGTGGGTTCCAAAATAATCGTAGCGCCATAGATCACGTTTTACGAATAGACACAGAAATAAAACACAGTTTCATGCATAATGGGCACGTGGGAGCAATTTTTTGTTTGTTTAAATTGAGGCTGCCTATGATACAGCGTGGCGTTACGGAATATTATACGTGGACCGATGGGATTTTTGGGAAAACTTCCTATGTGACCTTATTTTCAAAATCCGCTTGGGAAACCATCTATCTCCACGTTTCACCCAGGAGAACGGAGTACCACAGGGGAGCGTTCTCAGTGTTGCTTTGTTTACAATCTTAATCAATGACATAGACAAAGAACAATCATAAAGTTATGGGAGATCACTTTTTGTCTATGATTTGGCTATCTGGTCATGTGCTTCGCGATAACCATTCATGGAGAGACAGCTGCAGATGGCTGTAGCCTGTCTTGAAAGATGGACGATAGTGAACGGCCTTCGATTCTCTATCTCCAAAACGGTTGCTGTTCACTTTTGCCGACGTCGTCGTCACTGTCCGGAGATGGCCGTTCAGTTGTGTGGCCAGCAAATACCTGTGCGACAAGTGACTCGCTTCCTCGGTGTCAGTCTGGACAACCGGTTATCCTACGGAAACCACATCAACACATTGCGAGATAAGTGCTTCCAAGCAATGAACACTATGAGATGTGTTTCACGAACGCATTACGGAGCCGACAGAGCGACTCTTTTTAATGCTATATCGATCACTTATCCGCTCGAAACTCGACTACGCATCACTTATATATGACGGGGCTGGTTGCTCCTTGAAGCGGAAGCTCGACACAGTGCACCATGCAGCATTGCGGATCGCCATAGGGGCATTTCGGACTTCACCTGCTGCAAGTATACTGGTAGAAGCCCACGAGCCATCGCTGGGAAACAGACGCGAGAAACTATGGCTTAGATATGCGATAAAGCTAAGGCAGCTTCCAGTGCATCCCGCATATCAATCAGTCTTTTCACACCGTATCGTGTCTGTCTTCTGTGGGTGGAAAGGGAATCGACTACACCCATTCTGTGTCAGAATTCGTGCGCTACTTGAGGAGGCTGAAATCCCACTACGAGGTGTCGCGAAGATCAAACGCACACAAATTCCGCTATGGGAACAAGAAAAAGAGAACAAGAACAAGAGAACAAGAACAAGAGAACAAGAACAAGAGAACAAGAACAAGAGAACAAGAACAAGAGAACAAGAACAAGAGAACAAGAACAAGAGAACAAGAACAAGAGAACAAGAACAAGAGAACAAGAACAAGAGAACAAGAACAAGAGAACAAGAACAAGAGAACAAGAACAAGAAAGAACAAGAGAACAAGAAACAAGAGACAAGAACAAGAGAACAAGAGAACAAGAACAAGAGAACAAGAACAAGAAAGACAAGAGAACAAGAACAAGAGAACAAGAACAAGAGAACAAGAACAAGAGAACAAGAACAAGAGAACAAGAACAAGAGAACAAGAACAAGAGAACAAGAACAAGAGAACAAGAACAAGAGAACAAGAACAAGAGAACAAGAACAAGAGAACAAGAACAAGAGAACAAGAACAAGAGAACAAGAACAAGAGAACAAGAACAAGAGAACAAGAACAAGAGAACAAGAACAAGAGAACAAGAACAAGAGAACAAGAACAAGAGAACAAGAACAAGAGAACAAGAACAAGAGAACAAGAACAAGAGAACAAGAACAAGAGAACAAGAACAAGAGAACAAGAACAAGAGAACAAGAACAAGAGAACAAGAACAAGAGAACAAGAACAAGAGAACAAGAACAAGAGAACAAGAACAAGAGAACAAGAACAAGAGAACAAGAACAAGAGAACAAGAACAAGAAACAAGAACAAGAGAACAAGAACAAGAACAAGAAAAGAAACAAGAACAAGAGAACAAGAACAAGAGAACAAGAACAAGAGAACAAGAACAAGAGAACAAGAACAAAAAAAGAGAACAAGAACAAGAGAACAAGAACAAGAGAACAAGAACAAGAGAACAAGAACAAGAGAACAAGAACAAGAGAACAAGAACAAGAGAACAAGAACAAGAGAACAAGAACAAGAGAACAAGAACAAGAGAACAAGAACAAGAGAACAAGAACAAGAGAACAAGAACAAGAGAACAAGAACAAGAGAACAAGAACAAGAGAACAAGAACAAGAGAACAAGAACAAGAGAACAAGAACAAGAGAACAAGAACAAGAGAACAAGAACAAGAGAACAAGAACAAGAGAAAAGAAAGAGAACAAGAACAAGAGAACAAGAAAAGAGAACAAGAAAAGAACAAGAACAAGAGAACAAGAACAAGAGAACAAGAACAAGAGAACAAGAACAAGAGAACAAGAACAAGAGAACAAGAACAAGAGAACAAGAACAAGAGAACAAGAACAAGAGAACAAGAACAAGAGAACAAGAACAAGAGAACAAGAACAAGAGAACAAGAACAAGAGAACAAGAACAAGAGAACAAGAACAAGATAACAAGAACAAGAACAAGAGAACAAGAACAAGAGAACAAGAACAAGAGAACAAGAACAAGAAAAGAACAAGAAGAACAAGAACAGAACAAGAACAAGAGAACAAGAACAAGAGAACAAGAACAAGAGAACAAGAACAAGAGAACAAGAACAAGAGAACAAGAACAAGAGAACAAGAACAAGAGAACAAGAACAAGAGAACAAGAACAAGAGAACAAGAACAAGAGAACAAGAACAAGAGAACAAGAACAAGAGAACAAGAACAAGAGAACAAGACAACAACAACACAAGAACAAGAAAGACATCCAAGATGTTCTCAGAGCAGAAGCCTTGGAGCTTCTATAATTTTATCGCTGTTATTCTCGAACATACACTGCCGGGTCCAAGACGGCTGAAGGAACTGGGTGTGCATTTGTATGTCGTACAGCCACGAGGTGTTTTACCTAACCACCGCACGCGTCTGTGTACACTGCTGAGCTGGTTGCCCTTATTCAGGCGCTATGTTTTATTGAAGTTGGAGAAGAAACCATACATCTTATCGTAACAGACTCGTTGAGCAGCCTTCATGCCCTTCGGTCGTTTTACCCATCTAACCATTTCGCTCAAGAACTCATAGCACGTTTAACTTCATTGGGTAGAGCGGGTAAAAGGATTGTCCTCTGTTGGGTACCGAGTCATAGCGGCATCATGGGAAATGAGCTCGCAGACGCTACTGCAAAGCGTGCCGCGCAATCACATAGGACTCGAGCTCTACCCCTCCCCGCCAGGTATAACTACGCAAGAGTAAATTAATTCTTCCAAAGAAAGTGGCAGGAAAGTTGGAATTCCCAGGTTTTAAACAAACTCAGATCTATCAAACCGGTTCTGGCCCCATGGACATCAGTACCGAGAAGATGTTGGAGAGAAGAGGTAATTCTTGCAAGACTGAGAATAGGGCACACTTATGCAACGCACGGTTACCTTTTGAGAAAGGAGGCAAGACCATACTGTTCCCGATGTGGCTCACCAATGACTGTTCGATATATATTGTTTTCTTGCCCGAACTTCATGGTTGATCGAAGACATTACTTCGGCTCCAATTTCCACCAATTTTCATACTCTGATCTTTTAGGTAACAATTCTGAGATCATCCAGACAGGAAAAATATATCGATACATCTTAACGGTCCAGTTCGACGTAATTTATCCTTTCCAAAAATAGACACATACCGCCAATTATAGAGTGACAAAAACAGATATGGGCGCTACATAACCAGTAGCCGTTGATGCGCCCCAAAGCCCAAATAATCAATCAATCAATCGGTGCATATCAAAATCAATTAGGTATCCAACTCGCAAGTCACGTAGCTCCTTACCTAAGTTGCTGTCACCTAGCCGCACTGCAGCTATGTCCGACTTGCAGCGCGTTACGATACGGTGTGAAGGAACAAGGGCGCGCGGCGGTCGCCCGGCGTTGCCCCAGTGCCCCGGCTGGCGGCTTCCGCGCGTTTGGGCGCCCCATGTGCAGCCGTGTGGCCGGCGGCGGCGCTGACTGATCTCCCTGTGTCGACAGCTGAACACCGGCTGATCAGCCGGCGGCGTGTCCGCGCCACCGCCACACCGACCCGGCGCCGGGCCTAGACCATGCTGTCGCCCAAGATGCAGCGCGGCGTGCGCATCAACGACAACCAACTGCTCATGCTGGCAGAAAAGGCCCGCTACGATCAGCACATGTGCGGCAACCTGCATAAGCGCACGTCCGACAACAGCAGGTGGCAGCTGCGCTGGTTCAACCTGTACCAGGTGAGACGTGTGCGCATTGTCGACTCCGCTGTCCCAGAGGATGGACAGTATTCTGTTGGGCGATATGCTGATCGGCGAACACTTCAAGTTCAGTCGGGAATTAAATGCCTTTTAGTCGCACATTTGCTATGAACACCTGAGCTTTAAACTGAGCTTACCATGCTCACTGGTGCTGATGCTGTGATGATGATGATGATGATGATGATGATGATGATGATGATGATGATGATGATGATGATGATGATGATGATGATTATGATGTTGATGCTGTTGATGATGATGATGATGATGGTGATGATATATATATATATATATATATATATATATATATATATATATATATATATTTATATATGTGTACAAATCATGACTCCATTCAGTTACGTAACTAAAGCATGGCACGACATTGCGGCAAACTTCCCTAAATCACTGCTCAATTTTTAGCTTGGCATTTTCATCTTCCTCCTTAATAAATATGATCGCGCCTTATCTCTCCTTAATAACCAGTACATTGCCCCCTCTTGGACCATCCCAGGGATGTATGTGTGTTTACTTCAATGTCAATATATGCTGCTTACATGCACCTCTCCGTTTTCGACTCAGACCATAATGGAGAATGGCTGAGCGACCCCAGCTTAGATGGTGTTCCCTGTCGGCATGCACTACAATTGCATTGGACAGTCTGTGGTACCATACAAATCAGCCTGATGTTCACCAACACGTGTCTCCAATTTTCTGCCCATTTATCGGTAACATGCCTTCTCACAGCGACCACACGGTGCTATAAACATCATTTTCGCGCTGGACATTGTATTACCACCGGCCACTGGTTATGCTATTCCCTTTGACTTTATCAAATGTTTTCATGACAGACGTGCTAGCCAACGTCAAACTTGGGCACGAATACGCTTTATTTATTTCGTGCCACGTGTCTCCAGTTTTATCAATCGCAAATTGTTTTGCATTTCGGCAAGATGTCTGCCATTCTCTGAAGAAGGCAATAAAGCCCAAACTGATATGATTGAGCTCTCTTTCTAGTTACTTTATCAACATGACATATTACTTTCGTCAAAAGGTACAAGATCAATGTATATGTATATATATATATATATATTACATGAATACACATCGATATAAAACATATGTGTGCATAGATGGATAGGTAGATATAACAGAGATGAAGGGATATTTAGATATACCGAACGACAGCCAGATAAACAGACCGACAGACCAGCAAATACAAATGTGTGGCACGAAAGTGTCATGCGATAATTCATCTTGTTTGGGCTATTGCGTTTCTGTAAGGCTGGGTATCCAGTATCAAACATGAAAGGCACATTAATATTGTACACGGTGTCACCAAGTCCGAGAGAATAACATGAAGTGAATACTATTCAAATATCATTACAATAGCATTCAAATAGTTAAGCATGGAATCCATACAACCGGAACTCAATGTAGTACCTGTAAGCCGTAAATGTGTTGGTGCTGAGTTGCAATATCCATGAACACAATATTTCACATGCATGCATGGGATCCTTCTGAGAGCCCATGTTTGAAGACACATCTTCCCGTTTACTGGGCCGTAGACAAATGCTGGTCCATGCTTAGCTCGGCGACTCACTGGGGTTCATGCATAAGTTGATGATTGATAGCGGCGCCGGCGTCGTACCACGGAAATAGTCCGCTGCAGTCGACCCAGGCCGCCGGGGGCACGCGTCTATAGCGTCGACTCGGCTGAACAGACCTGGGCTGACGCAGCCACAGCCGACCTGGGCCGCCAGGGGGGGGGGGGGCACGTGTCTATAGCGTCGACTCGGCTGAGCAGACCTGGGCTGACGCAGCTACAGCCGACCTGGGCCGCCAGGGGGGGCACGCTTGTATAGCTTCGACTCGGCTGAGCAAACCTGGGCTGATGCAGCTACAGCCGACCTGGGCCGCCAGGGGGGGCACGTGTCTATAGCGTCGACTCGGCTGAGCAGACCTGGGCTGGCGCAGCTACAGCCGACCTGGGCCGCCAGGGGGGGCATGTGTCTATAGCGTCGACTCAGCTGAGCAGACCTGGGCTGACGCAGCTACAGCCGACCCAGGCCGCTACGGGGGGGCACGTGTCTATAGCGTCGTCCAGGCTGAGCAGACCGGGGCTGACGCATCCACACCTCGGAATACCTGGGCTGTGACCACTCCAGCACAGATCTGGTGTGGAGCCGCCTTGGCTCCGGAGACATGGGGTGGAGCCGCCTTGGCTCCGGAGACATGGGTTGGCGCCGCCTCGGCTCCGGAGACATGGGTTGGCGCCGCCTCTTCTCCGGAGACATGGGTTGGCGCCGCCTTGGCTCCGGAGACATGGGTTGGCGCCGCCTCTTCTCCGGAGACATGGGTTGGCGCCGCTGCAGTTCAGGAGACCCGAGCTGGCGCCACTGTAGCTCTGGAGATATACGCCACTGCAGCTTCGATAATTGAGCCCAGAGTGTGACCGTACGTAATGATAAATGACGGGTCGAGTTCACAGTGTGACCGTATGTGATCATAGATGGTGGGTCGAGTCCCAGAGCGTGACCGTATGCGATGATAAATGACGGGTCGAGTTCACAGTGTGACCGTATGTGATGATAGATGGTGGGTCGAGTCCCAGAGCGTGACCGTATGCGATGATAGGTGGCGGGTCGAGTTGATTTCCACCCGATGCTCCTTGTCTAGCTGATCTTCGATGTCCGATCTCCGGCTCCTGGTTTACGTACCAGGATGGACCTGTTGTTGTTCATAAAGATAGCACCCAAGCGACTCCGGTGACTCAGATGCCGGTGGACCCTGAGTCCTAGGGACGCCTGAGACCGGCGCAACTGCAAAGAAAACGAATTTCGAGCTGGCAACATGCCGAGCTTCAAGCTCCATTACACTCGTCAGGTGGCCGGTAATCCTGGTTGTACGGACTGGAAAATTGCCACCCAGCGAGTCCAGTGGGGTCTGCTTTGTGGTTTCTGCGGTGGCACACGCGTGGTCGTCGAGGCCACAGTCAGTGGCCGAGGATCTGAGCCGCCGGTCTGCGCCACGGCGTGGGTGGGTGTAGGAATATCTGCATCTCCACGGTGCGAGTATTGTGTATAGAGGTGTAGGGAACAGCTGCATATTAACGGCCCGGGTAATGTGTCGGGACAGCTGCGTCCGCACAAGAGGCAAGGTGCATTTACTTTAAGAGAGTTCTACGTTATAGTGTGTGCGACGTTGAGCTGTTGAAGGCGAGGGCGGGGCCTGAGATGCCTTGGATGTCCAAGTGGTTTGAATTTTAATTTATTCCTCCGCGAGATAGTTCATAGCTTTTATGGGTGAGAGCGATCTTGAGCGGCGAGAAGGTTGATTTTGCCAGGGTGACGGCATTGGCAGCACAGTCTTTACCGTGAGGGGTAGTAAGGAGGTAGTTGTCCGCGTTGCGTATCACGCCGGCCGACGCGTTTTACTTGTTAGTTGTGGGCTAGTTGAAGCAGGCCATGCAGGTTTGTCAGTGAGGTTAGTACGGCATTTGGAAATTCGGCTCATATACGTCAGCTGTATCTCTGGGCAGCCATATTGCGTTATGCATTGCCAGATAAATCGGCTAATCCATGTCCGACGACTCCGCTAGGTAACCATTTAATTCGAATGCGAAAGCAAATCGGCTCATGCACGTCCAGTAGCATTCGGGGACGGCTATCTGCGATATCCCTGCCAGGTTATCACGGCCATATCCTGCGTGTTGAAGTGAGTGTTGGTGGTGTGATGTCCACGATGTTAATGCTAGTTTTGTGGCGTACATATATTCAAACGGCAATGGATGGAGTCTTGGATGCCTGTCACCCAGAAGCAATGGAAGCAACAATAGCGCATGTCAGGACGGCATTAAGCACCAGGATTTAATGTTGATTATTTCGTCTAGTATGAAGGGCATATCGTTGAAGGATGTGTACTTTTATATCTATGGATATCAAAAGTTCTGGAAGTTCTGACTATAAAGTAAAAAGTTGAGTAAAAACCTCATCCACTGTATTCAAATGGCGGCGCTGTTTCAGGAAAATATAATACTCGATTTACAGAAACAACTAGCCAATCGGGTCGCATTTGGCACCATGGCCGGGAGTGGGGAGTTGTCGGATGTAACATGAATTTGCGGTTGTGCTACCAGGCTATGCACAATATTAGGGAGGAAGTGGTAGTATGCATCCAGCGGATGAATGTTTTCCTTTACGTTTATTCCATAGCTATGAAGTACCTGTATTATAAATAATTATGGAAATACACCATTTCCAGATGCTACGATTCAATTTTCGTGCTCCCGATATTTTAAAATTATCCTCCCTCACTTCACAAGCGGGTTGTTTACAGTTGTAATGGCGTCTATTGTGCGGCACCATACGAGGCTCCGCTTTGAAATGTCGCTTTACTGCTTCCCGAATACTGTGAGGGTGGGGATTGACCCTTGTATTTGAATAGCATACTTGCAAGGAAGAAACAGGAAGGAATTGTGTTCAGCATCCCAAAGACCGCAACACTTCCAAAATATGCGCATCTGAGACAAACTTACTTATTGACTTCTCTGACATATCTCAGCCATACATGATGCAATCAGAGCACGAATGATGACGTCATTTTTGAAACGTGGATTATAATTCGTCATAGCCATCATAAGGACCAGTCACTTCCCACAGTTGAAGCTGGCTGGCGATATTGATCAGAGTGGTGAAGTGTTCGGCAAATTTGGCATTTGAAGATCGCTGAATTCGACAAATAGTTGTCATTGCAAGCATTGCAAGCAATTCTCATCAGTCTTTACTAAAGATAATCTGGTACAGCAGAAACAACTGAAGTTCGTGACATGAGAGGTGATGGGGCGGAACAATCTTACAATAACTACATAAGCTGTAGAAATGCAGCTACAAAATATATCACCTAGCAAAGCTTCTGAACCAGATGATATGTGTGTTAGGATCTTAGTGTGCTAAGGTTTTAGCAGTTCCCCTAGGTATCATTTTCAGGCGGTCTATGGAATATTCTGAAGTACCTGAAGATCGGAGAAATGCAAACGTAGTACCAGTTTTCAAAAAGAGAAGTATGGAGTGTGTAGGAAACCACAGGTCAGCCAGATTGACCTTAATATTTTGCTAGGTACTAGAAAATCTGGCTAAACTTAATGCTCAAATTCATCTTGATAGGCAACAACCTTTTAAGGGATGCTCAACATGGACTTCGATCTCGAATGTCTTGTTTAATTTACCTATTGGAGTTTATAGAGTATATTACTAAAGAAGTAGACAGTCAAAGCAGGATAGATGTTGTGTATTTGAACTTTAGCAAAGGTTTTGATAAACTTCCAAATGGCAGGCTAATTCATCAACTACAGCAACATGGGATTGTTGAAAAAAGGTCTATGTTTGGCTGAAGGATGGTTGATGGGAAGGAAACAAATGAAAGTGTTAAATGGATGCAAATCTATTTGGAAGGATGCTCTGAGTAGAGTACTAAAGGGGTCTGTTCTAGGGCCACTTCTCTTTGTCATCTTTGTGAATAACATTGAGGCTGATGAATATAGTGTTCAACATTACTGATAACATCAAGCTGATAGGAGTGACAAACAGTAGTGATCACTCTAGTAATATTAAACTATAATTGGAAAACCTATAAAGTGGACTGATCAATGGTGGATGTTTTTCAACTATGATAAGTGTAAGATTGTGGTCTGGAGGTGAGACATTCAGATATACAATTTAAGGGAGAGAACTGGATGTTTTTGAAGAGGAAAGAGGCTTAGGCGTGTTGGTTTCAAAAGAAAGACAATGGATCTCAGCTAGGAACAGGGCACTCAGAATGATTGGACTCATTAACAGAAGTGTAAGATATAAGAACAGGGAAGTCACGAATCAACTGTACTTAGCATATGTGTGACCCCACTTGGAATATTATGTACAGGCATAAAGCCCCTACCTAGATAAAGTTATAGATATGTTAAAAAGAGTGCACCGCAAAATAACTAAACTCATCAGTGGAATAGGTTACTTAGAATGTGGAAGAAGGGTTATGGTATTATATATGTACTCACTCAAGTATAGGAGATTAAGGGGGATATAATTGAAACGTACAAAATTGCTAAAGGACTAGATCAGGTCAATTCGAATGATACTCTTCAGTTTAGAGTGTCACATAGGTGACATCGATTCAGGTTAGACAAGTTGATGTGTAGGACATTTAAGCGACAGCATATTTTCGGTCAAAGGGCTGTTGATCAGTGGAATAGGCTGCCTGCTGATGTTGTGCGGAGTTCCTCATTGAATGCATTTAAAGGTAGGGTGGATAATTTTTAGAGAGGGCAATCTTGTTTTTGAGTGCTGATTTGTGGTGAATGGGATTATATTTGTGCTAGGTGGGTGTGTACGACACAGACCCCTTGTAGCGGGTGTGGATGCGGTTTGAAAGTTGTTGGATGGGAATTCAATCCACATGTGTTGAGGAGGATCAGGGGAATAGGGCTGGATAGCTAGGGTAGATAGGCATTGATAGGTGTGTGGGATGTGGGTGGATGGTTTGTTTAGGACGTGGTGATGGTTTGGATTGGGTCTTTTTACCGGGCTTATGGTATCTTCCGTTCACAGACTTAACTGGGTGGGCCCTTGTGGCTCTTATTAAATTGAAACATTTTATGATTTTAGGTCTGAATGTCATCGAGTTTACTTCCGAAGTCAGGCTCACTTGGTCTGACTTATAGACTTCAGACTAGATGACGTCCCAGGCACGGATGCAGGTGCACATTTTCATGGTTTGTGTTGTTTCATGGTTTCATGGTTTTATACAAACTGTTTCTAGTCCAAAAATGTGTCGTATTAGGTTACTGAACCTACTCTGTTTGTTTATTCAGATAATATAATGGTCCAATCCCGGGTTCAAAAGTTGTCAGATCATTGTAATGAATATGGCCTGACTTTGCCATTGGGATGTCATGACGGTTACTTCCCCCTAGTGCACGCGTGGAACCGCCTACCGTGATACCCCTTTTCGGCAGATGGACTTAGATGAATATAATTGAGGGTTGAAGCTACTACAGTCTAGCAGTCTATGTTAAATATGGTGTTGCAGGTATCCCACTGAGTTGTATATTGACCACCTCCTGGTTGAGGGTGCGCTAGTTTTGTGCTACTAGTGCTAAGTCTAGGTAGGAAGATTTGCCTTTGGCGGTGATATTGATTTGATACGTTCCAGCGTCTACCGTTGGTTTCAAATTGCGGGTGTGGTTGTATTTGTGTTGTGAAGAGCTGTGCTTTGTCCATATGGTCTGGTGATGATGACGTATGTGGCGTTGTATGAGTGATGTGTAATCTTGCAACGAATATTCGATGCCGAGGTAACTATTAAATGCTAAGGCGTGTTTTGCTAGCCGATCTGCTTCATCGTTACATGGGATGCTGGTGTGGATCGGATTCCGAGAAAGGAAAAGTTGCATACGTTATGGGCCACGATTTGTTGGATTCTGTCAATGACGGGATGTGGACAGTCGTGGGTGTTGCTAATTGACTGAAGGATGGATTACTGAGCAAATTACTACTTTTCTAGATTTACGCCTCATGAAAATGGAGATAGCGGTCAGAATGGCCATTGGTTCAGCAGAGTAGGTGGAAAAGTTATCCGATAGACGCTTGGAAAGTCTGAGACCTGGCTCAATGATGCCGATGCCTTCCTTAGCTTCGTGTTTCAACCTATCCGTGAATACGAGTGATTTATTACTGTTGCCATTGGCGAATTTGTGAAAGTTGCTAAGAATAGCCACCATTGTACTAGACAATTTCTTCTCCGAGAGTAAGTACGCGACGTTCGGTTGACTGAGAGTCCAGAATGGCCTAGTGGGCGGTCGAGCTGCAGTGGTTGCCATCGTGAAGTTACGATCTGAGAGAGTCGTGTAAATTTGAACACTATATGGTGGACATAAAGACATAAAGACATAAAAGAGTTGTGCAACTCTGAGCCACAAGGGCCCTTCTTGATCGCGCTCTGTACACTGAACCAGTTGCCCACCAAATCTGTCAATCAGCCCTCCCTGTAATACTGAAAAGATCGATCCTTATAATGATTGTCTATGTTGTTTTTAAAGATGTTCAATGTGCTGCTACTGACAATGTTTTCTGGCGGCTGGTTCCAGTGTTCCACTACCCTGTTGGTGAAGTAAGTCCGCCTTAACCTTGTTCTGCTGTGGTTAACTTTAATGTTGAATTTATGACCTCTAATTGCATCATTTATGTTCAATTCATACATTTCCCCAAGATATCCCCTCTCCAGACCATAGACAACTTTGAAGACCTCGATGAGATCTCCTCTCAGCTTTCTATATCTAAGTGAAAACATATTCAATTTCTTCAATCTTTCCTCATATGCCAGGTTGCTTATGCCATTAACCACTTGTGTAGCCCTCTGCTGTACCCTCTCTTAAAGCCAACAATCTTTTTCATAGTTAGGAGACCAAGCTTGGATGCAGTATTCCAAACGTGGCCTGACATATGCACAGTAGAGCTTCCTGATCACTTCCTCACTTCTGTATGATACATTCATATTTATTGCCCCGATCATTCTCAGTGCCTTCTTCCTGGCTTCCTTCGTCTGTTCTGATGCCCCCAATTTTGTGTTTAGAATAACACCTAAATCCTTCTCCTGTTGAGTCACTGATAGCACTTGGCCACCCATCAAGTATGGAGCCTTCATATGCTGCTTACCTACATGCATGATCTTGCACTGATCAAAATTAAAGTGCATTTGCCATTCATCGGACCACTTCACAAGTTCGTCAAAGTCTTTTTTGCAGCGAGATATGCTCATCTTGACCTGTTATTGCCCTAAAGACTATCAAATCATCCGTAAATTTCAAAACTTTACTGCTTAGGCCACATTCAATGTTATTCACAAATATAATGAACAGTAGTGGCCCCAGAACTGACCCCTGGGGGACTCCACTAAGAACATTTTGCCATGATAACTTTGTACCATTTAGCATCACTCTTTGCTGTCTATCTGAAAGCCACAACTCTATCAATTTTAAGATGCTACCTGCAATACCATGGGACTGAAGCTGTATCATTAGCCGTTTATGGGGTACTTTGTCAAAGGCCTTACTAAAGTCAAGATATGCTATATCAACCTGATTTCCCTGATCAAATTCTTCTGTGGCGAAGTTCAAAAAGTCCAAGACACGATAGTCCTTTTCTAAACCCATGTTGAGAATCTTGAATCAATCTGCTACCTTCCAGATAACTAACTATTCTATCCTTGGTAATTGATTCGAGTACCTTGCAGACTAGGGATGTGAGACTTACTGGCCTGTAGTTTTCACCTTTCCCTCTTTCTCCTTTCTTGAAAATAGGAACTACAATTGCCCTTTGCCAATCGGTTGGAAATTCATTTTGTGAATATGATCTATAAAATACTATACTAAGTGGAAATGCCAGTTCATTTTCAGTTTCCCCCAATACCCTAGCATAAATTTCATCCGGTCCTGCTGCCATGTTTGGCATTATTTTCCTGATATGATTGTACACAACATCAATATCAATGAAATCAACATCATTTATCAGATTGCATGTCACTGAACTATGGTGTACGGTCGGCAGATTGGTCATATCTTCCAATGTAAACACTGATTTAAACTGCTTGCTCAGCTCCTCAACCATCTCACTATCCTTACCCAAGGTAGTCCCGTTTACTTCCAGTGGACCAATTGTGCTAGAAACTTTACTCAGCTTGTAGAAACTAAAGAATTTTTTACTGTCCCCATTACAGTTTGTAGCTAAATCCAGTTCTTTTGCTCGCTTTGCTGCTCTGGTTTTTTGCTTCACAGTGTCTCTAGCTTTTCGAATGAGCCATGCCTGTTAGGTTCCGATACAAACTGGTGTAAGAACAGGTCCTCTCCAAGGCATATCCTAAACATTTTGCATGATGGGAAGCCAACACCAGCATTTTCATAACCTTTTAGATTAAGGTCACCAAGAACAAGGCACTTCCTCTTCAAGTTTCTACTGATTTCCTCACAAATTACCTTGTCAAGGTCCAGTTGCTGAGAATGTGGCAGGGTTCCTGATCGGTAGAAAGCTCCTATCCTTAGGGTATTGCTGTTGCCTTTTCCCACAGTGACAACAAGCCAAATGGACTCCACAGACACATTTGTATCCCCACCTGCTACTTTTTGAGAACTGAATAAGCTATTCATATAGAGCATTACACCACCCCTTTCATTCCTGAACCCCTATTGCACGAAAACATATTGTGCCCCTGGATCTCATAGTCCTGCAAGTTATCTTTAAAAACAACTTTCATTGACCCATGCCTCCGTAATGCAAACAAAATCTGGTTCCTCCTCAGCAACATATAACTTGAACTCATCAAATTTGGAACGGATACTCTGAGCATTAAACATCATAAACTTAACAAATGCTCCATCACCACCTTTGGCTTTTTCATACTGAGGAGTTCTTTTATCACTAGATGAACTATCACTCTGTCTCCTTGAACTACTGCTGTCCCTATTTGCTGACTTTGAGGTTCTATTGGCTTGGCTGACACTATTGGAATATTTCTGAGTTGGCAATGCAATTTCATCCCCCCGACCCCATTTGCTAGTTTCCCTGAAGGACATGCTCGTACACTTTGCCTAACACATGGACCCCCTTCTCAGAGAAGTGCAGGCCATCCCTCTGATAGAGGTCCCACGATGCATAAAACCTGCACCACTCGTCTACAAAGGTGAAACTTAGCCCATGACAGAGCTTACCTACCCTGGCGTTGGCTGCCAGTGCCCTAGAGCTCCACTCAGGGGAGGCTCTAGCCCTAGCCAAATTGCTGTTACAATGACTATTGTTACCCTTCAAGGTGGCCAGAAGGGCCCTGTAGTCCCGCAGAAGCTCCTCACTCCTAGCAGGACCTATGTTATTTACCCCTACGCACTATCACTGTACTAAACTGGTGATCACTGGTGACCTGTGCCACCACTGGTACCAGGTCCTTCACCTTGGCACCAGGCCTGGTGATGCACCTCCTGTCCCTCCTACCTTTACAGAATACCCGATCTAAATGTCGCACACGAGAGTCCCCTACGACCAGCACTGACTCCTTACTACTACTATCCTGGGGGCAGTCCTCCAATGCTTGGAACCTATTCGATGTTAATGTGCCTGCCCGCTGCGCCGTTCGACTAGGCTTCCTCCCGCTCCTACCACCTGCCACCTGCCACTCACTGACCCTTTCCTTAGGTTCACGTCTCTAAATCCTCCACCCCCTGACCTCATGCCACTTCCCCTCCTGTGACCTACCAGAATTACCCCTCCTCTGTTAACTATTAACACTCCCCTCTCGAAAGATCCCAGCCACCTTCACAGTAGGGGAAGCCTCAGCTACTTGGCCTGCGACCACCTGGACATATGATGTCCCTGCTATGGAGTGACCCCTTGTTGCTTTTTCTTCCCTACCCTGTGCAACAAGGGCAGCCTTGAGCTTGGAAAGCTCTGCCTTAAGGGTCCTAATCTCTTCCTGTAGTGCCTGCATCCTGGTCGAAACCATCCTGCAGGCTGCAGCTTATGCCTAGATTTAGATTCAAAGTAACTCGCTATACAACCGACAAAAAAACCAACTATCATTCACTATAAATCGCTACCTCCTATACTGTCAGTTAATTATCTAAGTACCTCAAGAATACCAACATGCTAAGCACAAACTATTAAACAATTGTTTGTTTTTTTTGTTGTTGTCTTTTTTATAAAATAAATAAACAAAATGTCTAATCTAATTGTATTCTAGACAAGTAGACAACTATACAACTATCCCTTTTGATATCACTTACGGCTAGACAGAAAAATGAACACAGCACTTATGAATACCACCAACTTAGACCAATTAAACTCTGTCCTAAACTTAAACACCAAGACACTATACACCACAAAAATAAATAAAGTATGTTAGGATGGTATTAATGTTGTCTAATGTACTTATGAAATCTACACACTTGTAATACCCCCAACTACAGAAATCGAAGCGACGAGGACGCGCCTAAAGCCACGAGGCCGCGCCTAAAAACAAGATAGCGCACGGCAGCCTCGCTAAGTTGATATAGTATAATTTGCGTGCTACGAAAATGCCTATCAGATAAAAACTAATGAAATATAATCACAGAAGTAATTGCTAACACCTATCCACAGCTTAGACTAGAGTACTGCCCTGTTCTGCAACGACTTATCTGGAAAGCTGGAGCTCCAAACGGACGTCCTCCCAGCGTGACACCTGGAGCACTATATGGCGCTCAAATCGGCTTTTGTCAAACCTGTCAGCCTGAAACAGCGATGTGTGGGGCGATTTTCAATGGACTTTAGTTCAATTCAACTGATTTCAATGTGGTAGCGGTACAACTGTTGTGTCATTCTGAAGTGGACGGGATGTATTTGAGTATGCTAGAAGACTGGCAACCGGTGTGCTGCTGAGGGCTCCTCTGGCTGTTCTGATGCAGTTCGTTTGAATTATTTCTAACATTTTGCTTTGGTTTTGTGAAATGGTGACAAAGATGATGCTGTTGTATTCTAGGATGATTGAACTTAGAGTCGTAGTAATGTTTTTGTCTCCGCCCCAGTCTGTGCCTGCAAGAGCACGGAATGCGTTGACGCGCTTCGCGCATCTCTTCGAGATGGAAGTTGTGTGTGCGTGTCTAAACTAAGTTTTTCGTCAAAACATATTTATAAGAACTTGAAGTTTTCACCTGTTCGATGGCCTTGCCTTCAATTATAAGCATTGTTTTGAGTGTGGTGCGGGGACGCCGAAATGTGACTTGGACCGATTTTGTTTCGGACAGCTCAAGTGTCGCACCACTTTACTATGTGGTATTGAATTGCCTGTTTCAATGGATTTCTTAGCATTTAGGAAGCACTATGCTGTTGCCCAAATAGCTATGTCGTGCCGCAAAAGGTAAATATTTAAGTGACGTGCCAGTGTGATCAGCAAGTATGCCGTTTATCATACTGATGAAGGGTCTCGGTGAGAGGCGGCTCCCGTATGCTGCTCCCTGCTTCTGAGGTGGTGTGTTTGATGTGACACTGCCGCATCGGGCCTTAAGAGTCTCTGAAGAAGTTGGCAAGTAAGTGTCCAAGTATGCTGCTATTTTAGTGCCTTTGATGAGTAGCGTTATGCCTCAGACGCAATGCTAATGCGGAGATCGGGGGATATCGAGTAAGGAAAGAAAACAGGTAGGTTCCTGATGCCATTCAAGAACTCTGGGCCCATTCATCAGAGCTCTTGATGCTATTCAATCGACTTCATGAAAGATTATATATGTTTAGCCTGTGTGGCCGGGCTAAGGAATATATGAACTTGGAGTACGCCTTCGTCTGCGTCAGGAATTCATTATGTTAGTTTACGTTATTTCACTTTGTTCGGCGTTAACTGAAGATGCCAACTTATATTAAAATGTATGCATATATATATATATATATATATATATATATATATATATATATATATATATATATATATATATGTATATATATATATATGTATAAATATACATATATATGTATATTCACATATATATATATATATATTTAGATATATAGATATATAGATATATATATACATATATATATATATATGTATATATATATATATATATATATATATATATATATATATATATATATATATATATATATAGTGTGTGTGTGTGTGTGTTTGTGCGTGTTTGTGCGTGTGTGTGAGTGCATACTTTTAGATATCACAAAAAGTAAATATATAGACACATTAACACTCGCACGTCCGGGGGTCCGCGCCAACTTCGCATGTCCGGGGGGCAGATGTCTGCCCCCTAAGATCTCTAGAACCATGCTATCTAGCCACAAATGGAAAACGACGTTGAATAGCTGGTGACAGCCTCTATCGAAAGTGTTTCAGTATTTTTTTTAGCTCAGGTCTATATTCAGGTTACTGGGTCACAGTGTAAAATAATTGACCATGTGGCCTGGACATTCACAGTTAATGAAATTGTGCTATTTCATCCCTGTCTTAGGTTTTTACCATTTTGTTACATGTGTGGGCAGTCATTATACACACGACTGCTAAAAATGTAAAATGCATGTGACTGAACTGAAAGGCATTTAGCTTTTTTAAGTGGCGATCCTTTATTTTCTTCCAATCTTTCACTATTCCCAAGCAACCTCTTTCTTTATCCACACAGTTAATAGTGAAGTAATTTTAGGACACTGCTGGGCCATCATGGTCAAATTCGACCAGAGATCGGGTGGAACTCTTAGACATTGACACATATCTCAGTACATGTAACAGATAGAAACAAACGGCGAGCGCTACTCGACAGTCCTTGAAATGTTCTATCGACAATAGGCGGTGTGATTTAAGATCAGGTCAACCGAAACTATGACCTCAGGTCAAGGTCATGAAGTAGCCTAGGGAGGGCATGTAATGTATCAATCGACACGTCTTGGCGATACAAGCACAATGACGGTACTTTCAGCCTTCTAGCTCAATGCAGTGCGATATAATGCGCATAAAGTTGCTAGTGATCTCAGGTGACCTCAGATGACCTTGGTGAGGTCACTGAGCAAAAATGTCAGCGGTAACATTGGGCATAGCTTCCAACTACACGCCACAACCGTTGTGAGATCATTCCTAGAGCAAATATGTAACTAGGAAACATTCGCATATTGTACCATGTAGCCCTATAATGGGGAAGTCATGGCCGCGACCTGACCTCAGGTCAATGCTACGAAAAAGCGATATATATATATATATATATATATATATATATATATATATATATATATATAGTTATATATATATATTGTCGTTCCTTATGAGATCATGACGTGATATAAGTTTGAAATCAATCACCCAATTATTGTGGAAGTTATGCCACCTAGAAATCCGAGGGGCGTTGAGTCACTTCGCCTGTCCGGGTGACCTGACCTGAGATGACCCAAGGCTAAAAATATATGAGGATATGCGGAAACGACAAGTGAGCAGCTATGCGAGGTTTGGCCTTGCTAACCCGATAAGTATAGCTGCAAATTAGGAAAAACCGCAGGGGGCAGATATCTGTCCCCCCAGACGTGCACGTGTTAAATCGACAACTAGATAATAGTATTACATACAGATTTACACCAATCAATCCTGAGCAGGGTCATGCCACTTGCACTCTTTCAGCTATATGCAGCGAGCTGTGCGTCACCAACTGCATTCCTGGAGCTGCTCCTCTAGAGCCTAATGACCAGAAGACGAACGTTGATCACGCGCTATGTGGTGTCTGCCACGGTCGTTTGGCGCCCAAAAGTTAAACGCCACATAGAGGTTTTTTTTTCGATAGAGCATGCATCAAATTTGCATTAGAACCTCACTGCCCAGGTTAAGCAATGCACAGAACGTACAGGACAGTGAAGAAGAGCGCCCAGGTGGAGCAGGTGGGGAGGAATTGCGCCCAGGTGGGGACAGTGGTGAAGAAGAGCGCCTGGTGAGCAGGAAGAGCACTTATCATCTCGACGATATCTGTTGTCATACTGTTTACAATTGTGAGGACCAACTGGACATTTCGGTCATTGTTGCCAATTCAGCAGTACGAACAAAAAACGACTAGGGAGGAGGTATTTAAAATTATCGGCACTGCGAGCCACCGTTTAGTGATTTGTTGAATCAAGTCCGGGGTATTTCCCACCTCGAGGCTTAAGAATGCAACAGAGATGTAGGATGGCACTTAATATATTTACATCTAGCCACTTGGCATGATGCTATGTCTACATATATCCCAGGATATGGATAGATTTGTGCTTCGAGGTCCTGGATGTGAGGAACACACTGTTTGGACGCTTTAACCCGCGCCGTCTTTCCTGTCAAATCCCCCCACCTCGTCTCGGGGGGAGGGGGGCGTTGAAGACCCCCTCTAAAATCCAAACTAAGCATCGCACGAAAACGAAAGAGGTGTCATCGGAAAGCGCTCGACGAGTAGGGTCCGGGTTCACCCTAAAAGGAAATCCCCCAAAAGTGACGTAACCAGGGGGCTAGATTTTCACGACTTTTCACGAGTTACATTATGTTTTTTACTCTGGGGAGTTCGTTTTGGGATATATAAAAAACGAAATTTATTTGGTATGGGAAAAGGACAGCGAAATCGACCAGGGCTATAATTTTGTTTGCCCCCCCCACCCCAAAAAAAGAAAGAAAATAATAATTTTTTTTTGAAATTGTACAATCTTCAGTTTTCAAGTTTCTTTAATTTTCCTTTTCCAATAGGTAGAGCACACCGGGAAACGTTGTTGGATGTCAACTTACCCCAACACAAAATGTTTACTTTAGCCGGAATCCTGTGTTTGAACTGTAATATGGCAAATACGCAAGTCAAAAAAGAAAAAGAAAAGAAAATTTCAACTCGTACGTTTTGTTGCATCCGTAAAGATAAGCAAACGCTGAAAGTGTCATTAAAATATCTGCATCCGTCAAAGCGCGACGACTGGTTGAACTTTTTTGGAGGTGACCTTACTTGACCTTGACTAACTCATTGACCCTAGATGACCTGACCTAAGAATTTTGAATCAGCATGGCAAATTGATGTGGGAAAAGGTATGCCAAATTTTGGTGCGCTCCCGCGCGCCGTTCGTCCGCTATCTGCGAAAAACCTGAAGGGGGCGGTTGAAAACCCCCCCGATACGGGACGGGTTAATACGGAGGATAATTTTCTTGAAGCCTGTGACGTCAAGATATCAGCTTGCACTTCTCAATGAACCTTGAGCACTGCATCACAAAACATTTAATTGTGAGCAGCGCCACTTAACTTTGAAATGATAAGAAACTGAGGGTGATAAAGTATATTCTGGTATGTATTTCATGTTATGGAAGTTCAGGATGGTATTCTGGATGCCAAAAATCTAGTATCAGCCGATTTGTCAGACCACCGTTCAGCATCAGTTCATAACCAATAACGACCATTGGTAGTCAATTATGCCTGCTGTTTTATTTGATTGATGTGGATCTCTTGCATAGGTAAAATAGCTGAGTAAATGGTTCCCGGGGTAAATTGTTGTCCTTTATGTATTGTTTCGTACCAAGCATTCTGACTTTAAATACACTCTTCATCAGGGAAGTCAGTTAATGTTATCATCACTATTTAATGTTGTCATCACTGTTTGATGTTACCATCACTATTTAATGTTATCATTTCGATTTTATGTCATCATCACTATTCAATGTCATCAGCAATATTTAATGTTGTAACTGTTTAATGTTTTCATAAATATTTAATGTTATTATCACTATTTAATGCTATCATTACTGTTCTATAAGATATATCCTGTCCTTACATTATGTACAGTTTCCTCACTTGCAAGTATTATCTATATCTAACGTTGCATCTTCGTTGTGGGCTGATATACATTCACGTTCACAGGCGTGTATGCTTATAATACGTTTTGTCATTGGGGATTCAATTCATGGAGCGAGCAGTTGGGCTGGAATAAGTTTGGAGGTGTGGTGGGCTTCTCGTAGAGTCCAATATTAAGGATAGAATTGTTGAGAGGGCTGAACCAACATCAACATTGCGGGCGGGATAGACACAGCTCCAATCAGCTGTTAAAATGGTACCCATCGTCATGGGGGATGGGCTCCACATGACCAATGTAGTCGATGCGCCCAGAGCCCTAATAATCCATCGTCATGGGTAGGTAAGTAGGTAGATATACATACCTCATGTATCATTACATCTATAGTTCACGAAGATAAAACTTTGACGCCAGGACCGCGTATTCCTCAGCGCTTCGCCGTAACCAGATTGGGCCGGCCCAGCTCATGCCCTCCCACCTCAACTCGACAACGCCCCCGCGCTAGACACCCCCGGCCGCTAATTGGCCCATCCCGCACACGCCCCACCACGCCACGTGTCCGGCCTACCCGCCACGGTCACGAGGTCGCCGCACTGGATGACTCATCTGCCTAGTACCAGTGCCACCTCACATGCATCCTGGGGCTAGTAGCAATGCCACCTTACATGCAATCATTTTTTTTATGCAAAGTTTTTTTTTGCAAAGTTTTTCACACATGCAAAGTTTTTTTGATCCCGTTGAAAACAAACGAAACAAAAAACTTGATATCTTGAGGAGAGAAATAATTAAAATATGGATATAGTAGGATATATTTTGTTTCGAACCATTGATAATTTTGAAAGGCATAATTTGTGGATATTTGTATGGTAAAATACATGCAAAAGGTTATGCTAGGCCAAGTTAGCTTAGCGTTTTTAGCATGGCATAGCTGGCGCGAATCTCCGTCCGGCACCGTCGACGAAAACTGTTGTGAACCAAAAGTCGGTTGCACTTTTTAGCATATAATGAAAAGGTATAAAAATGACGTTGTGACATTCCTGTTGCATATGCTTTGTTACAATTATGAAACATATCTAGTATGTTTTGATGTCAAAGGAACGAGGATTTCGGTCGTTATTGGATTCACATAACATAATTTCTGGTCATCGGTGAGAACGGGCGGCTTTTCCCCCTAACCTTGCAGTACGAACCCGTTATACTACAGGATTACAGGGCAGTATTTCCTTCATTTCAGAACCTGTTATTCTA
This sequence comes from Imbricaverruca yamaguchii, assembly GCA_034440575.1. Classification (NCBI taxonomy): domain Eukaryota; kingdom Metazoa; phylum Arthropoda; class Thecostraca; family Neoverrucidae; genus Imbricaverruca; species Imbricaverruca yamaguchii. The sequence continues at coordinate 979,833 of JAOTOL010001526.1, read as the reverse complement.
CTACGAGGCAGAATCAAGTAACCGTCCATCCGGTGTTATTCTGCTGGAAGGCTGCTACTGCGAGCGACTTATTACCACATCTTCCAAGCCGAAGGACTCAGAGCAACAGGTACGTTCACCAAGAGCCAGAGCCCCCCAGGGACAATTAGTGGGAGGACCATCATATCTTAAGAACACAGGGTCGCTGAACGAAATATCAGACCCCAGTTGCATCCACAAAACTTGGCGTGTGGCTCCCAGGTACATTTGCTGGATGAACATCAGAAACATTCGTTACATTGTATGACTTATTATTTAATTAAAGCCTCTCCATCCCTAGCTTATGGCATACACACTGTGTGATCCACAACGCAAGTCATTGATTGATCCAGGGAGTTCGGCACGCTACATACGATTGTGATCATTGATTGATCCAGAGCGTCAAAGAAGTTCGGCACGCTACATACGATTGTGTGCATGCCATGATTGCTACGTCTACCTCACATATACCTCCACTCTCGAACTTTTTTCCAAGGGATAGAAAACTTCAACTAGGATATGCCTAACCATGGTCGGGCGCCTATTCAGCAGTAACTATGGGCTGTTGGGCAGCATTGAAATACAAAATAATTAGAAACCATATCAATACTGACATTGTGGTCATCAATATAATACATATTGATGTATTATATTGATATGGTTTCTAATTATTTTGCATACACACACAAAAACACACACACAGACGCACACAAACGTACATACTCATACACGCACACACACACACACACACACACACACACACACACACACACACACACACACACACACACAGACACACACATATAGATATGTATATATATACAACTTAATAATTCCTGAACATTTATCTAGCATTCCCTATTTTTATATTTCAGCCTCGTTTCACGTCAGCCATCTGGTAAGTTGAAGACCCTTGTGCAGCGGTCAGACTGCCATATTGATGGTCAGACTGTCAGCGGATCCGATTCAATATTGATTTTCGAAGTAATGGCATCGCCACTTTCAGCTTCCAGGTGGGGTTCAACCCAGGGGCATAGGAACTATTTTCAAGCCAGAGGGGTGAGACCTTGAATATTCTTTGACCCTGCCCTCGCCCCCCTCTCTGCTCTCTCCTCATTTCACATAACAACTCGGATTTTCGCAACTTTGCTTCTAGAGCTTTATATTTACTTTTATGTTACGGTCAAGTTGGTTTGTCCAGTTCCTTGAAAGCTTAGCCTCTGCTCCTCCCATATTCATATCCTCTTGTCTCACCCAGCCACGAACAGCGACACTCATACCCCCTGTCGGAGAGACAAAACAACGTGTTGCCGCGATAAAAAATTGTAGATAATTACGCGGGCCCCATACCTCACATTTATGGGCTGGTGTTCCCACCACGCCAATGAACATTGCTCTTGCTGATTATTATATCATAGAATATATACTATTCAGCAGCTGGAAACTAAAGCGGCGTTCAATCAAATCGTTCCTGCGTTGCACTAGCATGAAGGAAGGATATATCATGTTTGCTATTTTGCAGTGAAAAATGTTTTGCAACAGCAAGTCCACCCCTTCAAAGGTACCATATTTTACATTCAGACAGACTAGCAGGCGGGCCCACTCGTCAGGTACGTCACGGGCCATGGCAGTAATGACCGCGACGGGGATCCTCTCGGTGAAACCTTAGCGGAACCGCCGAACGAGCTCATCCACTCCCAATACAGATGTCGCCTGACACGGAGACTGGGAAGCTGCAGGACGACGCCGTTTGAGTTTCATTGTGTTGGACACTTCGGCCTCCTCAGGCCATTTCGTGCCATTAATGAGAAAATGTAGATTGTGTTATGTGATATAAAGCAGCTCATAAATCTTGGAACAGGTCTGTATTCGGTAGAAAAATTAAAAGTGATTTGATGAGAAATGGACGATCATGCACCAATAGTGCAAGGTAGAGTAAATTAAACTTTGTGTGTATGGCAAAAATATGTCAGTATTTGTCGAGGGCAGTGGTACTTCTTACAATGAATGAGAATATGTGGAAATGCAAGATGGATGTTGCATGATGGGCATGAAGGTCGGGGTGAAGCTGTGGATATATATGCATGTGTAAAACAAGTGTGGCCGATGCGTGAACGTGATAGGACATTTACTTCTTGTCTGTTTTTAAAATATGATGCGATCTGGGTATCTACGACAGTTTTATTGATTCGGTTTTGTTGTGTTGGGCACTTCGGCCTCCTCAGGCCATTTCGTGCCATCCATGATAAATTTACATTGTGTTATACGATATAATTAAATTCACAAATGTTGGAATAGGTTTGTGTTACGTAGAAAGATGAAAAGTAATATAATGAGAAATGGATGATCATCCCCAATATTGTAGGTAGCATGAAGGGAACTTTGCGTGTATGGCAAAAATATGTCAGTATTTTTCTAGGCCCGTGGTACTTCTGACCATGAAGGAGAATGTGTAGCACTGTAAGATGGGTGTTGCATGATGGGCATGAAGGTCGAGGTGAGGCCGTGTATATATATCGATGTGGAAGAAAAGTATGGCCGATCCGTAAACGTGATAAGACTTTTTCTTCGTGTTGTTCGTCCTTATCCTTCGTCTCGAGTCGTTCGCCTCTATCCTTCGTCTCGTATTTTTTTATGTGATGTGATCCAGGTATCTACGACAGTTTTAATGAAACGTAATTGTCATGATTTGTGTCTTGTGTCCACTTTTCTTTCCAAAAATGCCGTGTGTTCTGTTGTATTGATTATTTAATGCTCTCAAAATGTGGTTGAATTTCTGTGATGTTTTGGAGGTGTAATGATGCTCATGGGATGCCGCAGTGACTGGGCACCCACAGGAAACGAACCTTCACGTCCATCAGATAGTGTTTCAAGGTTATCGTAGATGGAAATATGGCAATGGTGTGAAAAAGAAAGTGAAGAAAGCGATTGAAGAACAGACTTGGAATCGGAACGGACGACGACACTGTGCATGGGATGACTAATTGAACAGTTGTGGATATAACGAATGGCAATGAGAATGGCGTGCAATTCTGCGATAAAAATGGAGGTTCCATTTGGTAGGCGATGCTGTTGTGTGTGTGTGTTTGAAACTATGGCATTCCCAGTGTGGTTAGCGTCTTTTGATGTGTCGGCAAAAATATAAGGTACATGACGACAACGAGAGCGAAACTGGCGAAATTATTGTTTGACTTATTTAGGACGAAGCTGTGATTTTGGAGTGGTGGTGAGATAACAAATATGTCGTTCGGTCATCTGCCACGGTAGTGTAGTTGGTGGAGGAAGAGGAGTAATATGTGGATTATTGTATTGGACTTGTGTAGAATATGTTTTGATGCGTGAAGGTATGGTAAGGCCGGTTCGCTTTTGGGATCTAAATAGTTGTGGTGTAAATTTTAGAAAACTTGTAATGATGCATGTGTGAGATGGTGTTCTTCCACATGAAATTTTGCGGCATACCTAAGTGTTTTCCATTCTTCGGATGTTTAATGGTGGAATTCCTGCTTCTCTGTGTAGAGAATTGACTGGAGAAGTTGTCATTGCGCCAAGTGCGATACGGAGAAATTTGTTTTGAATGGTGTCTATAATTTTTAAAGATGATGTGCTTGCACCGTCATATACTACGGACCCATGTTCTATTACGGGTAGAACTAAAGATTTGTAGAGAAGTAGAAGTGTGTGGCGACCGGCTCCAAGTGATGAGGAAGTGATACATCGAAATAAATTGAGTCCGGGGAAAACACTTGTTCCGGATGTGTTCAAAGTGTTCATGCATTGAAAGTCTGCGGTCCAAAAGGATGCCTAGAAATTTAAATGAAGTTACAAAAGGTATGGGGTTGTCCCCGAGGTGAAGGGGGGTGTCTGGATTTAGGCAGGGAGTCGATTTACTAAATATCGGTGTTGCAGATTTTGTAGCAGAAAAAATGAAACCGTGCTTCAATGACCATTCATGTATTTTGTCAAGTGTGTTTTGTAAGTTAAATAAACAATGTTCATAATTTTTGCCGGAACACCAAATTGCACTATCATCTGCAAAAAGTGAATATGATATATTTGGAGGCATGTCATCGAAAAGATCATTGATGGTAATGTTAAATAGTACTGGTGAAAGACAACTTCCCTGTGGCAGGCCGTTCTGGAGAAAATGTGGATCGGAAATGGCTGACCGGCACATGATGCTGCATTATCGAAAACCAGATGCAAAGCCTACTAAATAATGTGCTAAATGTCTTTTTATACTGAGTTGTTGAATTTTGAATAGTCATGGGTGCTTGAAAACCATATCGTATGGCTTGCTTATCTCTACAAATACTGCAACTGTGTGTTGATGTTTTTGGTAGCCTAGGCCAATGCCAGTTTCTAGTCGAATTAGATGATCTATTGTGTTGCGTCCTCGCCGAAAACCACATTGAAATAGAAATAGTAGATAATTTGTTTCCAGGTGCCAAGTTAGCCTTTTAGTAACTATTCGTTCAAAACGTTTTCCTAAACAACTGGTGAGTGCAATTGGTCGAAAGTTATTTGGGTTACTATGGTCTTTACCGGGTTTTGGAATGGGGATGATGATAGTTTTTTTTCCATCTTTCAGGAAATATGTGATTTGCCCATCAGGAATTAAATGTGTCTAAGATGCATTGTTTGGTGTGGTCAGATAAATGTCGAAAGAAAGAATAATGTAATTGGTCAGGCCCTACTGAAGTGCTCCCGGCGGAGGAAATGGCATTCTCAAGTTCAGAAAGATGAAAAGAAGCATTGTAGTGCTCAGTATTGTCGGAATAATTAAAGAGGTCCAGAGTGATGTGAAAAGCGTGTTGTGCATTTTCTAAGAAATGTGGACGGTACTTCTCATCAGAGCTATTGTGGGCTATGGTATCAGCTATGGTATTTACTATGGTTTGTGGGTCTGTAATAGTGAGATTGTGTATTTCGAGGGCCGGAAGATATTTAAAAGGGGAGCGTCCGGACAAACGTCGGATTAATTGCCATATTTTACCTAAAGGTGTTTGAAAAGTGAGCTGCTGTAAATATGAGGACCATGAACGGCGCTTCGCATTGCGGATGATGCGGCGGGTTCTCGCACGTTCACGGTTTCGGGTGATAAAATTTTCTTTATCGGGATGTCGTAAATATTTCCGAAATGCTCTTTTTCTCACTGCAATGGCTTTGGAAATTTCCTCACACCACCAAGGTACTGGTTTCATTTTTGTAAATGGTTTTGCAAGTGGAATAGTTGTGGAGGCTGCTTCGACAGGTGTATTTGTAAGCGAGTTGATGTTTTCGACGGGAGAAATATTCGGGTTGTATTGCGTATATGAAGTTCCTGAAATATTGTCCAATCTGCTTTCGAAATGTGGGATAAAGCTAGGTGTGGTATCAGCCGTAGTCCAAAATGTTGGTGTTAACTTGATTGGATAATGATCACTATCGTGAATGTCGGTGTCCACCGTCCAATCAAAATCGTTCGCTAGAACCGGAGTCTATTGCATATTTGCATATTGCATCTTTAAGTCTATTGCAGTTTCTGTGCTGTGTCCGAGATAAAAAAGTTGCTTCTCGAGTGTTCAGCAATACTTAATTGTGTGTGTTTAAAAGGTCTTGAATAATGCGTCCACGAGTGTCTGGCTGTGTAAGCTTCTTATCTGTGTAAGCTTCTTATCCACGCTGGACTGTGGGCTTTGAAATCGCCAAGTAAAATGAACGATTAAAAAAAAAATATGTTACGAGGTTGTCTAATTGTGTCAATATGTTTGTGTTGTCTGTAGAAGGTGGAATATATAACGAACATACATGTATATTCTTACCACGAATACGCAAAGTACACGCTACGGCTTGTAATGAAAAATTAAGTGGAAGTTGTGTATGTGTGTAATCGCTGTTGATGTAAAGAGCTGTACCTCCACTGTAGTGTAGTTCAGGGATGTTGTCGTGGCGGTACAGTGAATAATTGAAAATATTGGAATTATACTGATCGGTGGGCATAAACCATGTTTGTTGAAGCGCGATGAGAATTGGAGTTAAGATGTTAAAAAAGCTTTCATTTCGGCCCATTTAGAGATTAAGCTGCGACAATTCCATTACAGAAGTGTGGACGTTGGAAATAAAAGTTGTAATGTTTGTCTGCACCTTTCGGTGCTTGTCGGAGCCAGGAGTGCAGCTCCGGTTGGCATGTGGGTTGGGTGCGATCCGCGCCAGCGGACCCACCCGAGCCATCCGGCCGACTGGTAACCTTGGCAAAGTCACGGCGGCCGGCCACTGCCGCGGGGGATGTACGCCTGCTGGGTTGAGTCGGTCGGGTCACGTGGCCGCCGGCCGGCTCTGGGCGCGTCGGGCTCGATCGGCGGCCCACCGAAGTGGAACGCATTTTCCCTGTAGCGAATGGCTGGGGTTTCTGGAATTTCTTGAGGAAGTTGTTTGGGACTGCGGAGCTGGATTGGTCTTTGTGTTGGGAGAACTGTTTTTGTGTCTGTATGGTCAGCGGTGTGAGTTTCTTGAGTGGAGCTAAGCCGGGGATCATGTCAGTTTGAACAGAAGTAGAACTAGTAATGACGCGACGTGTGGGTGGAGGAACAATGGCAGCCAGGGCATAAGTTTTACTGGACGGAGTGGTCACCTCAACTGACTGTCGGACCTGTGGGCACGACACACCAGTCGTGGCCTTGACAACGCATACCTCCTTCTCCTTGCGCCAAACTGGACAGAGGGGTGATGTGGTTAGGTGGTCGGATAAGTGGCAGTTGAGGAATTGGGAAGGCTTTGAGCAGGTAGAGTCAGGATGAGGTGGGTCACCACACTTTGGGCAGCGGGCTGGTTGACGACATGTCTTACTGCCATGCCCAAAGCGCTGGCAATTGAAACAGCGGAGAGGATTGGGAATAAAGACACGAAGTATTTGTATTTGTAGTAGTATTTGGTATTTATGTAGAAGTATTTGGTATCGAAGGTATCCGGCGATGAGGGTTTTAGGAAGAGTGGTAGAATTAAAGGTAAGGACAAGGAGGCTCGTGTCTCGTTTCTGGCCGTCTTTGAAGGAAGTGATGCGGCGAACGTGGGTCACCCCTCCGGCCTGAGCTCCGCTTGAATGTCTTCCTGAGACATAAAGCTGAGCAATGCGCGAAGACGGTGCCCTTGGAGGTGTTGCGGTTTGAATGGAGAGTGACGGTGACGGATCTCCCACAAAATGTGGTGGTACGGAGGAGGGCTTTGGTCTGGGCTCGGGTTTGGGTCTTGATAACGAGGGTTCCGTTGGCTGGGGCTTCAATGTCGGGATTGGCTAAGGAGCAGATGGCAAGGAGCTATTTAGTCGGCCAAAAAAACGTTGACACGACGAATGGAGACGGATTCCTCGACAGGCTTGACTACTTCGTACGAGCCAGCACTGTCGAGGTAGGGTTCGGTTGGTGGGGTGGGTTCATGTGGAGAGGGTATGGTCTGGTTCGAGCAAGGGTCAACGGCGTGAAGAGTAATGGTCCGGTCTGGATTGCGAGGCGAGGTCGTGGTCTTGGGACAGGCAGGGATCCGCGAGGAGCAGAGGGCTTCCATGGCGTCGTCCAAAGCGATATTTCGGCTCCGGTCATCGACGGGTTGACTGAGTGAGGGAGCATCAGTGGCCAAGTCCGGGGTCGAGCGATGGTCAGCAGGTGTGGTCAGTGGAGGGGGTTCTGAATCGGAGTCCGGTGGCGAGCTGGGGTCAGTGTCCTTTTAACGTTTTTCCCCATCGCGGGGAAAGAAACCCTACCTAATGTAATCTAAACAAAGAAGAACACAGAGAAACACAGGAAAAGGAAGTACGACGGGGAAAAATTGTGAGGGTGACGGTGTCACCCCCAGAATCGAAAGAAATGAGTGACTGGTGTCACCCCCAGAATCGAAAGAAAAAAGTGACGGGTGTCACCCCAGAAATGAAAGAAAAGAGTGACGGATGTCACCGACGAAAAAGACAATTGACTGACACCGAGTATTCACAAGCGGAAGCGACCTGCGGGAGCGAGGCACGCACGGCAACGCAGTTTTAATGAAACGTAATTGTACATGATTTGTGTTTTGTGTTCAGTTAAGTTTCCAAAAATGGTCCCAGCAATGGTGACACCCATCTTGGGAAGCATGTTCCCTTGTAAGGATATGCACCAATTAGTCTCGAATCGACGAGGGACGTTTCACTCTACAGCGCCTTATGACTGTCGTTGATGATTGATGTTTTGCAACTTTCCTCTCCAGGTGAAAGTTATTAGACAAACACTCCCTCTGTTATGTGCAATATAGACCGCAACGATCAGCGTGGATTGAAAATCGCGGGATAACAAGACATGCCAATAGATGGCAGGCAACAATTCGAACTTGATACGCTGAGACATTATGAGATAAAGTGGAAACCTTGGTATGAAAATTCTTCAGGTGAACTCTAATAATTTAAAATAGTTTCTCTAGCATTAATTTACTCAGGAAAAATATTGCTTCAAAAAGCGTAGCAAGGACAACGTCTTCTTTGCCTAGTCTGCCGAAGCTTTTATCCTTACCCAAACTAGACAGGTTTAATTTAGATAATCAACGCAGCCAGCAAACCATTGGCTTAGTTAGACTTTCAGAATATTGAAGCGATATGGCGTACTGACTAACTGAAGCGCTGTACTGACGAATGTCGGCAAGTAGGCACGGACCGACTCACGGTCACACGCTCGGGGCGGGGAAGGCCCAGTGGTTAAGGTGTTGGGCTCTGGGTACCAAAGGTCGGCGAGTTCGACACTCGCACCGCTCGGGACATTTCCCAATCCCGTTGCCCACCGGCGAACAGTGTGGGCGGGGCCATCATCCGCGAATGTGCAATAAGTGCGTCGTGAACCACCCGATAAACCAATAAACGGTCACATGATCATCTTAGTTTTAGATACGTCCTGATGCAATACCCTGTTCACATTACATTCCATGTCCGGTGATGGAAATTGCAATTCATCCGAAACATGTGACCCGACAACGATGGACTTGATCCAGAAGGTGATTGAGACAAAAGTAAAAACATGAATATTGACTACACAAGGTCGACTCCTGCGTGAGAGGTGGTTACATCTGTGCAAATAGCAATGGGTCCGCCGGTAACTGGCAAGACACTTGCGAATACGGTTTAATTTGGATTTCTTGCGCTCATTCTAGAAAGATATGATCAGCAAACTCAGTGCCCCTCTTCGTTCTATCCATCCACATCAGAAACGTCAGAGAAAATAGTTAACTGTTCATCCATATTTGCGCACAATTGAGAATCACGCGTGTTGTCGACAGATCAATGATCTATACGCTGTACAACAATTGAAAAGACATACACTAGAGTTGTCTCCGTTAACCCCATGCACTTATTGCGACTGGGTGTTAATTACCAGCCGACGCATCAAACGGTCAGCCGAAATCTTCCGGCGCCAGCGATCCGTCGAGATCCTCCGGCGGCGGCGATCCGTCAGCCGAGATCCTCCGGCGCCGGCGATGAGTCGAGATCCTCCGGCGGCAGCGATCCGTCAGCCGAGATCCTCCGGCGCCAGCGATCGGGCGCCAGCGATCAGTCTAGATCCTCCGGCGGCAGCGATCCGTCAGACGGACGAGATCCTCCGGCGCCAGTGATCAGTCGATATCCTCTGGCGCCAGCGGTTCGTCAGACGGGTCGGATCTTCTGTACACGCTGGTGTCGTTTGCATTTAGAAGTCAGTCAGCTGGTGCAGCAGCCGATTCCTATCGAACGCACCGGAGCCGAGCCAATCGAGCGCTGGGTCCCGCAGCCCACGGCACTGGGCAAGGCCGGTAATAGGCAGTGTGTAATTTTCGCTCCGAAATGTGTCCGAACGGCCGATTAATCTCTTCATGCGCCAGGCCCCTGGCGGCCGGCGGATATCCTCTTCATGCATAATTTAACCCTCGCTCTGGTGACCGGCAGAGCCGCTTCAGCCATAGCGAGACGGGGGATAGCAGGACAATACACCCCCTCCGTCAGAACCGACAACACCACACGGCTCCTCGAAAAACAACTACCACAGAATAGGTGCGGGCAAGAAATAAAAACAACATATGATTTCAACGTACGGTCAACATTGCGGGCACCAGAGTTCATAAAAATACGATGGTATTATGTATTATCACCATGGGTGACTCCCGCATTGGACAACGCAAATTTTGCGGCGATTTGTTCTGTCGTTACTTGACCCTCAGGATGTATGTCTGAATAAGGTCCAGGGTCCGGACCTTGACTGAAAAGACAGTCTAAGGCTATATACCTGACTTATCTCCGTATGACCTCAGGTTGGGGGTGAGTGTGTTTAGAGGGACCTCAGTTTACTTCGCTCCATACCATGACCTTCTGAACTTCAGAGTCATGTTAGGGTATGCTTGCATTCGCATAGCTTGCTTTCGCCATTAGTTTGCACTAGTTAGTCGGACTTCATTTCACCGGATAGGGTTGGCTAGGTGCGGCGAGCCAGGCTGTGCCTGATGTGATTCAAGTGCATGTAATTTGTTACGCAATCATATTGTTTCTCATTATAATACTTGTTCATGAATGCAGTTCATTAAAAATTGCACCGAAAAACGACAAGCGTACTCTAAAGCTTACCTAATGTAACCTAATGTTCAAGTAAATGACCGTAAATTTGCCGACGATGTCCAAGGGTATTAAATTGTGCCTACCTGATATGCCATTTACTATACAAATTTCGAAATATCCGTCAAGCTCCGAAGAATTTGTGGATCTCTTTAACTTAAGAAGTATTGAAATTTAAAGTGACCGACATGAGGGGCTTGACGTTGCCTCAATTAACATCTTCCACAGATGTCAAGTTAATGGCAGAGATGATGTGTCTAGTAGAGATGCGCTATAAAATTAAAACACCTGTGAGCAAAGAGTTTACACCTGCAATCGACTGATTAGAACAAAATATGCACAAATCATACCAAAAATTATTATTTTTCCTGCAACCCATCAGTAGCGCTCAATTTTTGCTTTTCCACCCGATTGCAATGGAGTATTTTGCCAATATTTGTAGATTGGTCCCTAGATGAGCTAGAGCCGCGAAACAAAAACGAGCGTATTGCTCGTTATAAGAGAAAACGAATGGTACCATTTAAACAAAAACAGTTTTCGGTCAACCATTGACCTTCCAGGTCAGTCCAATGTCCCGAAATTGGCGAATATCGCGAAACTTTTTGTTTGGGAGGGCCACATAGCAAAACGTTTTACAGTTAGAGACACCGGAAAATAAGAACAGGACTCATTGAAGCCCTGTGAATCTGATAACGCCATTCGTCGTCGCTCCATTTTAATTACACAGATCAGGTCAAGTCAAAACTCGTGACCGGCCGTAACGGCATAGCATATAGAGCCCCCTGGCCAGCATGAAATGTACCTAAATTAGTCGGAATGTTGCATTAAATATTAAATGTTTCAATATTATTGAATTCAGTATTATTAAATATCATTGAAGCAGATTTAGCACTAGCATTTCATACGGGACTTGATGTAGGATGCATTTGCTTCCAGCATTACATTTTAATGGCTCTTCGGATTGGTTTCGAAGTCACCAATTGCAAGTCCAAAATATTCAAAATGTCTCACTTTCAAAGGGGCCTTATCCATGGCACACCATTCAGAGGACTCTAATTCAGTCTCGTGCGCCGGGCTTCGTCGGCAGTCACTGTCCTCTATATATGACTAGACTCGCCGCCCACCGCACGCTCCGCTTCTTATTCCAGCCGGTCCCGGCTGGAGCAGCGGCATATGGGCAAAGATCGAGCGCGCCGCCCGCTCCCTTGCATTTTTGCACTGGAATGAAATGTTGACAAATGAAAAGTTGTGGACAGCTTTTGATAAGAAGTAGTGCAAAAAGATGCTGGGTAGATAAAAAGTAGATAAAAAACGAAACACCTGGTAAAATATTGTAATTGTGATTTTGAGGTATAATATCTATCATCATTTTGCCAGTTTTGTGCGGTATTCGGCATGCGTTCCCCATGAAATTAAGATTCCGGGTACCCGATAAACACTTGCGAAGTGACACTGGGGATGTTTGTAATTAATGGATTTACTAATGAGGGGCGGATCCAGGAATTGTCATGGGAGGAGTATTTGTCTGGGGGCGCAACCTGAAGGGTCGCCTTCGGCCAAAAATCCGTTTCACAGGGGAGGGGACTTGTGTGGGGGAGGGGACACACATCTCCAGTGTGCTCGTGCACTTGAGCACACTGGAGATGTGCTTCTAACTGAAAAATATGAGGAGGAGCACTCGAGTCATCCTGGGGGGAGGGGGCGGGTTCCAAATTGCATGGCGCCATGTCCATGAATCCGCCGACCATCCCTGAATCCGCACCATCATCCTGCCAGGCACGGGTTGACGCTCAGGCAGGGTGTTGCTATATATACTTTCGAGGGAGCGAGTGCCCCATCAGTGTTGGCTTTGCCCCCCCAGCCAATAATTTCATGCTGAACATGGGACCTATGGAGTGTGATCCACCATTCATTTCGGACCTTGCCCATTGCCTTCATGTATTTTTTTCCCTGCCCGAATAATTGTCAGAAACCAGCATCCGGGCGCTCAGGACTTCCTCTTTATTTGTAGTTCTTTCTATGAGCGCGGCACCTCTTCCAATGGGGTAGCCAAGAGGGCAGGCGCAGATATAGGATCTTCATGGAAGGGGATGTCTGGAGCCACTGAACGCACCCTAGGGGTGTGTTCAGCTGAACATTTCGAGAGGGGCGCACTCGAGCGTCTTGGAAGGGGGACTTCCGTTGAAAATCGAACGGGGTACACCTAATTATTATAAGGCACACATTTTCATCTTTATGGGCACCTTTAGCTGAAAATTAGAAAGGGTTGCACTTGAATTATACGACGACTTTTCCTGGAAAGATGGGCCCCACCTTGCCATGAACGGGGACATATCCCCTGTGCCCTCTGTTTCTGTATCTGCCAGGGAATGAACGGCAGGGACGCGGCAATTCGGCTTAATGGAGAATAGATGAAGGGGCTTTTCTTGGTATATGCAGATATATATATATATATATTTATATGTATACACATGAAGGAAAAGTTTTTGCTTTATACATGACTATATCATTTCAATATGACATGGTCATTTTAACCACCTAGACCGCCTCAGCATCACCGTTTTACATGCACAACACACTGCGCGGCGCCAACCAGCGCCGTCGTTTTGCCCATATGCGGCACCGCCGTCTGTACCGTTTTGAAAAGTCGAGTTGTCTGTCTAGTTATATATAGCGTCCAATGCCGTGGAGTTCCACATACCTGAGAAACATCATAACACTAACCGCTTCGGGGGGGGGGGGCTGGCTGGCTTCCAGGTGGCACGCTGGAAGCATGGTCCGCTGAGGTTAATTCATAATGTGGCATCAACCTGGGGAATATTTACTAAAGAGCAAATTCGGATGCTTTTTTGCCTGCCGACGAATACGATTATTCGCCCTCAAAATACGACGAATATTCGGCTATTCGATCATCCTATGCTCGTTGGCGACTAATTCGATTAATATAATTGCATAAAATCAGCATCCGAATACGGAGCGAAACCAAAGAAATTACTTCACGATACCTACTAAACATGAAAACTTTAGTTTTTGAAATACATTTTGTACAAACTTTTCTCTGCAGTAAACATATTTGTGCTTTTGTATGAACTTTTAAAATGCATTTGTATAAAGTTGTGCGTTTTATTTATGGGCATAAATTGTATTCCCAGTGCAGGGTTGATTCTAATTTGCGTTTATATCTTATTTTGTGTTCGTGCTCCACGATCACGTTTTCGCAGTCGCGTTTATCTTTGATATTTTCTTACATTCTGACTAATTCACCCAGGCATATTTCGGTGTAATCATCACAATGCTTCTCCTTGTCGGTAAGTGCGATCACTATGCATTCAATACCAACACTAAGTTCGAATAACCAGCACTGTTATTTCACTGTAATTGACACTGTACACTGTACAGTGTGCTGGAGTTTGTAGATATTTTTAATTCAGAGAGGAAGGTGATTTTGCCATGCTTTTGAACCTCTTTGATGGGAGAAGAAACAATTTATATAACAAAATTAACAGACATCCCAATTTTCATTTGAAAATTTGAATTTCTCAATTTAATCCAGGAAACAAAATTGCGCCCTGAGCTGGCGCGAAACAAAAATACTCGAAACCCAGAAAATAGGTTAGGTTAGGAAGGGAAACATAAAAAAGTAGGTATTTGGATTTTGGCATTTTATTAGAACATACATACAAATTGAGTAGGTAGACCTCACCAAAATTGACCTCACCAATGCAGTCGATACAAATCATCAAAAGGGATGCAAATAGCCTCTGCCTCATGGTAAAGGGACTATTGTTCATTTATAAAGGTCTGCGATCAAAATTCATTGGCAGTTAAATAAAACAGTAATTAGTTGGGGCTATTTATATCCCTCAGTGACACACTATGCCGGCAGTGGGTTAGACACAACATACATGTTTTGTTTCAGGAACATTTGCACGTCCACGCGGTCTTCTCAAAGTTGGAGTCGCCTCTTGTTGAGCAACCAGCCGAGGCTGGAGTACACTCGTTCCGACTGGGTGGAAGTGGCGGGCACACACAAGTACTTCCTTGCGAGACGTGCCAAGTTTGGATACTTTAGCTTGCGCTCTCTCCACCAGGAAGGAACGTCTTCCTCGTCTCTGGAAATCTCAGACTCAGCTCGATAATTTCGAACCTCCCGATCAATCTGTTCCATATTATCGTCTTCTTCTTCGGACGATGATTCTGACCACTCCAGTCCCATCTTCCTTTTCTTGATTACGGGTTCACTCGTGGCAGGCTTTTCCAGGGAGGAATGTTTGGGTTTGTGGAGATCCTTGGCCTCCCTTGCTTCCTGAGCCAATTCCTTGTACACCGAGTCTGCTTGGACTTGTCTGAGATGACCTTCATCTTGAGAATACCTCGGATCAAGAGCAGTAGCCTTCATCAGGAACGAATGTTAAGGTCCTTCATAATTATGGGGTTCATGTTGGAGATGTACACTGCGTCCTCCTCGCTGGCCTCCAGCTGTTTGTCAATCGACTTCTTGACTGGCATGACGACTGAGGCTGTTAAGAATTTGGTTCCTCCCAGGGTCGTAGAGTACATGTCAATCGTGGTCAAAATGAGTTAAGCTGCCGTATTTTCTGCATGTCAGCTCGCGTGAGTTGAAAGTCCTTGAGCTTCTCTTTGGCCTTGAAATTGTACTTCTGGAGAGCCATGTTGATGGCCTTAGCGTTTATGAAGCCCTCCAGCTCATCCCCGAGAAACATTGAGGTAGAGGTGTCCTTCTGGAACTTTTCGTCGTCCAAGATCGACGAGGTAGACGCTCAGGTACCCCCCCCCATCTGTTGACGACATCCTGAACGAGTTTTTTCTTTATCCCCAGATGTTCTGAGCCTCCTCCAAACCATATTTGACGATGTATGACTTAATCTCCCTCTGCTTTAGGACGATGACGATGACGATGACGATAGGACGATTGACCACTTGGCTGGTCCGGTTTGCGGTTTTTTTTTCTAGAAAATGCACTAGGTCGCCCTCGTAGTTTGTGCAGTTTTGGGCGCTGAGCGCGATGCGCTCATTAAAATTCCAAATTTAGAAAAACTTTTGACAACAACGCCCGCTCAAAGGTTTCGGCGATTTCGCAAATTCGCCTCTTTCGCCTCATTATTCCGAAAGTTGTGACAGGCAATGGGAAAAGCAGCATGGGCAAGCTGAACCAGGTCTATTTCTTAAAATATTCGCTCAAACCAGTGGCTTTCACTCCATTTACATATCTGCAAAAACACTGTATCCGGACTAGTTCCAAATTTCACGGCCTACTTCAGCACACCACACATAGATGTCGTTGGTGGCGATCCCATGTGTTCCATCGCACGGACATTGACAATGGAGTGCAGGGGCGAATTCAAGGGGGGACAAGGGGCCAGTGCCCCCAAAGCCATTTCCCCCCAAACGCCCCGAAAAATGGTCAATATGGCTATTTGTAGCTGTTTTCCCCCAAAAAACTACCGTCCCCCCCCCAAACACCCGGCTAGATCTGCCAGTGATGGAGTGACGCTGATTTCAAGGAACCATCTCTTGAGATTGCTGGAACTATTGAACAATTTTAAATAGCACAATCACAATGCATTATAGGTGATAATATATCAAATAATCGGCTCACCACAACCATCACCATTATAGGTTCATTGGGTCCAAATTGCATGGCAAATTGTAATGGCATCGAAATTGCATGGCATAGCTACGGTAGCTATCGATCAGTTAAACTGAGGAGAAATGTTAATTTGTGATTATTTTTCACGTCGAATCGTGGAAAAGTATTGAATTTTACGCGAGTAATTATCTGCAAAATTACGTTTTATGCTCAATATTAAATATTTTTACCGTGCAATGCTACTTGTAATACTTACCTGCTGCATTATTGTTTGTTCCAATGATCGTGACCTTAGCCAGTCGAAAAGCTCGCATTCTGTATCGGGACGTCTTTATTTCGGTTTAAATCGTCTCCGAAACGCGTTGCCAACGATGGAAGGACAAACATTTAGAAAGAAAATGAAGGAACCTCATCCTCAGTTTGGGATAACGTCTCGTCGCTTGCCTGGAAGCCAGCTTCCCACCATGGCCGACGTCATGGACCGCTTGATGATGGTCAGATTGGAGAAGATGGAGGAGAGGTCCACAGATGAAAAGTACGTACCAATGAAAGAGTCCATACAGCAAGTGAAAGGTGAAGCGGCTGTGGGAAGGAAAAGAGGGCGTCCGAAAAAACGTCGAAGAAACAGCATTCTGCTCTTACAGCCCGTTTAACAACTGCTGCTGTCTCCAACTTCGGTGAACTCTTCGACATTTCGAACACAGCCCGTCAGCCAGAGCTTGCCAATGACAAAGAGTTCCTGGCCGACCAGCGTGGCCCCAGGAGACGCCACATTGGTGGGGTCGACCAGCAGACGACGGGGCGCTGGCACAGGAGAGATGAGCGGGCCGAGCGACAGGCTCGTCAAGCCAGCAGAGCTGTCACCGTCACTGCCGCCACCGCCGTCACCGGACCGTCCGACGAACCTCGTCACGTCCCAACGGCTGTCATTGTTTGTGTACCTGCTTAGAAATGAACGGCACGCTGTTTAAAGTAAGAAAAACGCAAATATACCGAAAATTTTTCGAGTTAGGGGTCGGTAAACTAAAAAAAAATAATCAGCGCCAGACCACAAATATCGGCGCGCTGTTGCGCTTCCCGCATATCGGCAAAAAGGAAGTGTTCTTGGCAACACTAGTGACTTGTTTGATGTATATTATTATGCTACATTGTTCCAAAGTCATGTCAGGTCACCGAGGTCAAGTCAGGTCAAGTTTATGACAGGTTAACACACGCTCTGGTGGGGTGGATGGCGAAATCCGCCCACCCCTCCGATTTTTCTTACACAACTCCATATTGTACTGGCCGATATGCGCCATGTTTTCCGTACCTGCTTAGAAATGACCGGTGCACTGCTTAAATCAAGACAAATTAAAATCGGCGGAAACGTTTTTAAGTTATGGGCCGTTAAAGTGTTTTTTTTTAATCGCAGCGGCAGACCACAAAAATCTATGCTGATGCGCTTCCCGTATATTGGCAAAAGGGAAGTGTTCTTGACAAAACAAGCGGCTTGTTTGATGCATATTGTTATGCTATATCATTTAAAAGTTATGTTAGGTCGCCGAGGTCATAATGACAGGTTAATGGAACCAAGCATGGTCAACTAGAATGTTGTCATAAATGGAAATGACTGTCATGCGTCATGCGATTGACGTCACTTTGCATGTTACTCCCTACACATCCTACTGTTTGTCATTGTGTGCTTAAGTGTTTCTACAATTTATTCATGTAGTTCACTCCTTTCTTTGCGAAGCCGATTGTGCCGAGCCGCCCAACGGGGCAGTCAGGTGGGCAGCCAGGTTCCGGTAACTGGAGCAGGTAATGACCTGATAAAGTGCTTCTATATGGGTGACCTGAGGTCAAATGGCGGATCTGGCACATGCGTTACATCATTAGTAATGTCCAAAACATCATTAATGTCAATTTTGGAACATTTAAACACAATCACAGCGACCCATACCAATGACAAGCCAAGCCACGCAAAACCAGAAAACTTTGCTATTTTGACCTCATTTGACATTGAAGATATTGATCTAAGGTCACGAAATTGGCACACAATAGTGAATACTATCATGCCCATCCACCCTGCGAATTTCGTTGCTCTAGCTTTAATGGGAGCCGAGATGTTAGGGGGGGGGGGCGGAATCCGCCCCCCCCCCCTCCAGTGCGCGTTATTTTCAGAGGCCCTCCAGGGCGCGTGTTAAGGTCGACTGCCTATAACTACAAGAGAGCAGATTTTGATTAATTGGGACACTGTCTAGAACTTTTACCGTGGAACGTGGTGGATGGCTTAGATGTTGACGTTACTGTTGAGATGTTTTACTCGTTAATCGAGACTGCTATTCGTGATCATGTGCCGATCGTGATTCCTCGCCGTAGACTCCCGCTCTAGTTTGACGATGAGGCCAGGCATGCACTAGCCGCAAAATAATGTGCACATCGTCGGACGAAAAAGGCACCCGAGTGACAGTCACTCGGCGCGATTTTACAAACAGCGCGACTTCTTCACATGTTTGATCGAACACATCTACTGCAGTTATCTGGGGGGACTAGTAGAGGATTTTAGACGTAAAGACATAAAAACATAAAAGATTAGTGCAACTATGAGCCACAAGGGCCCTTCTTGATTGCACTCTGCACACTGAACCAGTTACCCACCAAATATGTCAATCAGCCCTCCCTGTAACACTGAAAAGCAAGCCCTCTATTCTTATAATGATTGTCTATGCCGTTTTTAAAGATGTTCAATGTGCTGCTACTGACAATGTTTTCTGGCAGCTGGTTCCAGTGTTCTACTACCCTGTTGGTGAAGAAAGTGTGCCTTAACCTTGTTCTGCTGTGGTTAACTTTAATTTTGAATTTATCACCTCGGATTCCATCATGTCTGTTCAATTCAAACATTTCCCCAAGATATCCCTTCTCCAGACCGTGGACAAATTTAAAGACCTCGATGAGATCTCCTCTCAGCCTTCTATATCTAAGTGAAAACATGTTCAATTTCTTCAATCTTTCCTCATATGCCCGGTTGCTTATGCCATTAACCATTTTTGTAGCCCTCTTTTGTTCTCTCTCTAAAAGCCAACAATCTGTTTCATACCTAGGAGACCAAGCTTGGATGCACTATTCCAAATGTGGCCTGACATATGCACAGTAAAGCTTCCTGATGACTTTCTCACTTCTGTATGATACATTCCTATTTATTGCCTCGAGCATTCTCAGTGCCTTCTTCCTGGCTTCCTTGGTTTGTTCTGATGCCCCCAATTTTGTGTTTAGAATAACACCTAAATCCTTCTCCTGTTGAGTCACTGATAGCACTTGGCCACACATCAAGTATGGAGCCTTCATATACTGCTTACCTACATACATGATTTTGCACTTATTAAAATTCAATTTCATTTGCCATTCTTCGAACCACTTCACAAGTTCGTCTAAGTCTTTTTGCAGCGAAACATGCTCATCTTGACCTGTTATTGCACTAATGACCTTCAAATCATCCGCAAATTTCAAAACTTTACTGCTTAGGCCACTTTCAATGTTATTTACAAATATAATGAACAGTAGTGGCCCCAGTACTGACCCCTGGGGGACTCCACTAAGAACATTTTGCCATGATGACTTTGTACCATTTAGCATCACTCTTTGCTGTCTATCTGAAAGCCACAACTCTATCCATTTTAAGATGCTACCTGCAATACCATGGGACTGAAGCTGTATCATTAACCGTTTATGGGGTACCTTGTCAAAGGCCTTACTAAAGTCAAGATATGCTAACATCAACCTGATTTCCATGATCAAATTGTTCTGTGGCGAAGTTAAAAAGTCCAAGAGATTTGTGAGACACGATCGTTCTTTTCTAAACCCATGTTGAGTATTTTGAATCAATCTGCGATACCGGTCATTTAAGAAATGCTTTAAAGGAGCGGTTCCGTTCCGTCTCTGTTAGATAGAAACACTTTAATCAGCGATGACGTCGGACACGCCAACCTGCTGAACAGAGCCTTTTAAGGCAAGTTCACAACACGGGATGTAGCCAAGCACCAACTATTACAGAGCTACGGATTGTCTAATCTTACAGATTTTCGGCCCTCATTAGAACAAATCAACACGATTCTCATTGGACTTGACCCGCAAAAAGTATGTGGACCAGATAAATAATATAAGCACCCGAATCCTGCGAGAGTGTCAAGCTGACCAAGTATGCGTTTCCCTGCACAAAGTTTGAAGCCTTTCTGTCAGGAAGGGAAAATTCTCGAACCGGTGGAAAATGACAAACATCGCACGAATATATAAGAAAGGCAACCAGAAAATTCCGATAAACTACCGAACCGTTTCACTTCGTTGCCCGTGCGGAAATATTTCATGCATAAAAACATTCACAAGGTTTTGATTTGTCATATTTTAACAGGACCGACTGACACCCAGGACGTTTTTTTTAAAGTCATGTGTTTCAAACCTGGCAGTTTTCCTGAAACACGCCTCGGATTTGATATCGCTGCTGGCTACCAGAGAGTTGATACAGACTACTCTTCGGCTTTCCAAATTGTCAACCATGAGCTGTTACTATACAAGCTCGCAAATGCATATCATGTTTCAGACAAAATTATCTCTGATTTGCTCATACTTGACTGATCGCCGGCAGCGGGTGATAGTCAACGGAGCGGTCTCTGACTGGGCTGACGTCACTTCCGATGTACCGGAAAGGAGCTTGCTGGTCCCTCTGTTATTTGCCTTGTTTGTGAACGACCTGCCATCCAGGATTGACTCGGAATGTCTAATGTTTGCTTATGACGTCAAAATGTGTAGGATGGTATCGTCTGTGGACGACGCGACCAGCCTGTAGAGGGATATTGATTCCCTCTGCAAGTGGTCCGCCTTGTCCGCCTATTCTTGAACCTTGTGAAGTGGAGGTCGTTCACAGTGACTCTCCGTTGTACTCCTCTGCGCTTCGAATATCAGGTACACGATGCAACGCTACAGCGCGAGACCATGATACGATATCTGGTTGTGTACCTGAAGAGTATGTTGACATTCACACAGCATGTGACAAAAACAGTGTCATCTGCGAACTGAGCTCTCGGACTGCATATTAGATCAATGCAAGTAGGGGTTCCTGCTAGGAAATTCTCGAAAATTGCCCTGTTGGTGGCATAAAACGCGAACATTATGTTTCGCCCTGAGTATTGCTCCATCATCTTGGCAGAAGCAACCACAACACATCTGACCAGGATTGCCAGGGTAAAACGCAATTTTTTTATGTGGCTAGCTCAACACTGTAGTGCCACACCTCAACCGGGATCTCTGCAATATCAGGACCTTTGCTTTTATAACATGACGTTTGTGTCCACTCGTCGCGTACGGTCCGGCTTCATGTTCTTACGAAACGTTTTATGTGATAGGGTGGACTCATCAGTGTTATTGCAGAACTTTTGACTATGTCTCCCAGCCAGTAGAAATAGACAACCTGTTTTATTTTCATGTACCGTATGCACGTGAGAAACCATTAGGTGCTGCTTATTTAACAGATTAATAGAAACGAAAACATTTTTAGCGATGACACCAAAGGCGGACATGCCCACGAACCCGCTGAATGCATTTAAGACGCAAGTGGTTAGATACTGTGCTGCGTCACACGCTCACATCTGAGTCGTTTAGCCCTCAAGCATCGATTCAATTTTAACAGCCGTTTACCTGTTTGAATTGAAAACTGTTCACCTGTTCTGTTTACGCCCTTTATCTGAGGACTTCTGCAAATATTGTTGGAGATTCTGGACAATAAACAATAAACAATAAACAATTTTGCACAACTTGATGGCCAATTGGTCATCAACATGCACACAATGCCAATTTGTTGAATCACACAGTACAACGGTAGGTATTTCGTAACGACGTGGAATGTGGCGAAATGCGAATGTATTCGCTGATGTTTGATATGCTGCCACATAAAGACCTGCTTTACTGTGCAATTTTCTTGTTGTCATCCACTATTCATGCTGATTGTTACCTTGTGTCTATATTGGATTAGCTTTCCCAGCTGCGTTCGTGATGGTGATGGTGCCTGTGCATTCCTATATTGTGAAATCTTGTCTAGAGACCCCACGATATGTGGTCCGGTCACTTACCAGCATCTGGCTGCGCAGATCTGGCAATTTCTAGTTGTAGATAAGTGACGCATAGCTCCGGATCGCTGACAATTCTGAAAATAGATTTCTCAATGTGTCAACGTCCGGTTCCAAAGACCTGATGATGTCTGTTCCTGGACACCCAACGTTGTCTGGTTATTTCAAGCCGATGGGGTTCGGTTACGGAGCTCAGCGACGCCTGTTCTGGAGAGCCCACGGTTGGCAGCAGAGAGGTTTTGTATCGCAGTACCTCTCTGTCCATCACGTACCGACGTGTGATTCTGTACCCCAGTACTGTCTCTCCATCACGTACCGACATGTGGTTCTGTATCGCAGTACTGCCTCTCCATCACGTACCGACGTGTGGTTCTGTACCGCAGTACTGCCTCTCCATCACGCACCGACGTGTGATTCTGTACCGCAGTACCTCTCTGTCTATCTCGCACCGACATGTGGTTCTGTACCGCAGTACTGCCTCTCCATCACGTACCGACGTGTGGTTCTGTACCGCAGTACTGCCTCTCCATCACGTACCGACGTGTGATTCTGTACCGCAGTACCTCTCTGTCTATCTCGCACCGACATGTGGTTCTGTACCGCAGTACTGCCTCTCCATCACGTACCGACGTGTGGTTCTGTACCGCAGTACTGCCTCTCCATCACGTACCGACGTGTGGTTCTGTACCGCAGTACTGCCTCTCCATCACGTACCGACGTGTGATTCTGTACCGCAGTACCTCTCTGTCTATATCGCACCGACATGTGGTTCTGTACCGCAGTACTGCCTCTCCATCACGTACCGACGTGTGGTTCTGTACCGCAGTACTGCCTCTCCATCACGTACCGACGTGTGGTTCTGTACCGCAGTACTGCCTCTCCATCACGTACCGACGTGTGGTTCTGTACCGCAGTACTGCCTCTCCATCACGTACCGACGTGAGAACCAGCGCCAATACGATCTTCGAGCTAACTCGGAAGGCGACTGCAAGTCATGGATCGATGCCATCAGGCATGCCAGGTAGGCGATAGGCGGCATCTGCTCAGTGTAGAGCTGTTTCACCGATCAACCTTGCACGTCGCACGCATTAGTTCCGCCATATGTCAGAAGCGTATGCACGTTTAGTTTTGAGTTGGCATTGGGTGATTGGTTAGTTGACTTTCAACGAATTCGGTAGGATGCACTGTGTTCCGAACTAGTTAAGGGTATGCTGAATTTTGTGCTGTGCTTTGCTTTCATTTCGTATTTATTGTTTTGTTTGGATTGTGGGTATTATGTGTTCTGGTATTACCCACATTGTGCTTCTAAAGCAACTTGTTTGCTACAGTGTTGTAATTATGATAGCAGTAGATGCACGTTTTCTTTTGTTTGACTGACTTCGACATTGGAAAGAGATGAGCGGTAGCTGGGTTGGTGGGCATGATTATGAATTGTGGCAACGCCATGTCACGTTCTCCTTCTTCATCCAGGGCAGCTAATACGCATATGTGTGCGGAAATTGGTGTATCTCGAATTTTCGTGGACAACAATATATTTACTGACTATATACATATCATGTGATGACGCACGTGAGGCCAGCATTTTGTTCTAAATATCTTGCAAACCCAGGCCGCGAACCTTCAATAGACAGATGATCTCATCTATCTCCCCATCCATCAGGTCTGACTACATGCATACCTTCGGTTTAAGGGACATAAGTCGTGTTGACAGCGCCTTTAGGGACCAAGAGCACGAGTTGCACCCGGGCAAGTCAAGCGGCGTAAAGCGGGCAGATATATAACAGCGCTACATATATAATACCAGCAATAAGTAAATATACTGACAACACTGGTTATGTTTCGAAGTCTCCGGTGATGCTGACCAAACACAACAGATGCATCGTTTTCGCACCAACACCGACCATTCAGTGTAGTTCCCCTCACGTCTACTGCATTCATCCTCTGGTGTACTTCTCTTTGAACGTAGGAGCTTGAAATCGTTTTGGGAAAGACATTGGGCAGCTTTACCTTGGCTATCCGTGATGCCAGACAGCAAGTTATCGACGTGGATGTCTAATGCGTTTATGCGTCGTGCCTTCATACCAGCTTCATTTGCTTCATCGTTTTTTGTTGGTAGGCATTATGTCTACTTTCAGGTGTATAATTAGCTATTCTAGCAGTTTGCCGCCAGCTCTCAAGGTGGAAGGACGCGCGCCCGAGCTCCAGGTTTCCAGATAAGTCGCTGCAGAACAGGGCAGTACTCTAGTCTAAGCTGTGGATAGGTGCTTAGCAATTACTTCTCTTATTATATTTCATTAGGTTTTATCTTATAAGCATTTTCGTAGCACGCAAACTATACTATATTAACCTAGCGACGCCACAGGACGCCATCTTGCATGCGCCAAAGGGAGGCCTCGTGGCTTCGGCGTGTTCTCGACTCTTCGATTTCTGTAGTAGGAGATATTACAAGTGTGTAGATTTGATAAGTACATTAGACAACATTCATACTATCCTAACATACTTTATTTATTTTTTGGTGTGCATAGTGTGTTTGGTGTTGAAGTTTAAGATAGTTTAATTAGTAATAAGTTGGGGGTATTCATAAGTGCTGTGTGACTGTGATTTTTCTGTCTAGCCATAAGTGATATCAAAGGGATATTTATATAGTTGTCTAGTTGTGTGGAAGACAATTAGATTAGACATCTTGTTTAGTTATTTAATTTATTTAAAAAACAAAACAAAACAAAAAACAAACAATTGTTTAATAGTTTCTGCTTTTCTTGAGGCACTCAGATATTTAACTGACAGTATAGGAGGTAGCGATTTATAGTGAATGATAGTTAGCTTTTTTGTCGGTTGTTTAGCAAGTTAATTTAGCAAGTTAATTTGAATCTAAATCTAGGCATAAGCTGCAGCGTTTAGGATGGTTTCGACCAGGATGCAGGCACTAGAGGAAGAAATTAGGACCCTTAAGGCAGAGGTTTCCAACCTCAAGGCTGCTCTTGTTGCACAGGGTAGGCAAGATAAAGCAACAAGGGGTCAATCCGTAGCAGGGACATCATATGCCCAGGTGGTCGCAGGCCACCAGGTAGCTGAGGTTTCCCCTACTGTGGAGGTGGCTGGGATCTCTCAAGAGGGGAGTGTTAATAGTGTTAATAGTGAACAGAGGAGGGGTAGTTCTGGTAGGTCACAGGAGGGGAAGTGGCATGAGGTCAGGGGGTGGAGGATTTGGAGACGCGAACCTAAGGAAAGGGTCAGTGAGTGGCAGGTGGCAGGTGGTAGGAGCGGGAGGAAGTGTAGCCGACCGGCCCAGCGGGCAGGCATAGTAACAACAAATATGTTCCAGGCATTGGATGACTGCCCCCAGGATAGCAGTAGTAAGGAGTCAGTGCTGGTCATAGGAGACTCTCGTGTGCGTCATTTAGAGCGGGTATTTTGTAAAGGTAGGAGGGACAGGAGGTGCATCACCAGGCCTGGTGCCAAGGTGAAGGACCTGGTACCTGCGGTGGCACAGGTCACCAGTAATCACCAGTTTAACACAGTCATAGTGCATGTAGGGGTAAATAACATAGGTCATACTAGGAGCGAGGAGCTTCTGCGGGAGTACAGGGCCCTTCTGGCCACCCTGAAGGGTACCAATAGAGTGCTTGTAACAGGAATTTTGCCTAGGGCTAGAGCCTCCCCTGAGTGGAGCTCTAGGGCACTGGCAGCTAACACCAGGGTAGGAAAGCTCTGCCAGGAGCTAGGTTTTACATTTGTAGACGAGTGGAGCAGGTTTTATGCATCGTGGGACCTCTATCAGAGGGATGGCCTGCACTTTTCTGAGAAGGGGGTCCATGTGTTAGGCAAAGTATATGAGCATGTCCTTCAGGGAAACTAGGAAATGGGGTGGGGAGAGATGAAATTGCATTGCCAACTCAGGAATATTCCAATAGTGTCAGCCAAGGCAATAGAACCTCAAAGTCTGCAAATAGGGACAGCAGCAACTCAAGGGGACAGAGTTATAGTTCATCTAGTGATAAAAGAACTCCTCAATATGAAAAAGCCAAAGGTGGTTATGGAGCATTTGTTAAGTGTATGATGTTTAATGCTCAGAGTATCCGTTCCAAATTTGATGAGTTCAAGTGTTATGTTGCTGAGGAGGAACCGGATTTTGTTTGCATTACGGAGGCATGGGTCAGTGAAGGATATTTTGGAGACAACTTACAGGACTATGAGATCCAGGGATACAATATGTTTTCGTGCAATAGGGGTCCAGCAATGAAAGGGGGTGGTGTAATGCTCTATGTGAATAGCTTATTCAGTTCTCAAAAAGTAGCAGGTGGGGATAAAAATGTGTCTGTGGAGTCCATTTGGCTTGATGTCACAGTGGGAAAAGGCAACAGCAATACTCTTAGGATAGGAGCTTTCTACCGATCAGGAACCCTGCCACATTCTCAGCAACTGGAGCTTGACAAGGTGATTTGTGAGGAAATCAGTAGAAACTTTAAGAGGAAGTGCCTTATTCTCGGTGACTTTAATCTAAAAGGTTATGAAAATGCTGGTGTTGGCTCCCCATCATGCAAAATGTTCAGGAAATGCCTTGAAGAGGATCTGTTCTTAAACCAGTTTGTATCGGAACCTACCAGGCATGGTTCATTCTTGGACCTTGTATTCTCGGATTTAAGTGACTTGGTTCAAGGCTTGACTGTAGGCGAAACTCTGGGAAAAAGTGACCATAACATAGTTAGATTCAAGGCACATGTAGGGGAAATTATCAAGGATAATTTGGTAAAGGTTCCAAATTTCAACAGAGCAGACTTTAACGGCATGAGAGCGGCTTTAAGTGCCATCAGATGGGAAGAAGAATTCTCCAATTTAAATGCCTGTGAAATGTGGGAAAAGTTCAAATCTTACTTAAAGGAAACTCAGATTAGACATGTCCCCCAAAAGCAAAGACGCAAAAGAAGGGTACGAAAGCCAGCATGGCTTACACCAGACGTGATAAAAGCAATTAGGGCTAAGAAAACTGCATTTAGAGTTTTTAAAGAAGCCTCAAATGTCATTAATCTAAAGGCGTATCGAAAAGCTAGAGACACTGTGAAGCAAAAAACCAGAGCAGCAAAGCGAGCAAAGGAACTGGATTTAGCTAGAAACTGTAATGGGGACAGTAAAAAGTTCTTTAGTTTCTACAAGATGAGTAAAGTTTCTAGCAAAATTGGTCCACTGGAAGTAAACGGGACTACATTGGGTGAGGATAGTGAGATGGTTGAGGAGCTGAGCAAGCAGTTCAAATCAGTGTTTACATTGGAAGATATGACCAATCTGCCGACCGTACACCATAGTTCAGTTACATGGGATCTGACAAATGATGTTGATTTCATTGGTAGTGATGTTGTTTACAATCATATCAGGAAAATAAAGCCAAATAAGGCAGCAGGACCTGACGATATTTATGCTAGGGTGTTGCGGGAAAATGAAAAGGAACTGGCATTTCCACTTAGTATAATATTTTGTAGATCAGTTTCACATAATGAAATTCCAACCGATTGGAAAAGGGCAAATGTAGTTCCTATTTTCAAGAAAGGAGAAAGAGGGAAAGTTGAAAACTATAGGCCAATAAGTCTCACATCCCTAGTCTGCAAGGTACTCGAATCAATTATCAAGGATAGAATAGTTAGTTATCTGGAAGGTAGCAGATTGATTCAAGATACTCAACATGGATTTAGAAAAGGACGATCGTGTCTCACAAACCTCTTGGACTTTTTGAGCTTCGCCACAGAACAATTTGATCAGGGAAATCAGGTTGATGTAGCATATCTTGACTTTAGTAAGGCCTTTGACAAGGTACCCCATAAACGGTTAATGATACAGCTTCAGTCCCATGGTATTGCAGGTAGCATCTTAAAATGGATAGAGTTGTGGCTTTCAGATAGACAGCAAAGAGTGATGCTAAACGGTACAAAGTCATCATGGCAAAATGTTCTTAGTGGAGTCCCCCAGGGGTCAGTACTAGGGCCATTACTGTTCATTATATTTGTAAATAACATTGAAAGTGGCCTAAGCAGTAAAGTTTTGAAATTTGCAGATGATTTGAAGGTCTTTAGGGCAATAACAGGTCAGGATGAGCATATCTCGCTGCAAAAAGACTTAGACGAACTTGTGAAGTGGTCCGAAGAATGGCAAATGAAATTTAACTTTGATAAGTGCAAAATCATGCATGTAGGTAAGCAGCATATGAAGGCTCCATACTTGATGGGTGGCCAAGTGCTATCAGTGACTCAACAGGAGAAGGATTTAGGTGTTATTCTAAACACAAAATTGGGGGCATCAGAACAGACCAAGGAAGCCAGGAAGAAGGCACTGAGAATGCTCGGGGCAATAAATAGGAATGTATCATACAGAAGTGAGGAAGTGATCAGGAAGCTTTACTGTGCATACGTCAGGCCACATTTGGAATACTGCATCCAAGCTTGGTCTCCTAGCTATGAAAAAGATTGTTGGCTTTTAGAGAGAGTACAAAAGAGGGCTACAAAAATGGTTAATGGCATAAGCAACCTGGCATATGAGGAAAGATTGAAGAAATTGAATATGTTTTCACTTAGATATAGAAGGCTGAGAGGAGATCTCATCGAGGTCTTTAAATTTGTCAATGGTCTGGAGAGGGGATACCTTGGGGAAATGTTTGAATTTAACAGAAATGATGCAATTAGAGGTCATAAATTCAAAATTAAAATTAACCACAGCAGAACAAGGTTAAGGCAAACTTTCTTCACCAACAGGGTAGTGGAACACTGGAACCAGCTGCCAGAAAACATCGTCAGTAGCAGCACATTGAACATCTTTAAAAACAGCATAGACAATCATTATAAGAATAGAGGGCTTGCTTTTCAGTATTACAGGGAGGGCTGATTGACAGATTTGGTGGGCAACTGGTTCAGTGTACAGAGTGCAACCAAGAAGGGCCCTTGTGGCTCAGAGTTGCACTAATCTTTTATGTCTTTATGTCTTTATGTCTTTATGTCTAAAGATCGAGAGGATAGACATATTACACTGTTGTTTGCCTGACTATGTTTGGAACACGACCTCATGTTTGTAACACATCTGGCCCATTTGGGACCAAGAGCACGAGTTGCACCCAGGCAAGTCAAGTAGCGTAAAGCGAAGTGTGTTACAAATGGACCCTCATGGCCCACTTGTAGCACACTTCGAGCAAACTGTTCTTAAACCAACACTTTCGGACCAAAAATATGTGTATATATATGATCGCTTGCAAAGAAGAAATGCCGTATATACAAAAGGTCGTATCTTCGAATCTTCGAATGCTTATGTACACAAGTGTATCCAATACATAGATGTTAGTGCAGCCAACTAATCCATCCATCCTCGTAGAGAAGTACATCTGCAATTCAAGGTGCAGTTTCGTATCATGTGATTAATAGCATGCGAAATTGTGCATGCGCTATATTGATCACTAGCCTCTTCGTTTCACCAATTCACGAATGCACCTATTCAATATAGATGTTCATATATATATATATATATATATATATATATATATATATATATATATATATGCAGCACACCCTTCAGTAGTGTTGCACGATGTATGCGCAATATAGACGCGGCCTTGTACAAATTGTCTGCTAAGTTTACCTATGATATTCATGTTAGGATATATTTATACTATGGCACTGTTATCTCCATTACATCAGCCGAGCGTAGACAAGCATAGCAATATCCCATTCATAGCCGAGATCAGCACCTGCTGGAATCGACATCCGTCCGTGCATCAATTCACCAACATCCATAATGCGATGAATTAGTCCCCCTCCTCAGGGGCTACCAGTACTCGGTACGCCAAAATGGCAGTGCTTTCCGCGATAACTAATTTTCGGACCTGCGATAACGATAAAACGATAAGAAAGGTTTGCGATAACGATAAACGATAAACGATAAAAAATTCACAAAATTAACAGCGATAGCGATAAAACGATAACGATAATTGTTTTTTAACAGCGATAACAAAAGCGATAAGAAATAAAGCTTAAATAAGTGTACTTAAAGTTTATTTGCAGTATATACTGTATCATACAAGTCAAAAAAAGGACAAAAAACACATTTTAGTCAAGCTCAGCATCTGTCTCATGCTCTGTGTCAGTGTTGGCCTCCCTCTTCTCCCTCTTCAAGATAGCCTCCAGGAGGGCCATGTTGCCCTTGGTGAAGACCAGCTGCTGAAACTTGTCGCTGGTCATGCTGGCGCGCTTGGGCCTCAGGACATCCCCGGCCGTGCTGAACATGCGCTCCACAGCGGCAGAGCTGGGCAGGGGGGTGTTGTACTTGATGAACAGTGCGATCCACTTGTCCCTGTGCAGGCTGGGGAAGTGCTCTGGCTTCACCTCAGCTTCCTTGCTCCTGGCCCAGGTCTGCAGCTCCTTCCTGATGAGCTCCTCCATGTTGGGGCTGCCCTCCATGACCATGGGGGCGTCCTGGAAGCCAAAGGGGTCATCAGCGTCGTCCTCTACCTCCGCTGCTGTGCCCTGGCTGGAGGGGAGGGCATCAGGAGTGATGGTGTTGATGAGCTCCCTGACCAGCTTCTCCTTGGTGGACTCCTCAAGGTCTGGGGCCACATGCTTGAGCCTGATGGGGCCATGGTTGGGGTGGGTCAGGGTGGCCATCAGGAGGTCCTCCTCCTTGAACAGGTGCTGGAACCTTTTGTTGAAGCCATGGATGGACCCCGGCTGGTCCAGGAGGGCGTCCACCAAGGGGAGGGCATACCTCAGGGTGGCCTCAGCCTTCAGCCTCTGCAGCTCCAACTTGAGCAGCATGAGGTAGGGCAGGAGGATGCCCATGTAGGCATTGGCCTCAGCCTGGACCCGGTCCAAGCAGATGGAGACCGGCCTCATGACCTGGCAGTACTCCTCCAAGACCTCCTTGTCCTCCTCCTGGAAGGTGGCGGCGCCTCCCCTGCTCCCTGACTCAGTCTTGAGGACGTCGTTGATGGCCTCCATGGTGTCTGTGTCCTTGAGGGCGGTCTCCAGGAGGCACTTGGTTGCGTCGTAGAAGCTGTTCCACCTACACAGAGTTAAAACAGTGTTTTAGGTACAGCTCTTATTTAAATTTAGTAACTAATAAGTAATAACTATTACAAGTTCAAATAAAACTTTTGCATCATTTCTATTTAAATATATGTCAACTATTAAATTTGCAAACTTAAATAGATGTAAATTCCAACTGTAATAGATGTAAATTCAAACTCTATCTAGTTGATTTTTTTTTAAATGTGCGATTTTTTTAAATGTGCGATTTTTTTTAAATGTGCGATTTTTTACCTGGTTGGGCAAGGAGTCTTCAGCTTTCTCCCCAGCACTTCCTTGATCCTGTTGGCCACCACAGAGGACCTGTTGTGGAGGTTCCACAGGGCCTGGGCCTTGGCAGCTGCCTTGGTGAATGGCTGCCTTCCCTGCCTGCCTGTGGTTCCAGCCAACCACCTTGGACACATCAGATGTCGCCAGCAGGTTCAAGGTGTGGGCGGCGCACCTCCTCTGGATAGGCAGCTGGGGCAGGTCCTCTACCTCCTCCTCCTCAGTCAGGAGTGCATAGACATCGACTATGTCCACGCCGCCGCCATCAGGATCCTGATGCTCTGGTGCCAGGAAAGGAGGGTCAGCTGGGTTGCCGCCATAGTAGTTGAATGCGGCGCAGTAGTTGGTGCCATTGTCGGTAGTTGTGGCGGCGATCTTCCTGGTGATGCCAAACTCGCTGTTGATCTTGTACAGCTCTGTGGCCAGGAGCTCCTTGGTCTGCTTGCCCTTCAGCTCCTTGCAGGCAAGTGTGCCATGCTTTCTGGACAGAGTCTTGGCATATATCCAGTGCACAGTGCACCCCAGGAAAGCGCGGTGGTGTGCGCTCCAGCTGTCGGCTGTTGTCGCCACATAGCTCACCTCCTTCAGGACGAAGATGAGCTCCTTCTTGATGTTCTTGGCCTGGTCCTCCACAGTGTTGGTGATGGCAGTGTGGGAGGGCAGCTGGAACTCTGGCCTGAAGATGTCCATCAACTGGCGGGTGGCTGGGTGGGAAGAGATGCTGGGTGCTAGGCAGAGGCTGGTCAACCACTTGACCCAAGCCTGTCGGCCCCTCTCCTGGGTGAACTTCTTGGACATCTCCTGGGCCTGCTTGAAGGTCAGCTGGTGCTTGGTGTCCTTGGTGCCAACCTTCTGGCCCTTCTTGCTGGTGGCCGCCTTGATCTCATCATACTCCTGCAGGACCTTTGGACCATGACCCCTGCCCTTGAGGTGGACTCTGAGGTTGCCCCTGCTCTCTGAGGTGAACTTGACATAGGTCTTCTTGACCCCACCAGTTGAGCAGATGTTGCAAATGGCCAGGCAGGAGAAGATGGTCTTCCCAGGATGACCCAGCTTGGGCCTTGGATCCTCAATTTTGTGGAGCTTGAAGAACTTCTGGTAGGGCCTCAGGGACATGTTGACCTCATCAAAGTATGCCTGCTTGCAGCCCCTGCCCAGGTGCTTGCCAATCTCCTGACTCCCCTGGCTCTCCTGGCTCTCCTCCCTCTCCCTGTCACTGCTGGCGCTGGAGGGGCGGGGCTCCTCCCTGAGGCCCTGGCTGCTGGAGGGGCGGGAGGTGGGCGGGGACATGATGAAATCGTCGCTGGTCTCGCTCCCGATGGACATGGCTGACTCCCCAGACTGGCGGCGCTCCCTCTGGTCCTGGGAAGCGAAGTACTCGTCCATGCGTGACTTTCTGCCGCTCATGGTGAATGACTGACCACGGTGGTTAGAGTAATACGGTGGGTTATTCTCGTTTTTCTGGCCAAATGTTACGTCAGCTGACTATCCACGTGACATTATGCCGCTCGGTACCTCCACTGTGAAAATACGCCAATTGGCAAAAGACGTAATGCGTTGTAGGCGCGCCGTAATTATGACAAGTTTAGCTTTGTAATTCTTAATCCTATTAATATCGGTATCAGGCTTGTTTGTAATTTGTGTAATGTAGTTTGAAATCTCCATAATTTAAATATTTTATGATAATTAGATCAGTGACGCAACGAGCACGTTCTTATTTCGGGAGTAGCCAAAGACGGAAACCTGAGCCAAGTTGGCGTAGTTTTTTTATGCTGAGTTTGACTTTCTGGAGCAAGTTCATTTTTGAGAGGAGAATAAGGGATGAAGAGTATAATTTAACCCTCTCCAGACGTAGAAATTGGAAATGTTTCCTCATTTTTTTTCAAATTTTAACCATTTCAGTGGAGCTATTATATGGCCCCTTGGCCTATCTGTGTGCGCAAATTTATGTTTATCTAGGTTCAGTGTTGGAGTATTGTATTACATTTTTATGCAATTACACAAATTTCATTGCAGACAACACTCCTGGTTTATTCTGGCTTGTGCGGGTAATGTGTTTGAGTCCTGAGCCTGCTGTAAATGGCGGTAACGAGAAAAACGAGTAAATAATTGCAGTTCGATACAGTTTCACTTTGTGACGTTCTGCCTTCAATGATGGACATCAGATTATCCGGCAAGAAATAGATCTAAGCAGATCAGACATGAACGCGTGAATTGATAGGCGCATTGGGGCAGTGGCGGATCCAGACCAAAAAATTGGGGGGAGGGCGGCAATTTTTTTTAATGTGCGGTGCGCCAAAATTCACATGCGGAGCGCCATAAACGCAGTTAATTAAGGAATTTTATTAATTCACCCAAGTAATTTGGGGGGGCCCGGCCCCCCTGTATCCGCGCCTGCATTGGGGTTAAAGTGTTATGACTACATTGCTTTACTAGGGGTGGGGGGGGGAGGGAGGGACAGTTCGCCACTGAAACCCATCATAGGGCACTTTAAACACATATTTGTATGCACAGTCGCATGATCCCTCGGGGGAGCATTGTCCCGGTCCCACTGCCCCCAGGCCCCTTCCGCCGCCAGTGTGCAACCCTCGCACGGCTGGGGGGGTAGGTACCTACACCCCCTAAGGTTTTTTTTCTAAAAAAACGCGCAAAAACGGCGGCGCGCAGCGCCGCCGTTTTTTGCATACCTGAAGCTGCATCTTTTGCACAACTTTTGGTGAAAAAATTGGTTGGGTCATGTCAGGTCACGGAGCTATGACGTCATCAGTGGCACCATGTCACGCCAGATTTGGTCCAAATCAGACTTGACCTCTACTTAAGCGCCGTGACCTCGTGACCTTTTGACCTCGTTTGACCTCAGTCACACTTCGGTGACCTGACTTGACATGACATGACCTTCGGTGACCTCGCGTGACCTTGGATGACCTCTGGAGGCTAGGATGTCACCTTTGGCACTTGGTGACCTGATATGGGGTCACCGAACTTCCTAGGGTCATTTTTGACGCTGAATTCGAATTCAGCACCCAAAAGTATCCCCTAGACCTCAAAATGGGGTAATCGGCCCCCTTTTGAAAATCGACTTCGTGACCTCTGACCTTTGACCCTGTATATCTCGTGACCCAGCAGAGATACGATGATACAATTGGTACCAACCGATAGCTAACATTCCAAGGAACGTTTTCAGTGCTCAATTGTTGCGCTCACATGCATATTGTTCGCTTTACTGCCGAATTCGTCCAGAATATACGCGATTTTCAGTGGCACGGAGTCCGCCCCTAACCTGTTTTCACGTCCAAAATCAAGGTCCAAAACAGAGTACAAGTAGCATTAGTGTTTACAAGAAATGGACGCGTACAGATGCTGGTGTTGCATACCTGGCACCATGCAAACCCCAGCTGCCATACAGCCCCGTCGCTGAGGGGCACTGATACCGACTCACCAAGATGACCAAGCGCCGCAAAAGCGCAGTACACTCAGCGGCCGCTTGTACACTCAGCGCCGTGGACGCATTCAGTCCGCCGCTTTGTTGGATGATGGTTCGGTGCTTGAGACATCTGGCCCAGCTACAGACCAATTATAGGCTACTTTAACACATTGTCTTCAATAGGTACCTACTTATTGTATATCCCAATATTCGCCAATGTCCAAGACAACGCTTAGCACAGTGGAAGTACATATATTCTGTCACTCCGTAAGTACCGACATACCGGCAGAAGTAATTATATTTTCGACGCAACCACTTTCGATAAACCCTCGTACGTCATGCGTAACGTCGTCTGTTTTGCGGCGCGAGGAATATGCTTTTGACAAACCCTCGTATGTCCATCGTCCCTACCAGTTCTTAAAGGTTTTATGTAAATAAGCCTCAATCAATAACTACAAAATCTTATTTCAAATTCTTTATACTGAGTAAACAATTTTATTTTCAAACGATAATGAAATAATAAAATTATCTCAATTATGATTAACTTTGAAGATAGGCTAATATTAACTTGAAGATATGCATAGTTGCCAGATATGCGGGAGTGTAGAACAATGCCAGTTCTTAAAGGTTTTTTGAAAATAAGCCTCAATCAATAACTACATGTTATTTCAAGTTCTTTACACTGAGTACAGAATGCTATTTTCAAATGATAATGAAATAATCCAATTATCTCAATGACGATTAACTTTGAAAATAGGCTTATTTTAACCTGAAGATTTCGATAGTTGCCAGATATGCGGGAGTGGACCCCCTGTGACTGACCTCTGCCCGGCCCGTCGCGCAAATTTATACCACCCGTCGGCCGTCTGACAGATCTGTACACTTAGCAGATGGCAACAGGTTGCGCACACACACTGTCGCGCGGCATACACTGTCGATCGTCTTCCATTTTTCCATCATCCCGTTTTACATTTTATCGTTTATCGTTCATAATTTTTGGAACTTGCGATAAGTGGATGAGCGATAATTTTGAAAATTTAGCGATAAACGATAACGATAACCGATTTACTTAACAGCGATAATTATCGTTTATCGTTTATCGCTCATCCTATCGCATGCGGAAACCACTGCAAAATGGATCACATAATCGAACTCAGCGCATAAAATAATCCCAGAAAATACTATTTTGTCCCATCCGGCAGGCGCTTCGAACTATTTGCCTTGTCATCATATGAACATGAAATACATGAATATGATTGTTTCATGTTCATATGATGTAAGTGTCAGTCTACAGTTTTTACTTGTTGTAAATATCATTATTGGCGTCATCGCCACCATTACCATCACTATGATTATCCCACTCAAAATAAATATTGTAGATTCCAAATCGGTACAGGTTTATGCCCAGCTAGAATTCTGTGTCAGCACCCGTTTTTTGCACCTACTTAAACTTGCGTGTTAAAGTCAGACTGAGTTTTATGTGACTTGAATCATGGTAACATTTATGGGTGTTGATGCGTTGAAAAAAAAGTATGGGGGCAAAGCAGATTCAGCCCAAAATAGCCCACCTAAATCCAAACCGGACTGGATTTGGGAATCAGAGTTAGTTTTGTGTCCGAAAGTTCATTTTTGTGAGACTCTTCATGTATAAATACACCAAACGTTGAGATCGGAGGAATCGGTCCACCAACTTGAAATTCAATAGCATAGGTGCCGATGTTAACCCTCGGATTACGACGTTTCTGTGGTAACGCCGTTCACGAAGGGGTCGAGCCAATTCCATGATCCTCGGAACTAAGCTAGGGTAAAAATATAACGGCGTTGGAAAGCCTGTTCAACTTAAGGTTCGATATTTTTATGAACATCGACAGCTTTCACATTGGGTTATATTTGCACTTTCTAAGTATGGCTGTGGAGAGGACAATTCTTGAATAATCGAAAATGGAAAGGATATTTTCTTTCAAACCTACATCGGGAGTTATGTTTGCACTTTTCAATAAACCTTGAGCACTTTTTCACAGAGCAATCCATTGTCAAACAGTACTATGCAACCGCAAAATGAGACAAAATAGATCATAATTGTCTGGAGGGGATAAAGATATCGATGTAAAATATTGGAAGACCAGCTGTTATTCCAACCCTGGTCCCATACGTGATCTGATATAATTGACACTGTTACGGTGACAAGGAAGTCATGCTTAACGGAGCAAGGTTTGTGATTTCCGGAGGTATACGAGATGCCGTTAACACGCGCCCTGGAGGGCCTCTGAAAATAACGCGCATTGGAGGGGGGCGGATTCCGCCCCATAAGATCTCAGCTCCTATGAAGGCTAGAGCAGCCAAATTCGCAGGGTGGATGGGCACTATAGTGAGCTCTATTGTGTGCAAAGTTCATGACTTTAGGTCAATATCTTCCAGGTTAAATGAGGTCAAAATGGCAAACTTTTCTGGTTTTGCGTAGCTTGGCTTGTCATTGTTATGGATCACTGTGATTGTGTTTAAATGCTCCAAAATTGACATTGATGATGTTTTGGACATCACTAATGATGCAATATAGATGTCAGCTCCGCCATTTGACCTCAAGTCACCTATATAGGAACACTTTATTAGGTCATTACCTACTCCAGTTACCGGAACCGGGCTGCTCGCCCGGCTGCTCCGTTGGGCGGCTCGGCACAATCGGCTTCGCAAAGAAAGGTGTTAAATACATGAATACAGTATGGAAACGCTTAGGCACAAAATGATAAACAGTAGGTTTCGGGATGTACAGGGCGTAACATGTAAAGTGACATCAATCGCATGACAGTCATTTGCGTTTATGACACATTCCAGTTGACCAATTGTGGTTCCATTAGCCTGTCATGAACTTGACCTGACTTGACCTCGGCGATCTAACATGACTTTTAAACTAAATAGCATAATAATATGCATCAAAGAATCGCTAGTGTTGTCAAGAACACTTCCCTTTTGGCAATATACGGGAAGCGCATCAGCGCCGATTTTTGTGGTCTGACGCTGCGAATTGTTTTTACTTTAACGGCCCCTAAGTTGAAAACGTTTTTGGCCGATTTTCATTTTTTCTTGCTTTAAACAATGCGCCGATCATTTCTAAGTAGGTACGCAAAAACTTGGCGTATATCGGCCGGTACAATATGGAGTTATGTACGAAAAATCGGAGGGGTTGGCGGACTTCGCCATCTCCCCTCCAGGGCGTATCTTAGCCTGTCATGAACTTTACTTGACTTGATCTCGGTGACTTGACATGACTTTGAAACAATGTAGCCTGACAATGTACATCAAACAAGTTGCTAGTTTTGCCAAGAACACCTTATTTTTACGCATCAGCGCCGATATTTGTGATCTGGCGCTGAGCAAATATTTTGACTTTAGCGACCCCTAAGTCGAAAAAAAAAATTTCATCGATTTTCATTTTTCTTACTTGAAACAACGCGTCGGTCATTTATTAGCAGGTGCACAAATAATGCCGGATATCGGCCGGTAAAATCTTAAGTTATCTACAAAAAAAACGGAGAGGTGGGCGGATTTCGCCCCCCAGGGTGTCTCCAGGCTTTTTTTTTTTTTTTTTTTTTATTTTTTTTGTTGGGGGGGGAAGGAGGGGGGGTTCCCGGTTTTTATTAACGCGCGTAGTTAACTTGTGCAGTATACATATGCATACGTAAAATAAAAGCCCAGAAGTGGGCCAGTTTCTCAAGCACGATGCATACCAGCCGTTGTCGACCGGTGATATGTTATATGAGGTAATTTTCCGTCCAAGGTATGCACCTACCCGTCGGAGTGAAACAATATAGGCACACAAACAAACACAAAGAATAAGTCTGGTGCAGGAAATATGGAATTTAGCTCACTCCAATTAAACAGACTGCAATCCAAGCTTTCTTTTCAGGAGGGAAAGAAAATGGTTCTTTTCATATTTACAAGTGGCGAACATGAAGCTTGATACATAGCATGTTGTGGGAGGAAAGCACGAGAGTGACAACCTTCAATTGCCCAGGTCCGCGATGCCTCGGTATTTATTAAACTGGCTTAGGAAGTTAACACCAACCTCATACCAGCGAGTCATATGGCACTGGGGAGACAGTGCCATGGGACTCACTACTAGCGAGTTCCTTGATTTCGTAATGGGGGAGTGGAAGTACTAACAATGTGTCATTTTAAGAAATTTTCCAGTTGTGAGGCACAGGGAATCGTACAGAAATAAGTTAAATCACTCGAACCTGGATCGACCAACATACAATGGAAGTATCCTGGTAAAAACTGTGATATTTAATATTCCCGTGACTTATTGCACTCGTCTGATGCAGTGAAACTTCATCGGTCTGGTGCTACTAGCCACAGCTCCCGGGTTCTTCACTGGCCCATTTTATTAGCATTTCTTTGCAAGCACTTTTAGGCGAGCGGCGCACGTCAAGTTGTTTAAATGGCGTTAAAAGGCGAAAAACGACATACAATTGTGCGCTTCTTTGATTCATTCGGCTTTCACTAAGCTTCGGTGCTCTTGAGGACAGCAGTTCCACACCTGCATATCAGGTTTCATCGGACACACTTTCATCCCCCGCACAGGACATCCATACTTCAATCTATTTTGACCTTCGGGTGCTATTCAATGCTAAAGACAATTCGGATCGGAAATTCGCTGAGTCATCCATCATTAAGTAACACAAACGTGATTTAATTTTAAACACTAATTCTTGGCTGATATTATGATATGGTTAGTCGATAGGCATCTATCCAAAATGTGGGCATAGCGTGCTTATCGTGAATATTTTTTGTCATGAACGGGGTGTTCGTACGCATTCTACCGAGAACGGTAGCTTCCGGATTGTTTTTTCTTCCTTCTGGTGCTGCGATGCTCGGGTGTTCATGTTCCCTAGGTAATAACAGAGAGATGCAATATGCATGAAAGGAAGCCCAAATTTGACTGACCTATACTTTAATGCTTTCGTTTACTTAATTTATTTTAGTGCTTTCGATAAGATACTTTTACAACAGATACCTTTGTGTGTTGACAGAGTACGCAAATGTGCATAAATGTTTTTTTTCTTGTGCGTAGGACCATGCAAGGCATCTCGGGAATTATAAAGACTTTGCTCATCAATACCTGACATTGTACAGCTGAAAAGCATGGCAATGATAATTTGGCCCATATATGCTATCGTTTTTTTTGTTGTGCGGTTTGACGAAGTGTTGCACCATAATATACACGAAGAGCTAAGTAACTTTTGACTGCATTTTCTAATTATCAATGAACGGCCATCACATGATATTGGTGAAATTAAGTGTTCCTCGCAAGGGTGTTAAATTATTGAGATAAGCCGATCTATGCTAAACTCTACTCAAATGACACCAATCACCTAACTTGGACACGAGTCACTGATTGCGCGTTAGTAGACGCACAACAGCAAGGTTCAGCAACAGCCACAGGTTCAGTAGCGACACCAGCATTGGAGGACAATGAGTCCTGAGCGATTTGTAAAACCTCAGTGCAATTTTTCCGAATAGTGCTTGGTATTTCGAGGAACCTCTTGGTTTGTTTTGGTACAGTCTGATCCACCCGGTTTCCCGCGGCAGTTTGTGAGGTCACGATGCAATTTTTGTTGGATCTGGCGCGATTTTCCTGGGGCTTGGTGCGATTTGTGGCACTGTCGCCATTTTTGGAGACCTTGGCGCGATTTGTTTGGGGGTACCTCACGGCTTGTTCGGAACCTTGTCGCAGTCGTTGGGGTGGGGCGTTAATTAATTTGGAAACCCAAGTGACTTTTTCCGGGACGTAATACGATTAAAAAAAAGGAATTCGCCACATTTTGTTTGAGCAAAGGCTAGATACGAGCTAGGACATGAATGAACCAATCAACATAACCACAAGATGCCGTCCCACTCATGGACGGGCAATGACAAGTATGGACATGGTCATACCAACTTCAATGTTCGTGGCACTGTCACACCAACGTTCTGTGACAAATGTATTTTAAAAATGTAATTGGAACAGCATATACCAGTTAAAAGGAAAATTCGAACTAGGCCGAACAGGGACGTCGCCATGAGTTTAGTATGGAGGTTGTCCGGCTAATTCCACCGATTTGTAAACTACCCGGACAGTCTATTTCGAAAATGTTCCTTATCGTGTGTAAATATGGGGCAATATTTCTTCATTGTATGGCATATCTACCAACCCAAATGTACGCAAACGCAAAAGGTACGTATGCGTAATCATGCGCACATCGGCTGATACCTACATTTAAGGACTGTTCACACCTAATGTAATCTCGACGGAAAAAAGCCAGCGCAATGACGGACTAGACGTAATCCCGACGCACATGTTGAGGCATGTTGGAACTTACAAGCTGAAAAAAAACTGCAGCCGATGCGGCCCCAATCCGCCGAAGATCAGCAGATATGGCGACCGCAGTTTATCCCGAGCAATCTCTCGACCTTGCGTCAATGCCTCTGATGCGCCAAGCGGAAAAAAGTTGAGAAAACCCAACTTTGTCCGCTCTGAAATAGCCCGATTTTTTGTAGGACTCGGCAGACAGCTGACGCAAGGCCGGCGCAATGGCAAAATCGGCAGACTCATTGGGCCCCATGCCAAGTGTCCGCTAACTTTGGGTCGATTCCCACAGTGCGTCGAGATTACGTTAGGTGTGAACAGTCCTGTACGCTTACGTATATTTGCGTTTACATACTTTTACGTTCACGTACATCTACACTTACGCACATCCGCTCATACGTACATTTGCGCATACGTACACTTAAGCATACGCACTTTTGCGTGTACGTACATTTGCGCTTAAGTACTTTTGCACTTATGCACATTTGTGCATACGCACATTTGCCATACGTACATTTACGCTTACGTACATTTGCTTATGTACATCTGCGCTTACGTACATTTGTCCGGTTACCTCGCGTTCGGGCAGGAACGGACCGGGCCACTCAAATCGAAGACCTCGCTTGTCATCACGGGGCACATAATATGCACAGGCACGGATAATAGTAAATGGATCGGAAACTCTCGGGCGGCACTTTGGTGTTTGCGACCACCGACCTATGCTAGTTCAGGTCAAGGTAATGTCATGTCAGTGGCATACAACGCTTTTAATGGCAGCATTTAGAACCAAACTGCGGAAAATCTCACATATTGTGACAATATAGATACACGATCGATTAACAGATTGTATATTGTTCTTAGTAACCGTTGCACACTTTGAAGCACACCTGACCATCATGGCCCTAGCAAGGTCATGATTGGTCACCAACCGATTTCACCTGAAGATTGACTTTGACCTTCGAAATCACACGACAAATTTATCGCAAAAGGTATAAAATTGTTAGTTCATTTTTACAATGTTGGATACATCTTTAGTTTGGTGAATTTCAGGTGCAGGTCACCTGATATCGACCCTTCCCAGATTTCGACAGCTCTTGTGGTTTCAAAAACATTCCAGCTCTGAGGCTGGCCTTCGGTATTCCTCACCTCAATTTCCACCCAACAGATAATTAAAAAAAATATATCGGGGGGACTTCGGTCATGCTTGAGCGGCCTGTCTCAACACCAGAAGAATCCAAGTCCAGTCCTTTTTGACACTCATGAGGTTCTCTGCATCATTCAGCGCCCTCTCCTACTTGTGGGGCCCATGACAGTTCTCAATAGTGCTGTATAGCTCTGAACTTATGGAATTTTAGATCTGAGATGGGCCCTCACTAGTCCTCTTCAGCTCTTATTGTCCTGTTCATCCCTCAAGGGCTTTTTCAAACTAGAAGAGTATCTCAATGTTCTCAA
Organism: Imbricaverruca yamaguchii; assembly: GCA_034440575.1. Taxonomy (NCBI): domain Eukaryota; kingdom Metazoa; phylum Arthropoda; class Thecostraca; family Neoverrucidae; genus Imbricaverruca; species Imbricaverruca yamaguchii. The sequence goes on along the minus strand of JAOTOL010001526.1, from coordinate 936,991 downwards.
GCACTCACGTGACCCGTTTATTCCTCAGCTGTTCAGGGGCCAATTCCAGCTGAGACTTCTCTTTCTATCTTGTATAGGCATTCCAGCTGTCGGGCAGATCCTTTCCTGTCTGCAAGGCCATTGATAGCCCTGAGGGTGGACGTCTTCAGGTCTCAAGGACACTTTCCACACAAGCTGTTAGATGCATTTAAACTAGTCCTCTTTTATATTTCTGCCTCTCAGGGCGATCGCCTGGAGGGCTCCATTGGACACAACAGGGTTTTCTCCGTCAGTGCCGGGTCCTTCCTTAACCGGCGCCGTCTTTCCGGTCAAATCCTCACACCCCGTCTCGGGGGGGAGAGGGGCGGTTGAAGACCCCCTTCTAAAATCCAAACTAAACATCGCACGAAGACGAAAGAGGTGTCATCGGAAAGCGCTCGATGAGTAGGGTCCGGGTCCACCTTCCAAAACAATTTCCCTCCAAAAGTGACGTGACCAGGGGGCTAGATTTTCACTACTTTTCAAGACTTATACTATGTTTTTTACTCTGGAGAGTTAATTTTGTGGATACATGAAAGAAAGAAAAAATTATTTGGAATGGAAAAAGGACAGTGAAATCGACCAGGGCTATAATTTTTCTGCCCCCCCCCACAAATAAAAATGTTTTTGTGAAATTTCAAAATTTTGAGTTTTCAAGTTTTCTTCAATTTTCCTTCTCGAATGGGTAGAGCAGACCGAGGAACGTTGTTGAAAGTCAACTTTTCCAACAATTTTTTTTTATTTTAGCCAGAATCCTCTATTTCAACTGGAATTTGGCAATTACGCGAAATGTATATGTAGTCAGAAACGAAAAAAAATCCACTCATACGTTTTGTTGCATCCGTAAAGATAAGCAAACGCTGAAAGTTTCATTAAAATATTTGTATCCGTTAAAGCGTGACGACTGGTTGAACTTGTTTGGAGGTGACCTCACTTGACCGTTACTAACTCGTTGAGTCTGGATGACCTGACTTCAACATTTTGAAACATCTTGCCAAATTGATGTGGGAAAAGGCATACGAAGTTTGGGCGCGCTACCGTGCGCCGTTCGTCCACTATCCGCGAAAAACCTGAGGGGGCGGTTGAAGACCCCCCGAGACGGGACGGGTTAATCCGCGCCGTTCCGGGGGGTCGTTGACGAACCCACTCAGGTTTTCTTCGCCGATAGTGAAAGAACGGCGCATGGCAGCGCGCGTTATTTGACACATCAATTTGACACGTTGTGTCGTGTCAAAATGTCCAAGTCAGATCACCTAGGGTCAACGAATTAGTCAAGGTCAAGTGAAGTCACCTCCAAAGAAGTTCAACCAATCGTCACGCCTTGACGGATAAAGTTATTTGAATGAAACTTTCAGCGTTCGGCTATCTTTATGGATGCAACAAAATACATAAGAGGAAATTTTGCATTTTCTGTTTTGGATAACTTATTAGTTTTGTATATTTGCTCGTTACAGTTAAAATCGAAGATTTAGGTCAAGGTAAGCTTTTTATTGGAGCAAGTTGACTGGAAACATTTTTCGGTCCGCTCTACCCATTAGAAAAGGAAAATTAAAGAAGACTCGAAAACTCAAAATTTTGAATAAAAAAGAAATATTTTTGGGTGGGCAAATATTGTATGGTCCTGGCTGATTTTGCTTTCCTTTTCTGATTCCAAATAATTTTTCCTTTCTTCAAATCTCTCTCAAAATGAACCCCCAGAACTACAAACATCATGTAAGTCGTGAAACCTTCGGGCCCGTAGTGACGTCACTTTTTTAGGGAAACTTCTTGTGGGTGGTGCCTGACCCTACTCGTCGAGCGCTTTCCGATGACACCTATTTCGTTTTTATGCGAAGCTTCGTTTGTAGTATAGAGGGGGTCTCTATCGACCCCCCGAGACGGGGTGTGAGGATCTGACAGGAGAGACCGGGTTAATAATCCAGAGCTTCTTCTGTCAGGTCGGAGGCCCTATTTCAACAGCTTGGGTTCTTCCATCAGGTCAAGGGCCTTGTACGGCATAGCCTCCATCAGTCGGCCAAATTCCTTTTTCTACCAGCGAAAGGTCCTCTTCGGAAATTATGACTCCCTCCGTCATTTCATGGACCGTCTTTGACGACACAGGACCTTTACCAAGAAGCCGGAGGGCCGTTTTCAAACGCTTGGACCCTGTCCATCAGGTCAGGGGCCCTTTCTCGGCTTGGGCTCCGCCGACAGCCCGGCCCTGCGGAGATAGAACTGAATCCACGAACAGCTGGAGATATGGCAAAGTTTGTACTCTCCAAGCTAGCATTTTAACAAAAACGCTACATTTTATTTGCGATATGTTAGACAAGATTATGGTCTTACACCCTATCAATAAAAAACATACTTTCACTCGCATCGAGGCCACCGGAGGTCACATGACCTCAGGTCATGTGATACCTTTTGAGCATTAATCACATGGAAATATTGTCGGCATTGAATTCTTTTGAACCTGGCGAATTAAAAATGTCTGGGTATGTATATTTTGAATGACATTTAACATAGTTATCGTCCACCGAACATAACCGTGAAGAATGCCCTTCCAGAAATTCTCCAGGATATAACTCCTGAACCGTTGACCAGATCGAAGTAAAATTCGTACAGGTGTATTCAGGGCACAGGATAACACACAACAATTTGGACCAGATGTAAGAGATGAGCGTGCCGGGCCCTTGCCAATCTGTCGTGGAATGCCCCCACCAAGAAAGATATATAATACAAACTTATGAGGAGGTATTTGAAACAGGAAATAGTAGTTTTCCTACCTACATGACATACAAGCACAGCATGTATATATCATGCGATAGTATGTGCTATGATATGATGGACCTGATGACATTCAATAATCCAAAATAAACAAATACATATATAATGAACGCGTACCTAAAACATGTGATAGAAGGTGGTATGCTACATGCCAGAAATGCAAATGTACAATTACTTACAAACCAAATCAACACAGACAGAAAGAATCATGTACTGTGTAAAAGGATAATAACATTTTACATTTTTACCCACCCCATAATTATACTTTCTTACTAAATCATTATGACAAACCTGCATGACGTTTGAATACATGGGATATATCCTAAGACAAACCTGCATGACGTTTGAATACATGGCATATATCCTAACTCAAAGCCTTGGTAACCTTTCAAAATAATGAGCCATGCATCTTAGGTAAAGAATGCAATGTTTTGTGTCAGATAATTCCCCCCTTCAGACTGCTACGCAGCCTAAACTGCTCAGACCGCTCCTCAGCTTCTGACATCCTCCAGACAAAACCCTTAGTTTCAGTACTGCATATGAAGGTGAAAATGGGTGCATTTACGGCGCCCCTTTTACCAATGCTTCAAGCCAAACAAAAAGCTCAAACAGACTAAATACCACTGATTCAGATTTTCTCGTGACTTAGAATATATAACTGGGCAATGGAATGGATAATTACATGCTTGATCCAAAACGTACACCTTACTTCCAAAAACAAACACAACGTGGCTTAGACGTAACACAACACGCCTTACGTTTAGATGACTCCTGAAACAAAGAAATAGAGGCATAAATGTTTTAATTAATTACTTACCGCCACAGGGCTTCATGCAGCAGGATCGAGGCTCCCTAGCTTCTCCCAAAAGTGGAAATTGGCTGAAGCTAAACGATGCGTTAATGCCCAACGCGGGAATGTGCCGCTGGAATCAAACAATATCCTAGCCACGATTAGCTTCGCCCTCCTACCGTTGGGTGGCAATACCGTTGGGTGGCAATACCGTTGGGTGGCAATACCGTTGGGTGGCAATACCGTTGGGTGGCAACACCGTTGGGTGGCAATGGCTGATTCCAGGGAGTTTCATATCCGTCTACTACCATCCGTGGCACAGGCTTGTGCATGTTGGTTGGTGGAATTGCTATACAACAACCCGCTGTGCTCACACCCCCTTGGTAGAATGTGTCACTCAAAGGGAAAGTTGGGCTGCTTCGTAGGTGCATTTCTCTACCATACCTCATGGTCGGCGATGCAAAGTTTAATATGAGGACATATGAGCAGTTTGCATTTCTTTCCCAATAAATCCGTGATCGGTGTCACCGTGCCCCAACCAATATGTACCCGTGGCCCCTGCTGGACAGATTTCCGCCACGACAGACCAGCCTGCTGAGGCCTTCATTGTTGACGTGCCGAAGCCGATGGAACGTCCGCCCAGCTAAAATTCAGCATGTCCCCGTATTCTGAGTGAACATGCGCATCCTCGCTATATGCACATGCCCGGCGCCTGTCCAGCCAGCTCTGGCTCAGAAAACTGCTCAGGCGGTGCCCAGTTGAAGTACCATGAAAAAGTCACCAGTCTGGGCAATACCGGAACCCCTTAAATATATGTTGTAGGGGTCAGCCGGGCCCCGACTGTGGTTATGCTACAATGTCGACTGGGCAGCTCCGTCGGTATTCTGCGCGGTATTGTGGAGGTTACGACCGCTTCGGGTGTGTTCAATTTGTGGAGGTTATGAACTGTGGAGGTTATAATACGTATCCCTGCTCACTCTCGTTGAAAGTGCTGCCTGTGAAGCGAGGAAATTTCTGAGGATGTCCGACGCAGTCAAATTGAAAACAAATCTAGGTTATGAGTCGGACCAGATCAGCCGGATGTGTCTCGCCAAGACCGACCTTGTCACAGTGCAACATATTGATGGAACAAAAAGTGAAGTTTAGAAAAGGCTTCATTTGGGAAATGTGTGTGAGATGTATGATATATACAAGCAGAACGCTGAAACCTCTCGCACCACCTTTTTAACCTTTGCTGCACTTCGTCCGAAGCTTTGCGTCTTGGCAGGCAGGAGGGTGACGCACTCGGTGTGTACGTGTACTTAGCATCAAAATCCAAAACTGCTCATATTTGCTCTCGGCCTTCCCGTTCTCAAATACCGCAATCACCTCGACCACGCTGTATGCGACACGGAAAACCGTGATTACATGATGCACAACAGTAAGGACTGGCCTGGTATGTGGCACAACAGTGAGGACAGGGTAATTAATTTTCTGAGGATTCTTCTCGCGGACAAATCAGAAGAGAGTGAAGGTGATTTAGCTCCAGATGATCACTTGGATAATGGGATTAGGTACAAATAATGGATGAGCACGCATCGCTGTATACTCGCAAAACATATCCTAGACCAAAAATGAAAGCATCAGATATTTGAACCAGCAAGCCACTTTGTAAATGATCAAGTATAATTTGTTGGCGATCATACTAAGGCACCTGAGGGGTGGGTGCGGGACACGAAAGAAATTGAGGGGAACAAATCACCACTTTTCTGATTTTTTTTTTGCGGGGGAGACATGTCCTCCAGCCCCCACCCAGGTCGATGCGCCCTAAAACCCTAATCACACACCAGCCCCCACTCATCCCCAGTGGTTACACCCAAGATTGCACTGGTGGTGTCTTCTGCTTGCAGCTTCAACAAGCTGCTGCTACAGAAGGAGGAGTTGGAGCAGAAGCACCTGCACCTGTTGCAGATTGTTGAGAGTGAGAAGACAGCCAAGTGGCAATACACTCAGCAATGCGAAGAGCTCACGACCGAAATAAAAAAGCTACGCAATGAGGTACGGTGGCGAACCGTAGCTGACCGCGTGCCTTCCTTCTTCCTTTCTCGTTTTTGTTTTTCTAATGAAGCGGCTTCCAAAGAATGCATTCTGGATGATTTTCTGGATGTCAGATGCAAACGCGATCTCTGACATGCTTTTCAATCTTGTGCCCCATAAAGTAACCGCAGATAGATAGCGTGCAAAATACGTAATCAAGAACATAGTATAAACCACATTAAGATAACATTTCAGTGAATATGGTACTAGCAGAGGTATTCATGGTACTCCTACAGGTACGCATTATACCAGTTGAACCATTGGGATTCTGCCCAGCCAACTAAGGTTAGATATTATTGAGTACTGCACGTAGTGCACTGTTCATTTTGTATACAGGTTTTGTGTATGGAATGTATGTGCATTATAATGCAACTGCAATGAGGCAACGATTTCTTTTCGTTATCTAGGTAAGCTTATTCGTTGTATATGTAGGAAGTGCATCTGATAAACTGAAGCTTTGTTGTCCAAATATGATCAGTGAAGTCCTACGGAGGTACAGCTGAGGATGTTACGTACTATGACACTAAAATGTAAGTCAAGGCATCCATGAGCCCTGGAAGGCATTGACGTATTTCGCAAAAATATTAGCATCCAGTTGTAGTGTCAGATGCCATGCAGATGTGCCACATACACATACACTTCAATCGTAGCAGGCACCCAAGGCGGCAAGTTCGAGGTGTGCGATGATTATAATTGGCCGAAGACGTATTATGAACCTCTTTTGAGCTATTTGCAAGTGTAGACGCAATCGGGCTTGGCCCCCGCTCGTGACCACCATATAATGTTTGTGCTTATCGCCGTGAGCAGCGAGGACAACACCTATATATATATATATATAAGATATATAGATAGATGCATAGATAGATTGAGGTAGAGAGGAGATAAAGACAGAGATAGAGAGATAGATGGAGAGATAGAGAGATATAGAGATAGAGAGATGGAGATATAGAGAGATAGAGAGATAGAGAGATAGAGAGAGAGAGAGAGAGAGAAAGAGAGAGAGGGAGAGAAAGAAAGAGAGAAGAATATATTAATATATAGATATATATAGCTCCGTAAAATTATCCAAGCGTTGCGTGCAAAATACACAAAATCATCTAGCTGGCATCAAGTTACTTTCCCCGCCCAAAGACCTGAGCGAAGTCCTCAGAGTTGTTGGGGTGGGAAAAGAAACTTCCGACGCCCATCGAAGTAGGCGGTTATCCATCTGGTTAACGAGGTGGTGTAGCTGACGAGGCACGCGCATTTATGTACATATCGCACAACATGAGAACAAACATTTCATGACCGTCACTGCAGCATCTCAGGGAACCCTACATCTACTAACCACTTTTGTGGGTGGTCGGATTGTGCCACGACGGTATAGAAGAGTAGGCAATTGTGCACCCGGCACATAACTGGCAATTGTGACAATGTGCCGCCGGCGGTCTGGGGTCAGGCTGTGTCCTGGCTCAGATGAAATGCTGACACGTGAACGGCACTTCGGGTCGGCACGTGACCAGCAACTGACGCAATCTGCCGCGGGCGGTCTGGGGGTCAGACTCTGTCCCGGCCCGGGTGAGAGTGTAGGGTCGGCACGTGACCAGCAGCTAACACAATGTGCCGCGGGCGGTCTGGGGGTCAGGTTGTGTCCCGGCTTGGGTGAGGGTGTAGGGTCGGCACGTGACCAGCAGCTAACACAATGTGCCGCGGGCGATCTGGGGGTCAGGTTGTGTCCCGGCTTGGGTGAGGGTGTAGGGTCGGCACGTGACCAGCAGCTAACACAATGTGCCGCGGGCGGTCTGGGGGTCAGGTTGTGTCCCGGCTTGGGTGAGGGTGTAGGGTCGGCACGTGACCAGCAGCTAACACAATGTGCCGCGGGCGGTCTGGGGGTCAGGTTGTGTCCCGGCTTGGGTGAGGGTGTAGGGTCGGCACGTGACCAGCAGCTAACACAATGTGCCGCGGGCGGTCTGGGGGTCAGGTTGTGTCCCGGCTTGGGTGAGGGTGAAGGGTCGGCACGTGACCAGCAGCTAACACAATGTGCCGCGGGCGGTCTGGGGGTCAGGTTGTGTCCCGGCTTGGGTGAGGGTGAAGGGTCGGCACGTGACCAGCAGCTAACACAATGTGCCGCGGGCGGTCTGGGGGTCAGGTTGTGTCCCGGCTTGGGTGAGGGTGAAGGGTCGGCACGTGACCAGCATCTAACACAATGTGCCGCGGGCGTCTGGGGTCAGGTTGTGTCCCGGCTGGTGCGTACCAGCAGCTAACACAATGTGCCGCGGGCGGTCTGGGGGTCAGGTTGTGTCCCGGCTTGGGTGAGGGTGAAGGGTCGGCACGTGACCAGCATCTGGCTCAGTGTGCCGCCGGTACGCCAGTCTTGTTGGCCGGGTGGCAGTGCAGCTGTTGCGCCACACTGAATGGCGCACACAGCCGTCGATACCGACGGCCCGAGCGCGGCGGCCCACCGCCAGATGGTGTCGGCAGGCCGCCCGTATTAACACTTCACCCCATCCCTGCCTGCCATTCCCGCACTTCACCTATTTAGTTCTGCCACCAGTGTCGGTTGGAACCTTCTTCTCCGCTACACCTCCTTATTATGAAAAGCCACCGCTCTTATTTGTCCATATGACGGCACTTCCACGGCAGCTAAGATGGCCCACGATCAAGTATTATATTGTAATATGTAATGTACGATCGAACGTATTGTGAACCTGCTGGGAATTCAATCTGGCTGGCGGCAGAGGCTCGCACGCAGTGGCGGTATAACGTAGATGAGCACTACCAACTAATTTTCATGGTTAAATAATGTTGCACAGGCATTGGTTTGCTGTCAAGTATATAAGTGGCTTCTTGTCTTGCCTTGGCAACACAGCGTATGATGTCCCAGTACGAGTTAGCAGGATGAAACAATGGGACGCCTAGTTTCCTGAATCACGTGTGCATCTCATGGTATTCTTCTAGTCGAATGGATTTGTACTAGCTTCATACTTGGTACAATCAAATAGTCCTCTAAGATTTTGCAACCAAATGCAATAACCGCAATAATTCAGGCATTGTGATCAGTATCGGGATGCGTGATACGAATGAACATGCTTAATGTTGCATCCTATGTTTTATTCCATCTTAACGTATGATGGAAAGATCGGCATCTAAAATTCATACCACTCATGCCAAAATTGCGTTTTGAAACAGCGTCACGAAGCAAAAGCGTCAATGTTCGAAAACATAACCCATGCAAAAAACAATATAGAGGAGAGAAAGCAAAGGATGAACCCTGTATATTCAAATGTACAATTATCAGATAATGAGGTTTCAGGTCCGTGCTTATTTAACAATTTTGAGGTAGGTTAATGCAAAAGTTTGGTCGAACTTGCAATGTTTTCGCCACGGCTGGGCTGAGTGGATCGATGACGCTTTTTCACCGGTAGCTAGAGGAAGACATTCTCTTCCTCCGACCTTTCGCGTAGCAAATCCAACAACCGAGCTAGGGGATGCGTTTTGCATCATGTTGCTCACATTTGTTCTGAAGAAAAGATGTGCTTAAGTACAAAGAAGCATCGCACGTGGGAATGTGTTCCAGATGTGTACGCTGAAGAAGGATTGGCGCTTCCTCCCGCGTCAACAATCTGAAGATAGCGAGGACTCGGATGAGATTCGCAAGATTAAGAAAGTTCAAAGCTTCTTCCGGGGCTGGCTGTGCCGTCGTCGTTGGAAGCAGATCGTCGAGGAGTACATCAAATCACCACACGCCGAGAGCATGCGGAAACGAAACAGGTACTTACCTGCTCCCTTTAAAATATAATCGAAACATTCAGCTACTAACGTTTGGAATGTATGGAACAAGCCGGCTAATTTTGATCATGTCAACGGTGAAGGTGGTCTTCCTGATGATAACCTACACAAAATGCGTGCAATATCTGCTGCATGCCATGACGATGTCTGAGAAAAGGTTTATTATTGTAGACTGATAATAATGCATTAGTCCCAAATTCCTACATATCAGTGAAGCGATTTGTCTGTATAGATCATGGCAATCTGATGACGATTGCTGCTAAGTACTTTATGACAAGTATTGAAATGATTAATCACCTACTGAGTAATCTCAAAATGTATGTTGTTTTTCAGCGAAATTCGCTGTATCCACCTGTCAGTATATTTACAACTGTTTCAGCCTGGTGTTTCGAATGGTCGAAGCTGAAGAAGAGTACGTGGAGCAGCTGAACATCCTAGTGACGGGGTTTTTGAGACCATTCAAAATGGCAGCGTCCTCAAAATTGCCGCCCTGTAGCCACGAGGACGTCAACTCAATCTTCCTCAACTCGGAGACTCTGTTATTTCTTCACCAGATATTTTTGAAGGGTCTTTCCGCACGAATGGAGAGCTGGCCCACGCTGGTGCTGGGTAAGTGCAAACATTCTATTTTAGCTTTTTGTTATCTCTTTTTGTCTCTCATCATGCTAAAGACGAATGGAAGGATCATTTTCTACAATAAATATATTGCATGTGCATGATGTTTCCATTAACTACTTTGTGTTCTTTGTACCTCGTAACCAATAACTTCCATACGAGAAGCTTATTTTTTCATAAATCAATATGTGTGTTCTTATTATTTGTGTGTGTTTAATGCAAACTGACAAGTCGCATTCTGTTATGAATTACTGTATGTTCACCAAGTGGAACGAATACACGATTAGCAATTCATTTTCCCTACATCCCCATATCCATTCCCCAAGAAGGGTAACCAGAAGGCTGTAAACTGCGTACAAAGCTGATTCACCATGATTTGTGTCACCCAAAAACAGAGTGCGACTTAGCCAGTGAAGTGTTTTGGAATGAATGGTCGGGAGACATGTTGATTGTAAAAGGCTTTTGTTATCACAGCTTCAGCTTTGCTTACGGGAGATATGCGTGATGACTTCCTCGACGTTCGCACAGCTCGGTGAGAATATACATAAGCATTGGCTGTGCAGCTCAGTAGTTACGTCGGTCCGCCCCACCAGACAAAGGAGCAAGGTCGACTGTCACCTGCCTTACACGGGTCTTACTTGTTTTGCAGATAACTACCGGCCTATATGTGCTCCATTAGGTATGTTGTGTATAGTTGCTGAGTCTTGTCAATGTCGTGGTGTCACATAGATTAAGTGCAGTCTAGTTGCTCGTCTCCTTGACTGTATACTCATCTTTCAACATGCATTCGAACCAGCTATTAGTGGATTTCCTTCCGCTTTCAAATGATAATAACATACACATAATGTAGTGTGTCATGTGCTGGGTATCTGTCCGGAAGGCACACGAAGATAAGTAAATTATTTCTCCAGTAGCCAACAGACCTTCAATAATCACTTGTGTTCTATTGGGCGCAAAGATCAACTCATCGACAGCTGCAACGTTGGGCGTTGCGGCCGCTACCGTAACGGACATTTTGTTTTTGGGATTTTGAGCATTTGTTCGGAATATGGGCTTCACCAAGTGCTATTTTCTAAAGACATGAAATGCGCTTTATGGGGCCTCTACTCTAATCAACTTGATCAAACTATTCGTTCTACTTCGATAAGACCTCACCCTGTTCTATTAGGGCGTCTTTGGATATGGTGCTGCATGAAATTAAATATGGTTACCACAACTATATCCGAATGCCACGGAGCACTTTATGTGAAGGACGAATTCAACGCTTGTGGCCCAACCTACATGAATCTACTTCTAAATGTCAGCTATAAAAAGATGAATTCCTGAAGCAAATTGAAAGGTTATGGAGGCATCCATTCAGTTATGACACGTCAGTTGTACTTTGTAAATCGGCGCGCCGCTATGTTCGGCGTCCGTACTAGACGCACTGGGAGGCGCGGGTCCATACGCTAACCCATGTGTAACTGGCACCAAAACTTTCAACCTTTGGGGCCGAGCTGAAGACCGAAGCTGAATGTCTACTTGACGAAGTTTCTATTTCAGTCGAGCATCATAAAATTAAGCAGTGCATAGGTTGACATTGGGTCTGTCATGCGTTCTGCAGCTCGAAGTACCCAAGGATGGGATCCAGGAGTGAATATTATGTCGAGGCCATGATGGCTCATGTGGTGTTCTCATGTTAAATATTGTATCGGATATTATACCCATGTCGTGAAAACCACACACTTGCCTGGGACTCGACATCTCGGCTAAAAACTTGTCCGAGCACAAGCTAGACATACACATGGTTAGATTAGGTCAGGCAATGGATTCTTATAACTTTTGTGTATGAAAAACAGAGAGCACAATGGAAAGAACTGCAGGAATAAAACAACGTGAAAGGTAACTGCTGCACTACTGGCTTCAAAATAACAACAAACTGTCTAGCGACGACGTGCGACACTCAATTTCCTACAAAACTGAGACCATATCTGGGTCATTTCGTGCACAATTTCTCAGTCATTTTGAAGAAAAAAATTGGCCTGAAGCTTTCTTTGAATATTCATATTGTGAAGCTGGATCACGAAATTCCGCCTGTTAGGAAATGTCAAAGTATTTCCAAGAAAAATGTGTTTATATATTTTACAAAATATGACACAACTTTGTACAAAAACCAAAATGAGAAGGCATCATCATTGCCAATTTAATTCTCTCTCAACTAGCGAATACCGATAATTAATATCGTTTACTACATATTACATGAATGCATTAACATGTGCACACATGCTATGTATACGTGCATACACGTCGATGAATATGTCTCCCTTCGGAATAACTGAAAACGTTTTCGCTAAACAGTCGGTTCCCGTTGCCGTTGCTTAGCAACGGTGAAAAACCCTGCTGTCCCTGATGTGACGGGAACATGATTCCCCCCAGCGGACTACAGGTACTGGACTTCACAACCGTGTTACCGGCTCAAATCAGACCGACATTTTAAGGTGCTGCCGCAGCGTTTTTGGTAATATGGAGTTCAGAGGCAGGTTCAGGGATTGGAGTTGGTAAGGACAAAATCGGTTCACAGATGGTCAAGTAACAAAATAAAAATAATTTCGAGTTCCGGAAACTCGTTAAATTTGGTTACAATACACGAGTGTGATGATCTTAGCTAAGACTGCGTTCAATGTTCGTATGTCCTGCGAAATTGGTCCTTGCGATTATTCCAATGAGCGGCTTGTGGAGAAGCAATGGCCTTTCTACCCATGGAAATGATTCAAGCCAAGCCAGTGCTTTCTACTTAAAGTGACCATATCCTTCGTTAAATTATCTGATTCATGCATGCTTTTGCAATAATGGTTCGTGTGATTGTTTTTTTTTTGCCATCCAAAGACTCGCCGGTGACAAAACTCATGCTCATTACATGCGATGCTTGCCATCAGCGACCATATGACAAGGCTTTAATCATATCAATTCCAGTGATATTACAACTGGACTTGCTGATTTATGTTTGTTGACCTTTTTTCACCCAGAATGACGTCACATGGCAGGCCGTTGAGCTCACATTAGAAGTGGCCCATTGTTCACTGGAACTTTCCTGTTTCTAGCAATCTTTAGCACGTATAGAATAGCAACGAAATATTAGCGGGGTGGGGGTGGAAATAATTGTACCCCTCCCCTTCTCCACTACCATTTGCAATGAAGAATCTCCACTGCCGCTGCGAACACGCTCAGTGATAATCTCCTAATGAGAGATCCAGTTGAAGGAAAGTGATTTATTTAGAACTGCATGCACATGATATTCCGCAGGAAGGAAATAAACATATCTTAATCCCATGTGAGCGAGCTATAGGACACATAGTAGTCGATTGTTAGAGTATATATATGCGGAATATGTAATAATAAGTATCTCCATTTCACACATTATGTACTAGGACATATTCAGGTCTACACCCAGGCTGAATGACACCATAGAAACGTCATACTAAACGATCAGCGTATTCCTTGGGTCCCACCTTTGCCGTGACCACAAGCTATTAGTGGCACTGCTTTGTGACGGTGTTGAACACCCGGACCATTGCTGTTGCACTGCACTACTCGGTCTTCTTCCTTTCAGTTCTCCTTTAACAAATTGTGAATCATATTCTCCATTGAATGTGATTCATCTACTAAAGGGCGTACGCATAATACAACTTGATTGGATCAGATGGGATGAAGAATATCCAGAGTAGACATTCAGATTGAGGTGAGAATTCATTTTCTCCATCGATATCGCCGACAACTTGGGAAATTCTTTGTGTGTCAGGGTAATCAAGTTGTAAAAGCTGTTCAATGGTGCATGCATGAAGCTCAGTGGCATTTTTAGCCAGATCGTTTGGTCAGTAATTTGATCCGATGGCAATCATGCTTGCGGTAATTTGTGTATATAAATATGCACTCAGCCTGAGTTCAAAGCTGGATGTGGAAGTTCATTGCGTATGCAATTTCAGAGCAAGAAGCAGAGGAGCTTGGATATGCATAGGTCATATTAGCACCATTTTTGTTGATAAAAGCCAAAAGTTTCATGATAAAAGATGCAGATCATGTAACAGTTGCTTAGCACTATTATACACAATATTATATCCACAACACAAATATATGGACGAATTGCTTTCAGTGACGAATGCTGATTTAAGTGGATAGTTCAGTTTTGTGCATTGGCGTTTCACATATAAACGTGTCTTATGAACATTTTTATGTTGGTGGACTGGAAAATCCATTGAACATATCAACTTCCAGCCAGATTATGTTGTGAGAACAGAAGGTTTTGATGATGACATATATATATATATATATATATATATATATATATATATATATATATATATATATATATATATATATATATATATATACGCACATACCGTCTTTGAATAGGCAATTTGCATCCAATGAAAGATTAATGATGTGGTTTCGATCGCGCCGTGGTTATTTCGAACTCACTTATTGCAGACTATTTCCCTGACAATTCCTCCTTACATAGCATGTCAATTGAGTCTATCGGGGCATGAGGCATAGACATTAGTACAGCACAAACTATTTATTTGGTGTAGTGATGTGAATCTTTGTAACCATGAACAAGGTTTGAGACGAAGCATCGCTAGCATTTTGTGAACGCTTGCCTTTTTCCCGGCAGTTCATGCTCTCCTCTTCCTCCAATTCTGTCTCCCTCGCTCTCACACTTTTTCTATTTCTCTCGCTCTCTTTATCTCCCTGCCTCTGTATTTCGCATTGGCTCGAACTTGGCAGCCAACCGCTTTATCCGTGATGTCACATTATGTATGCACAAATATATCCTGCTTCCCTACTTCGTCCAGTTTCAGATGATGCCCGTCTCTTTGTGACAGGTAAATGCAGCCAGGAAGTGTGTGATGGCTGACAGTGATGGCCTGATGTCATTTATGTGAGATGGCATACAGTGATGTCCGTTATATCTTGATGTTTGAAAAATAGGATATTGAAAACTGGAACTGTAGCACCACGATTGCAGGCGATTTGTTCGACATGTTGCTGCCAATGCTGAGCATATACCAGGAGTATGTTCGCAACCACCACTACAGCCTGCAGGTAAGCCACCTACATGATCCGATATGTCGCTACGTCTCAAGCCAGCTAGATGGTCTGCATGTCGTCCCTGCTTGTCAAGAGGAGTCGATGCAAAGTGTGCTTCATACCGTGTTCGTGTGCTCCTGGTGTACTTCGAGTTAACTTGATGTGCACAAAACACTTTCTCAGTAAGCGGCTTCCCTACTGGCAACCCCTCCAGCCCACTTGTCAATGTATGTCCTTGAAGACATGCCCGTTGATATCATCGTGTTGTCGTCCAGCATTTAGCTTCGATAACCCATGTATGTGATGTAATTTGCTGTTGATTTGATATCCTAGTTGACGATAATGTCTTATGCGTATTCTGTTTTGACTGTTAATGTTAATGTTAATGTATTCTGTTCTGACTGTTCTGACATCCGCAATATTCTCATGATGACAACGGTGTTACTATTACCCCTTGGAAACATCAGCAATCGGTATTAGCCTTGATTTAAACATTTGTCTTCTATCAATGGAAATATCCGATGAGCTGCAGTATGTATGATAAAACTACCTCCGCTGTGACCAAACCAATCAGCTTCAAATATATATCTTGGTTGTTACTTGTTATGCTATGGCCCTCGACATCGTGCAAGTAACATATTTATTTTAAGTGCTTTAGGATGCAGCGACTGTGGTTGCCATTGTATGCCCATAACACTGTCCATATGATGTGCCTCGTTAACCCTCGGTGGTTTGGGGGTTGACATGCACCTTCATAAAGTTTTCCGCGGGTAGTGAAAGAATGACGCACGGCAGCGCATCGAAATGTGGTCTACCTCTTCGCAAATTCATTTGACATGTTGTGTGAAAAGCTTAACGTCAGATCATCTAGGGTCAATAAGTTAGTCAAGGTCAAATAAGATCACTTCCAGAAAAGTTCAACCAGTCGTCACGCTTAACGGGTAAAGATATTTTAATGGAACTTTCAGCGTGTGCTTTTCTTTAGGGAGGAAGCAAAACGCATGTGATGAGCTTTTTATTTTTTTTTATTTTTGATGATACATTAGGTTTGCATAGTTGAACATTATGGCCTAAGTAAGAATTTTTATGAGAGCAAGTCTACTTCAAGCAACGTTTTGCGGACCGCTCTACCATTATAAAATGACAAAGTAAAGTAAATTGAAAGCTCATTTTTTTCATTTAAAAGATATATTTTTTAGTCGACACAAATTTTTGGACCACGGTCGATTTCATCTTCATTCTCTGATATCAAAATTGTTTTATTTTTCAAATCTTCCCTAAAGTGAATTCCCCAGAAGCACAAACATGCAGTCATTTTGGGAAACAGACCCCTAGTGAAATAATTTTGGGAATACAATTCTGAGGGTGGCTTCTGGCCATACTTGTCGAGCGCTTTCCGATGACACCTCTTTCGTTTTCGTGCGATGCTTAGTTTGGCGATTAGATGCTTGTTACGACCACCTTCTGTTTTCGAAAAATAGGAGTTGATTCTTTGATAATTCTGTGATAAAATATTTTCAAGACGTTTTCCGTCATAACCTTAAACGAAGAGCACACTTTCTATGGTATCTGGGGACTGTAATCTCACTAGAAATGAAATGGCTGTGTAAATTGCCCTGGCTCGCTACATTTACAAAGCAATAGTCGGTATGTCAGACAGCGTCTGGCATTCGTATCACATCGGAGTGGCTCAGAGTAGCTCGGAGTGGCTAACTTGGTCTGATAATGACTTGAAACGTGGCCCACTATGAACCATATGTTAGTAGTTCTACAAATGAAGCATCCTCCAGAAGATGACCGTACGATAGGGGACGTGCGCGGCCACGCTACTGGTGGCGCTTCGTTTGCACCTGGTGGAGGATGTTCGAACTGCCATTGGGTCGCATGGTGGCCACGACCGCTAGATGCAAAATCTTGAGGATAATTGTCAAAAACAAAACAAAAGTATGCTATCTAGAGATTTTGCCCCAACTGTGTTGGATACATTCATAATTTCGGCATCAGCTGATACCACTTATCCTCCAATATAATGGTCGTTAGTAATCGTCAATTTTCTTCTAAGTTTGTCGGGTCACCGGATTTCCCTATAGCTTAAGTATGGGGAACGCTGGAAGCATGATGTGGTCGCATGTGAAATTGAATATTTTGATCAAAGGATGGTAGAAATTAAAAATGCCCCTCCTGGAACGCTTTCAGAATTGATCGCTCGTTTCAATGAAGGTATTCCTGATCAACTGACACTGCCGCTATACATCGTCAAATTTGATTAAAGATTAAATAATATCGCAACGATGTCTGCGAGGACAATGTCCATTTGGTGCAGATGATAAGGGTGCTGATGTACGGGACTTTACTTATTTTAGCTTTTTTCATATGAAACAAACCTTGTCTTAAATGCATTATTTACCAAGCATCATCATAATGATAATGCCAAAGTCACCATATGCGACGGCAAATGTTTGGCTCCACCTTCACCGCGAAGTGTGGGTACAGCCAGCCTGTTTTGAGTTGGATCGAATGGTATACAAATTAATACCAATTATTATAATACTCATATCTGGATAAGGTAGGACCTAAACATGATATTATAAAATACCCTACATAAAGAATAGTTTTTGTTTTCTTTTATCCCCCTTGGATATGCCACTGTCCTCGCCATTTCCACCGTTACTGAATCCACCGGCATCGGCAAGACGAGTAAACATCATAGGTGTGGAAACAGGGGAGGAGTGGTATGGTCCCCCACTTTTAGTGGTTTAAGGGTTTCCCCCCACTTCCACATACACAGGCACACTTTTTGAGATGTTCCTATGCCTCTGGTGGACGTGGCCTAGTCGAGAACTTTGACTAAGAGGTCACGTTCTTTGTCGTATGCAGGCTTACCATCAAAGCCCACCATACTTCGACCCATTATCAATTCCAATAGTGGGAGTGTTGAATGTCCGAAAACGGGCATGCCTACCTATCCCAGCTAACATAGCATGTTTGATCCCTAGGGGCCTGGTCGCTCGAAGCATTGTGTAATTTAGCAATATAAGAATGATTGAGCATTTTACAGAATTACTTTGCATAAAAATAACTTTAAAAACCCTCTCATGCCGTCTCTACCCCATCCAAAGTCCGTCGCGACACCCATGCATAACGTCACCAAGAGTCCATGTAACTGCTAAGAAGTGGGGCACTTGTGTGCTGTTCATCAATGGAACGTTCACAAGTTCGGCGCCCCACTACGGCTTGAAGGTTGATGAGATTCCACAGCCTTTGGATTTATGAAGACGCTGAGCCTCCTCGGGAGTGTCCAACTGTTGTGGCTTAATCAGTTATTGTTGGGTAAATGAAATATTTACACCTCGCTCAATCCGCCAGAGTGGTCCGAGAAAATCATTCCGAAATGTCGCACAGCTCAAGCTCTGATCTAAGGGTACACCAGCGCACTCAAGTGGTGGAAGTTGTATTTGAATCCTTAAGAATTGAAAGAATTTGAACTTTGAAATGATGTTGACTTTATACTATCAATCATGATTAGGTAGCAAAGGATCCAACATTATTAGGGTGGAGGGAATCAAACATCAGCAAGGAGCAAATGATCCAGGATCAGTAGGTTAGCTCTACAGGCTTTTCTAACATTTTCAGAATATATTGCAACACACAAAGTTGAATTATCTGTGTTATTTGGTCTGTCAATTAAAGGCATGGGACTCATGACAAAAATGAGTGGTCACCTCGTTATGATTATGGTAATACATGTAGCTTGTTCTGACTTTTCTTGATATTCTGCAACAGCCTTGAACAACACATCTACTGATATTCACATTCAACACCAATGCCTGAGGCATTTCAGATTTAGTGAATGGAAAACCAAGGGGAGCGATATTCCACACTGGTGTTTGGCATCATTAACACTTTCTGCTATTAACACAACCTGTATGTGCAATGTTATTGGGCTTTAAGATATTCACAAGACAGGATTTAGACACATGTTATCTGCAGTAAGCAAATAAAGGGGTTAGGTTATGTTTAGTCGATGTTTTAGTTGCAAAGATTGCTCTTTGTTCCTCCAGTTAATTTTGTTCTTCAAAAGCAACTTATGCTGTTAGGTCTGAGTTGGTTTTTAATTTTCATGTTTCAGAACAAAAATTGTTGTATTTTTATCCATCTTCCTAAATTTGGTATTGCATTAGGAGTTAGTGTAGGTTAGTTTAGACCATGTCGCATTTTTCCTTTTAAGCAACATTATTTGGTATGCTATATGACCTAACCCAAAGCTCCTCTTTATGGTGTTACTTTTTCTGCCAACTAAGAAATATAAAATTTTAGAGGAAATAACTGGTCACAACATGCTAACTACCTTTCCAAATATTACAGTGAGGAAAAACCAACTATTACAAAATTACCTGAAGGCAAAAAACATGTATAATACGTATGCATACCATATGTATTGTGACTTGCAATTTTTAATTATTTATTCCTTGTGAATTAATTAGCAGGATCAATGAACTATGGAGTTAATTCATTACATACACTCTTAATTTTTATGAGGATGAATGATCAAAGCCTGAAGCAATAGCATCTGAAAGCATCTCTGATGAAGCATCTGAAGCAAAAGGAACAAAGAATACCAAACAGTTCTTTATTTTTGTTTTCATGTGCTCAAATTCCTCAGTTTTGAACTACATTTTACAGAATAGGTTTATATTTCCACTGAACACAAAACCATTTTGAAACTCAACAGATATTGTTGTGTGACCAATCAGAATCAATGTGACACAATTAATGTTACCAATCTTTTCCTCTGGCAATAATTACTCATCATTTGACAAGCACGACCATACCAAAAATGTTCTTTCATTCAGATAATATGATGTAAAATCTATGCTAGAATGAGATGTCACAACATATCCTAAGGTAACCTATACGCCTAATCTTCCCTTTAGAAAAACAAATTAAGAAAAGGAAAAATATAAAACCATTTTCCCCAGCTAACCTAGCCTGAATTTTTTCTAAAAGAAGAAAGCTCAATTTTTTAATGTTAAAAACATTGAAAATTTACCCAGCATACAGGCTACCCTGCTTAGCTTTACCTTTCGTGTGCTTCATGAAGGTGAAATGTGTGTAAAGCTTGTCATGGTTGCCTTAAACTACAATACCATTTTAAAACATTTTTAAGATGATTTGGGCATTAGTGTACCTTGGCTCCCATTTAGCCAATTAGCTTTTAGGATTATCTCTTCTGACAAGAGGTTAAGCTGGGTTAGGTTAATTTATGCTCCATCGTCATTCCTAATGTAAATATTCTTGGAACGTTACCCAACTCAAAGCCCCTTTATTGCCTGCCTCCTGACATGTAAACATTTACAGAAGAATGTATTGGTCCTACAAGAATGAAAAAGAAAAAAATAATCTCCAAAATGTTGCAGAATAAAAACTGATATAACTGAAGCTAACAAATCAACTCCTGTTTTCTTTACGGAGTTAAAATACATGCAAACCATGTGCTGTGAATGCCTTAAAGTACAGCAATACTGGAAGTTATGCACTCTTGCAGCAAATGTTTCATATAAAATTTCACCAGGTATGGTGTGTAGGTACCATATTGCTACAATCCTGCAAAACAAAGGACAAGCCTAGGCATACCATTTACATGTGGGATCCAAATCAAACAAATCTTAACACTGTTTCAGAACTTGAACATGTAGAACAGGGTATGCTTATCGAGTAAACTAGCATTCAAAGACTGGGATTGCATGATGAATGCTGCCTATCGCCAACTTCATAATTAGTATGGTGAATTTTGAATGTTCAGACCTTCCTATAATGATTCTGAGATGTTGTGGTATATGGGGAAATTTCTCACTATATTATTTGCTAGTTGGAAAATTATATATCCTAAAAACACATGGTCAGGTACATTTCTCACTCAGGCATCCCTTGCTGTGAAAGCACATGTAATATTATGGCTTGTGTCCCTGCTTTCATTATACAAAAAAAAATGATACAGCTAATATCGCCTACTCCCATGTCATCTAGTTTACAACAAAATGAATATGATGCCATCAAGCTTCATTATGGGGGGGAAAACGTAAATAATTGATGTCACGTGGCGATGATTGCGCCAAGAGCGCCACTATGCGAACAAAATGAAGAGTATTTTCACCAGAAATTGCGCATTCGCAGAACGGACGTCCGCCTTCAACACTAGTTTGTCATCTACCGAAAAAATACACCGTCTTTTCCATTGCTGATTGTTAGTCATTGTGGTAATTGCACAGTGAAAATGTATCGCTAGTAATTGATGACATGTGCCGTGCCACGATGAGATATCCCGATGCTTTCTTTAATGTCTCGTCACTTGCCCCTTTGCCCGCAATTCGAACGTAAAATTGGGTTAATTTGTCTGATGGCCAAATTACTGCGTAAGGAGCCTTCAAGTGTTGTATGATGACCAAATTACTGCGTACGAAACCTGCAAGTAGGCAACAGGTGTAGCTTCGTGTTTCGTTCTTCTGAATAAAAGCAGACCTAGGTCCATAACTAAAATGTTCACGGTACAAATTGTTGCGTGATCAAGACGTCGCAATACCAATTGACCCAGAGTGAATGTCACAGCCCCAATAACCCTCCCATTGAACGAACGGAATGAGCTACCATCACCAGATTTCGACATTGAGACATCTGTGCGTGCTGGTACTTGCTAGAAAGCAGAGTGCAAACTTAATGCCAGTATTGAACCGAGCATTGTAGCAACCCAGTGTAGTGCTTTCCAATTTGGAGGAGCACAGCGAATTCAGTGGATGGCCGAGACACAGAGAATTTGCTGATGGCATTGATTGAAATCAACTATGATAATTGAACATCCTCAATTGTTCCCACCCTGCAGCATCCGTATGTTTGTGGGGAACACTAATTTATGTATTTACGAGGCGTCTTATTTTAAATATCCAGAGGACGTTGCCATTATATTCTGCACCTATCTGCATGCAAATATTTGTCCTTCGAAATCTGTTTTTGCTGCCAATCCATCTTCGGGCGTAAATTTCCAATGCCGCTGTATTTTGCGCATCTCCACATCTCATTGCATATGATGCAACTTGCAAGATACGGCACTCTGTTAAAATTTATATGCATCTAACCTGTCCCTTTTGTCGCATCATTGCTAGTCTTCTTTTATGCGGTTCATCTCTTTGTACATACTATTTTGATACTGAAAGGACTTCAGTTGAACCATAGAACACTCGCCCATGCATATTCGTTCGTGTGCGCATGTGGAATACAAGTGCACGTGCGTTGATGTTTAGAAACTGAATAGGGAAATGTATGGTGGCTTTCATAACGCAGCCAGCGAACGATTAACACCAGTAGTATGGTCTGCAGGTGCTGACAGAATGCAAGCAGACGTCTCAATTCTCAACTTTCCTCAGTCGTCTCGAGAACAAGCCCAACTGTCAGGGCCGCACACTGGAAATGTTCCTCACGTATCCAATGCACCAGGTATGTGTCAATCTGCATAATAATGGCAGTCCGCATGAATGGAGATTCTTGTCCCGGTATAGCCTGAATGGCTAGTGTTGTCCACATCTAAATCACTGATGCGTAGCACACTTGTCATGGAACATGTTGGAGGCGCGCGGAGATCTATTACACCATAGAGACAAGCATTCTGGCACGGGCTCATTCCTGGTGATAACAGTTGAACGAATATTGACAGCATGAGGAAAATATAATGTCTACTAAATGTTTGGGATTGGCCCATCTTTGGAAAAATTGGCAGATAATAGCGAGTCAACTACAGTGCTAACGCAGAAAGCGACTTAGTGTATTCAAGCTTATCTACCCACAAAAGCGACAATGACAATCTCATTGGAGTGAAAAAAAAAGTTTGAACATAGCTTCCGAAATATTAAAACCATTACCGCAATTACCGCGGTACTCTTGGTTCCTTTAGAGTGCAACGTGAATCTTATCGAACATGTGATCCCATATGACATTTGTCCCTACCTTACGACATTTATTTTCAAAGTGGGAGACATATTCCAACCATATTTTAGCATTGCTATTTCCGGAGAATGTTTATACTCATGCGTTGTATAATATACAACGCATGAGTATAAACATTCTTTACCATGTATAAACATTCATATACAATGTATATTCCTTTTGCGATCTTAGTAATCTGCGCTGTGCTCCGCGTATGTAGCCTCAGCACTCTACTGAGATAATCGGAGTAGTTCGGTGGTGTTTTCCCGGTGGCTTGTGCGTAATTGCTAGTCAGGCCATCAGCACTGGTAACCATCGCTCAGTCGGTGCCCTTTACCGGCGAGTTGCGTGCTTTATACCTATGACAGTAACGAATACTTAAACAGCGGATATTTACAATACACTCACATCGCGTGTCACTTCCTCGAGTCTGATTCGGAAACACACCCAGCGCACTGCCAACAAGGACATCCGAACAAGGACTTCACTATTCATCATTCCTTTGTATTGCATAATTTATATAGACGATCCTTGCCATTTATTTCTCAGCCCCCTTCCATTCCTTGACCTGACACCTACCCTCGTCCTTGTTGCAGTCTATTGAGCCGGCTCCGAATGGCTGCAGTGCTCTAGAATGCAACGCCATTAATCCTTACGTCCTTTCAGCTATTCAGCTGACTTATTTATTCATATCCATCCTGTGCAATAATAGCCACCAGCTGCGTGGATGTACTTGTACGTCAATATGCGGTGACTTCGAGGCCAGACAATTGCCGATTACGCTCCAAAACGGTGTTATTGGCAGATCCCCCGCTACATCATCACCCTGCACGAGCTGCTGGCACACACGCCGCACAACCATGTGGAGCGTCGCTCTCTGGACGAGGCGCGCAAGCAACTGGAGCAGCTCAGTCGGCAGATGCATGACGAGGTGTGTGTTATGGTCGCCGAGTATGTGTTATGAGCTCCGGTAGTTGTGAGGTGATCGTCGAGTTGTCTCAGTTGTGGTGTCAAAGTCGTCGAGTGAGTCCCAGTAGCTCAGTAGCTCAGTAGCTATGTCGGGTTCGCTGAGTGAGTTCCAGTAGGTGTGTGGTGGCCGCTGGGTGAGTCCCGGTAGGTATGTCGTGGTCGGTGAGCGAGTCCCGGTAGGTATGTCGTGGTTGGTGAGCGAGTCCCGACAGGTATGTCGTGGTCGGTGAGCGAGTCCCGGTAGGTATGCCGTGGTCGGTGAGCGAGTCCCGACAGGTATGTCGTGGTCGGTGAGCGAGTCCCGGTAGGTGTGTGGTGGCCGCTGGGTGAGTCCCGGTAGGTATGTCGTGGTCGGTAAGCGAGTCCCGACAGGTGTGTCGCGGTCGTTGTTGCGTTCGATCTGAGGAGTCACGTTCAGTCAACTGATCAGCTCCTTAAGTCTCACTAGTCCGTTTGCTGCATAACGTCTATACTATCGTGCTGAGTGGCTTGCGTGGATGTTGGGAGGGGAACACGCAACCCGTCTCATGCCTGCAAACCCTTCGTTCAGGATACTGGCACAATCGCCATCATAACCGGCTGACCCGTGTTTTGGCGGTGCGCGGATGAAAGGTTTGTGTTCGGTTTTACTTGGACATGACTGATATGCGTTTCAGGTCAGCGAGACCGAGAACATCCGAAAGAATTTGGCCATTGAGCGCATGATTGTAGAAGGCTGCGACATCCTGCTGGACGTCAACCAAGTATTTGTGCGGCAAGGTAGGTTCTCCGTTGACGACCAGCTGGATAAGTGATTTTCTGCACGGTTGGTATGCTTGTTAGCCATAGTAGTGACCCGGCAGCAATGTTTGAAGGGACTAAGGCATTATCCGAAGATTTCAGAAATATAATTATGGGCAAGGGAGGCAACATCTCGTTTTCGATGCTGGTTCAGTTACAGTACCGGATTTATAGAGCACACGAGCCCAAAATTTGGATACTTTTGGGGGGCCCAATTTGATTCTCAGAAAAGTTGTGAGTGTGGGGCGCATGCAACTATATGTGACTGGCCTGTTTTCTGCATACATGGGGAATCCCCACGTATTGGACCACTTCGCGATGTAGTCTAGACCTACTTAAATCCTTTTGTTGAAACTTTTATAAATAATTTTGCTGTCGTCCAAATAGCCATGTCGTCCGCGAAAAGTGAGTGTCAACATGAAGTGTCTGTGTGATTAAAAAGTATGTAAATAACCATGACGATGAATATGTTTGACCTAATACAGGGGTCCTGAACAGGGCCCCTGTGTTAGATCCTGTTCAGGAAGTGTGGTGTATGGTGTGACACTGCCGCATAGAACCTTAAGTGTCCCGCCTCTGAGGAAGTTGAGAATGAAGTGTATCATGTGTCCACGTAGGCCTATCTTGTGAAGTTTGCATATCAGTGTATATTCGATCGAATGCGGCGGTTATGTCTAATTAGACAGCTATTATACGCTTGCTGTGTAGAACACTTTTGATGTCGTGCACTAGACAAATAAGATTGCCTATACTTGGTTCTTGACGCTGGAAGGCGCACTGAAGTTCGTCGTGCAGCTCGTGTGGAGAAAATGCATCAATCGTGTGTTCAGCATGCGCTCGATCGGGTTACTAGCACAGCTTTTAAGTGGGATGGATATATAACCTTTTTGGGATGGAGTGATCTTTGTGCACCTTTGGCAATGTAATGGCTACGCTTTCCCACTACGTGGCGGGAAAGTGTCGCTTTGATACTGATCATTAATGGCCGCTAGTAGGCAAGCTAGACAATTTTCGTTGAGTTTTTTTTTTACTACTAGTGGATGTCGTCCTCCTCAACATGTTGTTTCCACACTTGCTGTGGGCAAGGTGTAATTCGTGCATATTAAATGATTGGCATTATACTTCTGTGCTGCTGAAGCTAAAATTTGCTTTCGCGGAAATGGCGTGTAGGAAGCTTAGCATAGTGGTGTCGCAGGTGTTGTTGCCAGAAGCAGTGTAATTAAAAGCGGTCTACCACTTGTGGGTCAGCAATGTTCTGTCCTTTTACCGCCAGCCCGGGAAATGGTCCTGACGGTGGGCCTTTCAGGTTGAAGCGCTTTATCAGTCCCAGATTGCACCGGCAGGGGTGAATCTATTGAATGAGAGGCCACTTAATTGATTGAACTGCGAACGGTTTTACTAGCATTGATTTTGAGGTTTTCTGTATGCTGATAGGTGTGCTTCGCACACGCATCTTTTGTATCGTTCCTGGGCATGGCGCCGTGCGGCAATTGCTATCTGCCAGTACAGGTTCCACCATGGCGTAGATACCTTTTTCCTAGGCTGATTGCTTTTTGGAACTGAGTCACGTGCTGCTGAACTGATGGCCCTATGCATTGTCTCGAGTTGTCTGTTTTTGTGTCCAATCCAATCCAAAGTGCTGAGTCCAATTTTAATCGGATAGTGATTGCTCGGCCCGGAAACGTTTGAAATTGACCAGTCCGATAGTGATCTTAGTCGTTTCGAGCAGCAAGTTAAGTCAATGCGACTGTTCTATCATCATATTGTCCAGCGAAAGAATGTAACACTACTGGACCACAAGTTGTACGCGATCGATGCAAACTAACAGACAATCAATGGCTGTGCTAGCCAGAATGTTAACTCACCCTTTTGCACGAACCTCAGTGAACTCAGTGAACTCCCCTGTTCACTTAGTTGACGTGGTCGGAGTGGGCTGTTTTCCTCAATGCAGAAACGTTTTTTCCCCAAAGAAAGATTTTAAGTGTCGTTCTGCACCAAGTTAGAATGTTATTTTCCTGTACGAAATGCTGCTTCAAATCCTTAACAATGTAGTAAAGTCTTCTTCGTTGGCTGCGTGAATAGTCTTGGGACCTCGCGTTGCGATAACGCCCGTTCAAAGATGGCGTTACGTTTTACTTTATATTATATAGTTGCACCTGAGGGCCGAAAAGGTGACAAGTGTCGACAGACAATTTTAAGCTCCGTCTGCCGACACTACAGGCAACGGGAATAACCGCAGGTAAGACCTGTGCGCGCCGGCCGCTCCGTCGGTTCCCTCTGTTACAACACATTTCAACACCACCCAGCCGGGAGGTGGCTCCACCCTCGGTACCATGATTGGCGGCTAGATTAGTGACGGAGCATCATTGCCCGCCGGCGATTGGTGACACACATTTTGACACACCTCTGAACAATATGGCCGCTAGTAGTGACTCATAAGTACTCATATACCGGCCACGTGCTGCAGGCACATTCCGGCGTTCCTAACCTATCTACAACGGACGCAAGTCGGTACACATAGCCACAACATTTTGATTATAGTCATCGGGTGAGTCCGACAGCATTCCTTTCAGCGCGGGTCAGAAGCATGATTAATCCTGAACTACTTTACAACAATTTCGAACGTGAATTGTTTCCAAATTTGCTCATTTCGACCATGGAAATTCTGACCCCAACATTTTTCATTCGGTGGCTACTCGCAGAGGTGAGAGGTCTTGTGAATTCCTGGAAGATTTTAAATGTTTTCCTCACCAACTTTGTCAAATAACTTCCGAAATTAGTGAGATATATATTCCGGCATCCATAAGCCTTTAAGTTTTAAGAATTCCGATACGAAGTCAGCACATCGGAGTGTTGGGATTTACCCAAATTCGTTGAACGACGACATTTTTTCCACTTGCCTTGTGATCCACCTTTCTTTTTCCTATCATTTTGTTCTCTCCTTATTCTCATCCACCCATCTGTAAGCTCAAATCTCCACCATGATGGTCATTCATGATGGAGCGACTAAGTTTTCTACGGCGTACATTGAAGGCGGCACTGGCGGCGTATATGCTCTACTTTTCTACAGCTCATTCAGGTAGGTTTTACGTCGGCATTCCACTGATAGTTGGGATAGGGCTGTGGTCTCCAAGGTTTTGGACATGATGGGCACGGCTGAGTGGTTGCGTTATTGTTGTTTGGGATGTAGAATCGTGATGGCCTAAGATACCGAGAGCTTGATGGATGGACCATCCTTGGTCCTGGCTGTGGTTGGCTGTCTGCTTCTGGATCGTCGAAGGTTTGTGTTGCTAGTCTCTCTACCATTTTCCACAATTCTAGTACCAGTTTCTCCCGTTTGTTTAGTCCGTGTTTCCCTACTTTCAGTCGAACCACACAACATGGATCGAACGCACGGGGCCAGATGTTTAGTGGTGTGCAGAACGTCATCAATTCATGCTCGACGAACTTAAGAGATGTTGAACGATAAATTCTGACCTTGATATGTAAACGTATAAATATTTTAATGGTGTGCAGCATAAAAGCAAAACAAAACAAAAAAACTTCCTTTGCTACTTTCTCAAAATAAAACCATTCAAGACACGCATAACTAATTGGATAAATAATGCAGTTATGACGTGGCTGCACCATGCGTGAATTTATCCTTGTCGGTCGCCAACGGATGGGATGGAGAAACATTGATTGCAAACGGGCGTTCATCCTTAATCCGCGCACGTCCGGGGGCAGATATCTGCCCCCCTCCGGTTTTCCTAATTTGCCGCCATACTAATCGAGTTAGCAAGGTCAAACCTTGCATGTCTACTCATTAGTCTTTTCCGCATATCCTCATACATTTTTAACTTTAGGTCATATTAGGTCAGGTCATCAGGTCACGTGAAGTGACCCAACTACACTCGGAGTTCTAGGTGGCATGACTTCCACAATAATTGGGCGATTTATTTCAACCTTATAAGACGTCATGATCTCATCAGGGACCATACTATGTATATCGGGCTTTTTCGTAGCATGGACCTTATGTCAGATCGTGGCCATGGCTTCCCCATTATAGGGCTATGGTAAGATATACAAATGTTTCCTGGTTACATAGTTGCTCTCGAAATGATCTCACAACAGTTGTGGCATGCAGTTAGAAGTTATACTCAATGTTACCGCTGACATTTTTTTCAGTGACCTCACCAAGGTCATCTGAGGTCACCTGAGATCACTGCACATTTCTGCGCATTATATCGCACTGTATTGAGCTAGAGGGCTGAAATTACCGGCACTGTGCTTGTATCGCCAAGACGTTTCGATTGATATATTACATGCTCTCACTAGGCTACTTCATGACCTTGACCTGAGGTCAGTTTTGGTTGACCTGGCCTTAAATCACACCGCCTATTGTCGATAGCACATTTCAAGGACTGTCGAATAGCGTTCGCCGTTTGTTTCTATCTTTTATAGGTCCAGAGATATGTGTCAATATCTGAGAGTCCCACCCGATCTGGTCGAATTTGACCTATGATGTCCCAGTGACTTGAATATTGACCTGAGCGAAAAAAAAATGATGAAAACACTTTCGATAGAGCCTGCTACCAGCTATCCCACGTCCTTTTCCGTGTGTCGCTAGCTGGTATAGTTCTATAGATTTTAAGGAGGCAGACATTTGCCCCCCGGACATGCGAAGTTGGCGCGGACCGCCGGACGTGGGAGTGTTAATTATACGTCATACAACTGTGAGCAGGAAGGGAATCTAAGGTCCACTGGTGTCCTGATCATGGTTAAAAAACAACTTGCTCGAGAATTTACAATCACTCAAGTGAGAATTGCGCTTCCGTACATTTGCGCTTATGTACATTTGCGCTTACGTTCATTTGCCATAGGTACTTTTCCGCATACATACATTTGCGCTTACGTACATTTGCGCTTACGCACATTTGGGCTTACGTACATTTGCGCTTACGTACACTTGTTTTAACGTACATTTGCGTACATACATCTGCCATACGTGCATTTGCATTACGTACATTTTTCCGGTTACCGTAGATACGATTGTATGATTTTCTTTCTTTAGAAAAGTTCCATCCCATGAACAATATTATTTCCGGTACCTTCACATTGCCCACTCTAGATTAGACAAGGTTAGTTTGTATGCTGAACATTGAGAATTTGCTCGTTTGCTTTGTTTGTTTGCTTGTGTTGTTTTGTTTGCTTGCTTGTTTTTGCTTCGTTTGTTTGCTCATCCCAGCACGTGATCCCTTTTGCTCCCCAGAGCTGTCTGACAAGCTCTGGGGAGCAAAAGGGAAGTTTTGCTCCCCAGAGCTTTTCAGACATTTTCGCAACATGTCTAGGCAACTTCCGTTTAGCTCAATGATAGACTATGGGACCTCGACGGTTGTGATATTCAAAACCCCGTGCATAAATTCAGTAGTTCTACGGCTCCATCTCAGATCTGTGATCCAAACGCATGTCTTGATGGACACCAAACAAATCCAGCACTCACATATGCGTATTTAATTAGCAATTAAACAGCGATAAAAAACCAAGTTTCAATAGTGCATCGTGATAGTCAGATTTGTACATCAGCCTTGATTAGCACAGATAGCTTCAACTGCTTCATACCGATTCACCCGTAGGCCGCCACACATACATGCATCCACGTTTTCATACATCATCTCAGCCTGACACATCCTATAGTCTCTTGTTAACGTCAGTCACCTCATGACACTCCATCTTCTCCATTGCCAATCTCAAGTCCATATTCAGATATTTTAAGAGGTAACAGCGTCCACGTACGATATCCAGCTGACATACAGACCGGCCTCCCGATCACGCTCTCTTTAAAGTATTCCAACAGTTACATCTCGAACAGTCACGCAGCCATTATAGGACAGAGTCCCAGACGTGTCTCAAGTGGTGAGTCCTGGCGGCTAGCCGGCGACGAGCAGCCGCCCTGCGGCGACCAGTGTTCGGGCGCGAGCCCCAGCGGTGAGTGGGAGCGATCCATATTTCGTTCTGCGCTAGCTAACTTCCGGGACACCGCCCTTAGCCCCATGTCAGAGAACGTGATCTCCGATCACGCGGCTCTGAACCTTCGAGAACAATACCTGTTCCCGATGCACTGCACTGCACCTCGGGTCGCGCTGTCTCTATCTCAGAGACATTC
This sequence comes from Imbricaverruca yamaguchii, assembly GCA_034440575.1. Classification (NCBI taxonomy): domain Eukaryota; kingdom Metazoa; phylum Arthropoda; class Thecostraca; family Neoverrucidae; genus Imbricaverruca; species Imbricaverruca yamaguchii. The sequence goes on along the minus strand of JAOTOL010001526.1, from coordinate 906,026 downwards.
CGTCAGCTCAGAGTTGTCTACCTCAGCCCGCACACAGGCGGCTGGCAATCGGGACGTTACAGCCCTGGCCGCGTCATTTCCGTCTTGCACGACAGAGGCATCATCTGCCTCTGTCTGACCACAGAGCCAGCTCCGGTCGGCCGACTCTACTGCTGGTGACAGCGCATAACAATATCCGGCAACTTGCTTACTTCAGCTGCAACGCGTCGCATGCAAGCAGCCGGCAGATTCGGGGCACTACAGCCCACCTAACTTCTATCATCCGAGACCCATTCACATTTATCTAGCAGTCACCCAATTACCACTATATTCATAATAATAGACATTAGGCCATGTCGTCGTTCGTCAGATTAAGATTTGGATCTCGGCGGGGTTATTTTTTTGTGCCTTGCTATGTAGTAATGTAAAATAAAAACAAACATTCCCAAAAATTTGAGTTTCAAATCTATAGAAACGAGGATCTTGTGATATCTGCAAATTTTGTCTCCAACGCCCCAGGCGAGGGTTGGTTGGAGGTTTTTACACCGTCACCGTTTCTCTCCTAATAAAGTTATAGCTGCCAAACAAAAACGAGCATGTTGCCCGTCATCAAAGGAACACGACGGTAACCAGTTTTGAGGCTTGGGGTCAACTGGTGACCTCCCAGGTCAGGTCAATGACCCAAATTAGGCAAAAAAACGGACTTTTACCCTTTGAAGGACCACAGAACAAACCGAAGGACCACACCAACATGCCGGAGAAGAAACTGACAACTTCTGAGGTTTCTTCTAATCTTTGCCGCTCTCGGTCACCGACAGAGGTCAGGTCAGGACAAATCCGGTCAGGTACCACATCGACATGAAAGGACGTAAGGCATAGCATATTAACTCAGGTCTAAACATCACAAAAGCAAATCATTTTCCGAATAGAGCAGTGGTATACTAATATTATTTGCATCAAAGGAAAAGCACACGCTTCTACAAGTACCTTTGCAGTCTGACCTTCACGGTTCAAATATCGGTGGCATCACAGTGATTCACATGCGCACGCGCACCGGCTGCCATAGCGTATCGATACAGAGCCGCTAACGGGCCGCGCACAATATGCTTACACGCCCCAGGAGCGCAAAACCGGCCGACAGTACAGCACACTAACAAGCAAAGAGCACAGGTCCAGACCTTACAAACATATCTTCGCATGGTCCTTCTTGGACTTCATGACGCCGCCGGTCAGCTCTCTGTGTGCCAGCCTGGCCCTGATGAAGCCGTCTCTTCTCGCGTAGCCGTACACTGCCTTGGACGCGGCCGTCACCTCTTTCACACATCGCTCCACGTTCTGTCCGTGGACTGGCATCGAGTCTACTTCCATGGGGGTGGACTCGAAGTTCTTGATGACCGAAGCTGGCAGGTCCCGGGTGAGGATGGGCTCGGAGATCTGCTCATCATCCCAGACAATCAGTTTCCGCAGGCCTGTGGCCTGCTTGTTGAGGTCCACCTTGCACCTGGTGCGGATGTTGACTTGTTCTTCCCCTCCTCGGCTTCCAAGCGCCTCCTTCTCCCGCTCCTCCATGATCTTCTGTACGGCGAAGCAGCGGTCCTCCCGCTCCTCGCTGCACAGCAGCGTCTGCAGGAGCATCTCCGGATGCGCCCACCAGGCGCTGGACTCCAGGTAGGAGAACACCTCCTTGACCACCTGTTCGTCCTGATCGAGAGTCAGCTGCAGCTTTGCACCGTGCGCCCTCGATCCAGTGGTTACGGATCTTGTACCTGAACCACGTGGGGTAGTACACCCCGATGATGTACTCGCAGATGAGCCAGAGGTGCCAGGCTTCCTTCTCGGCGAAGCCATGGCGGCCCACCCACTTCCGGAGGAAGCGGTTGGCTTGGTCAGCCACCTGCTATGGTTGACCGGGCCGATGTCCATGTTGGCGAAGGGGTCGGTCACGTGCCCGGAGCGGATCGCTGCCACCATGTCGTACCCGTACCGCTGGTCGGTGGACAGGTCTGCACTCACCTCCTCCGTCAGCTCCGGCAGGGCTGGCCCGATGGTGATCTTGCTGAAACTCTTGACTGGCAGCTCGGTGGCAGTCGCGAGGGCCTTGTCCAGGGGACCGGAAATATCGTTGAATGGGTAGTTAGTCGTCGTAAATGGATGCTTGTTAGCCATGCGGCAGTCGATAACGTTACTTAAAATATTTACAGGGACTTTGAGGGCGTACGGCTGATATGGCTATTTAGAATGCAAATGATAACAGTGCTTCAACTTGGACAAAAAAAAACATTTAAGATAAAACAAAACTAATATCAATCAGTGATACATACACAATGAGTGATACAGGACTATATCTCCTTCAGTGATACAGATGAAAGAGCAGTGCAGTCGATGACAAAATTGTGCATTTCGGACACATTCGAATCTTGCAACACATGTTGACGTAAATGATACAGCACTCGTAACATGGGTAACAACAGCCTGGGTTCGTGTCATCGCCCTTGCATATTTTTACTAGCACCCAGGCAGTGGAGTTGATAAACATGCCCGATAGGTTTCCAGACTAAGAGAATAAATCTCCACCAGCGCATTTAATCCAAATCCTGCGTAATAAATACTCGCGTTATCTCATCTTCATCCAATCTACGTCTCCGCTCCACCGTCACTGGATGAACCACACATGAACTTGATTTCGCAATTAAAATAAGACCATCAAGCATGCAAGAGTCAATCCTGTCATCCTAAGACACTTACAGGTATATGGTTTAAAATATTTCGATTTGGCGTTCATTCATCGCCATCTTCATGTTTGAATTAGTCATGAGTACAATTCCTTTTCAAGCGAACGAATACCGAATGGTTGCCGATCGTCGCGGCGAATAATCGTCTAAAATGCGTCGGTCAGACTGACAAGAAAAACAGTGTTGGCATGGAGTTTTTTTTATAGCTGGCCACGGTGCCACAATACACGCTACAACGTGTGCATGGACTCTTATAGTTTGGTCATATATGTGTATATTTGACTTCTTGAACTTTCTCTGCATTTCTTTCCATAATTCCACATCTTAATACAAGCATGTTTTTTCTTTTGCCTTGCAGTATTTTGGATATCATCAGTTGGTGTTTGATATATGTTTTTCAACGCTGGATTTAGAGGAAATTTGTCCGCAAGCCCGCCCTTGAAGGGTAGTGTCCTTCCTATGTGTAGTATATATGAGACACTCTGACTTCCGAGGGAGTTGTCGCCCTTATGTTGAATAGTACGTTCACTTTCCTTGTGAAAATAGCACCATTCAACCATAAAACAATACAAATGAGGATATTTGTTAGATGACGATGCTCTTGATGACAAAGATCTGGAACCAGTATGTTTTTGTTTCAAACATGGTGTTGTAATGTAATTTTCGAAACCTTACTGTCATGTTGTGGTTTTAGCAACCTCATTTTGTTCTGGCATCTGTCACATTCTGTCTGCATGCACTTTTAGCGACTGAGTGTGTTGTGGCACAAATTGATTTGTTCTAAAGGCGCATGTTTAGCTCCATCAAAATGTCTTAAACAATTATTTGGCTTTCCTGATCAACATATTGCAGTTCAAGCATACCCGGTCTATCAATGCAATTTTGAACCTCTTTTGTCACGCTGCACCTTTGCATCTTTGTTAAGAGGTCACGATATGATGGCAATGCCATGCCATTTGAGTCATGTCAATGTGTTGACATTTTATTTTATGCCAATAAAGCTGTTTTCTGTTCTTTGAGCAATCTGCTGAACTTTTCAATTACAATACATTCTAAGCACTCCCAGTGTGTGGCACATAATCGACAGGCAGACTTGTGGCGCCATGTCTCTTTGTACTGAGGATCTATTGTGTTAGTTTTGCCGTTTTTATTCAAGGCATCATAAATTGACTACTCACAATTCAAGTAATTTGATTTGACTTTTTGTGTAATGTAAAGCTTGATATTAACCTAATCAAAATTTGCAATATTATATAATTTATAATTTTAGGTTTTCTTATTGCATGCAATTATCGTGTTAGTTGTAGAAAAAAAAAAAACAACAATATGTTCGTTTCCTCATTGTAAGCTGTCTCGATTGTACCTTGCAAATTAATGGAATACCTGCTGAAGCGTTGTATGGAGACAAATCATATAAAATACATGACGAACAATTTTGTCCATGTCATATTAAGACCGGCGGTGTTACGTTAGGCCCATGCTGTGACATAAGGATCGGTGGTGCCACCTTGGGGCCCCTGGTGTCACAATGTGGTCGGCGGTCTCACGTTAGGGTCAGTGGTGTTGCGTTAGGATGGGGTGGTATATGGGCCCTGTAGTGCCGCGTTTGTGTGGATGGTGACGTTTAAGGGCCGGTGGTGCTGCTCTAGGGCCACCGGTGCCGTACCCACAAGCCGCTACGTGGTTGTGCACCTTAGTGCAGCTGGCAGTGTTCACGAGCGGACGATGATTTGGGGTCATGCATCGGTAATGTCTGGTGCCCTCGTCACAGCACACAGCGCCGCTTCCATAACGATCTAGTTAATGGAAGCAAAATGTGGCATGAGAGGTGGTGCGTGGCTGAAGCAGAATGCCTGTGGTATACCCAGTCGTCGAGACGAGAGCTGAGAGTCAGATAGTAGTGACAGTTTGGGCAGTTCTGCATGTGCTGAAGAGTCTGGTGGATATGTGTCCCTGTAACGATGCCCTCTCACCCTTCTGCCGGAATTCCCTCTTGTTAGACGAGTAGTTAGGCATGTGGTGAGTTTGCCTTGCTGCGGGCCGAGTAGTGGCAGACGATGCTCTTACACTGGCGTGACCTCTCAGACCACTCTTTCGACGTGTGCCTCCATCGATCTACGTCACGCCAAGGTAAGCAGAGTATTGATTTGCCCTACCTGTTGCTGCCGGGAGCGCACCAAATATAGGCTGCAATGTGTGGCAGCGGTGGTGCGCAGCTTCTCCTGCGCAGCCGCCGCCAGCTGCACCGACAGCCGCCGCTCGCCAGCCGACCGGGGGGGAGGGGCGGTACCGACTCGCGCCCCCAGCCATCGCGGCCCGCGGTTGCACCGGCTGCAGGCAGCACGGAAATGGCACAGCACGGCACTGGCAGGACGGAACCCTGTGTGTGTCGGACAAGACAGATAGTGCGACACCTGAGACAAGTATCAGCAGATATTGCGACATCTGGGACGAAGCTCGGCAGATATTGTGACACCTGAGACAAATATCGACAGACATTGTGACACCTGGGACAAATAGCGACAAATATTGGGACACCTGGGACAAAGCTCGGCATATATTGTGACACCTGGGGAAAAACTCGGCAGATATTGCGACACCTGGGACAAAGCTCGGCAGATATTGTGACACCTGGGACAAAGCTCGACAGATATTGTGAAACCTGGGGCAAAGCTCGGTAGCTCTGCGTCCAGGGGAGCACGAAGCCTCGCGCGAGCGCTATCTGGAATGATTGAGGTTGAATTTCTGGAGTGGGAACCACGCCATGATATCTGAAACAGGACGCAGATTGTGGCACCTGAGGCTGGTGTTAGCTGGAAGAGTACTCACTTGAGTTTGGTGATTTGCTGAGGTATGGCTGTCGTGTCGTGTCGCGTGGTTATCTTGCGTAAAGCAGGACGGTGGCTGCCGAATCCATAGCGTCATCCGTGCGGTGATATTTCACAACAGTGTATTTCACTATCTCAGAACAGTCCAGTCTCTGCAATAAGAAGCAAGCACCGCACAGCGAACAAAATAAAAAATCGACTCTGTTCCCTCACTCAGTAAACTCATTGTATTTTAGGTGCAAGCAGGTGTGGCAATCGGCCTCGCCGCAAATGGAATGCCAACAAATGTGTTGGTTTTTCGCTTTAATCAGGGCGCACTTAGTGCCCACTCTGAACATGGTCCAGAACTCCCTTCCAAATGAATTGATTCCGACACTATATGATTGTTTGTATTGCATAATCTAAGCTTGAGTGGTTCCCGATGCATGAACTGTATTACAAAAGGGATGCATGTCAACGAAAGCTTGCTACCCCATACCTTCGGATCATTTCAGTTCGATCGCCAGTTGCTACTGCAATTACACATAAATAACCGAGACCAACATCAGCAAGCTCCATATGATTAGCTGATTATCGTTAGGAGCTCCGATGAAAAGCAGGTGATCACATAACGGCACCAGCGGCCACCATGACCACTTGACGCTGAAGTCCGAGGTCCGTGACAGCCGTGGGCTGCAGCACTGGCAACACCATGCCCAACCTCGGCGGCTGCGGCACCGCCACCCCTGCCGCCACCACGACCCACGCCATTGTCTCTCCCGCGGCCGAGTTCATCACTGCCACCCTCGTCAGCCCTACCACCGGCGCCATGACTTGCTCTGACAGCACTATATCCTCCAACTTCACGATGTGTGCCGCGAACACCAGGTCGTGCGAGCCGAAGCGCATCTGCTGAAAGACTTCGAAAGCCATCTCCGGGCTTATCGCTATCCCCACAGCTGTCACTCTGGGGAAGGGGGCACTGCCGTCGTCAACATCACCATTCGATTGCTGCAGTCTAAGTGCGCTGCCATCTCTACTCGGGAGTGGGAGGCCCTGGCCGGTACCTCCCGACGCACCGAGCCGTAGCCCGTCTCTGTCGCCGCCTCCTCTCCTCATCAGCTGGAGACCGCTCATCTCGAACCGCCCACGTGTGTGTTCCACGGCCGATCGGCCGCTACAGATCATCCGTGCTGGCGACGGCGAAATTCGCACCACATGTCTGTTTATCGCAGAACGCTTGACATCTGCTCGTGACACTATGTATATTTGCTTTTCTGTGTATTGCAGAACGCTTGACATCTGCTCGTAAACGCCGTGCAAATGTATTTTGCTTTCTTCGCACTGACCAGCGCACTATAGAGCAGCTGCCGGATAGGAGTCAGCAACTCGTTAATGCATAACAGCGCTAGCTGACGGCAACTGCTCTCCCGATCACCATCCAGAGAATTGCGCTCTATTCGCCGCCCCACCAGCTCAACGGCGCTCGAAGGCTTCATCTCTGGTCTTTCTTCTACTAAACTTCGCAATAGCTCCGTCATCCTTTTGTAGACGATGAGCTACTTGCATGTTACTGAATGACATACGCAGACTTGAAAAGCGTGCAAATTTTGAATTAGCAAAATTCAAAATTTGCGCTAGTAACTCTTCCGTGTTCTCGTCCTACCTGGGTCGACGAAACTCGAAGCAAGTGAAGAGGTGTTAACGTAATCTGCTTCAGCAATTTTGCACATATCATCGTCATCCTCTCTGTAGTTTGTCGGAGCCCTATAATTTTCTCGTCCTTTCCCATTAGTCTGACGTTCTACACAGCAACTCACCTCTGCATGTCCTGAAATTGCTTCTAAAAAAATTGATCACGATCTTTGAACACAAATCAATCAGTTCTTTACACCTAAATCAACCATGTTTTGCAATGGTTGCAGAGTTTCATCACTTCAAGGTGCCCCTCAGGGTCCTCATCTCAATTTCTTGCCGGATGGATTAGCTTTCTTCGTCAGCTTTTTTGTTCGCTTTTCTTCACGTCCACAGAGGCACTGACGCGCCTATTTTTCTCACTCTGCTGCTCTCACTTGCTGTCCCGTCACCAATAGCTGATTCCGTGTCACCAAATCACGCTTGATATCCGATGCTGCCTCACTTGCCATGTCTCACGCTCACTGACACTGACGGTGGGACTGGCCTCGCGTGCCCTCCACCAGCCGGCTCACTCAGCTGACATCACTGTGCCGTAGCCGACCGTCTTATCATGTCTCACGCTCACTGACACTGACGGGGGACTGGCCTCGCGTGCCCTCCACCAGCCGGCTCACTCAGCTGACATCACTGGACCGTAGCCGACCGTCTTATCATGTCTCACGCTCACTGACACTGACGGGGGACTGGCCTCGCGTGCCCTCCACCAGCCGGCTCACTCAGCTGACATCACTGGACCGTAGCCGACCGTCTTATCATGTCTCACGCTCACTGACACTGACGGGGGACTGGCCTCGCGTGCCCTCCACCAGCCGGCTCACTCAGCTGACATCACTGGACCGTAGCCGACCGTCTTATCATGTCTCACGCTCACTGACACTGACGGGGGACTGGCTTCGCGTGCCCTCCACCAGCCGGCTCACTCAGCTGACATCACTGGACCGTAGCCGACCGTCTTATCATGTCTCACGAGCACTGACACTGACGGGGGACTGGCCTCGCGTGCCCTCCACCAGCCGGCTCACTCAGCTGACATCACTGGGCCGTAGCCGACCGTCTTATCATGTCTCACGCTCACTGACACTGACGGGGGACTGGCCTCGCGTGCCCTCCACCAGCCGGCTCACTCAGCTGACATCACTGGACCGTAGCCGACCGTCTTATCATGTCTCACGCTCACTGACACTGACGGGGGACTGGCCTCGCGTGCCCTCCGGCAGCCGGCTCACTCAGCTGACATCACTGGACCGTAGCCGACCGTCTTATCATGTCTCACGCTCACTGACACTGACGGGGGACTGGCCTCGCATGCCCTCCACCAGCCGGCTCACTCAGCTGACATCACTGGACCGTAGCCGACCGTCTTGTCATGTCTCACGCTCACTGACACTGACGGGGGACTGGCCTCGCGTGCCCTCCACCAGCCGGCTCACTCAGCTGACATCACTGGGCCGTAGCCGACCGTCTTATCATGTCTCACGCTCACTGACACTGACGGGGGACTGGCCTCACGTGCCCTCCACCAGCCGGCTCACTCAGCTGACATCACTGGGCCGTAGCCGACCGTCATATCATGTCTCACGAGCACTGACACTGACGGGGGACTGGCCTCGCGTGCTCTCCACCAGCCGGCTCACTCAGCTGACATCACTGGACCGTAGCCGACCGTCTTATCATGTCTCACGCTCACTGACACTGACGGGGGACTGGCCTCGCATGCCCTCCACCAGCCGGCTCACTCAGCTGACATCACTGGGCCGTGGCCGGCCGTCTTATCATGTCTCACGCTCACTGACACTGACGGGGGACTGGCCTCGCGTGCTCTCCACCAGCCGGCTCACTCAGCTGACATCACTGGGCCGTAGCCGGCCGTCTTATCATGTCTCACGCTCACTGACACTGACGGGGGACTGGCCTCACGTGCCCTCCACCAGCCGGCTCACTCAGCTGACATCACTGGGCCGTAGCCGACCGTCATATCATGTCTCACGAGCACTGACACTGACGGGGGACTGGCCTCGCGTGCTCTCCACCAGCCGGCTCACTCAGCTGACATCACTGGACCGTAGCCGACCGTCTTATCATGTCTCACGCTCACTGACACTGACGGGGGACTGGCCTCGCATGCCCTCCACCAGCCGGCTCACTCAGCTGACATCACTGGGCCGTAGCCGACCGTCTTATCATGTCTCACGCTCACTGACACTGACGGGGGACTGGCCTCGCGTGCTCTCCACCAGCCGGCTCACTCAGCTGACATCACTGGGCCGTAGCCGGCCGTCTTATCATGTCTCACGCTCACTGACACTGACGGGGGACTGGCCTCACGTGCCCTCCACCAGCCGGCTCACTCAGCTGACATCACTGGGCCGTAGCCGACCGTCATATCATGTCTCACGCTCACTGACACTGACGGGGGACTGGCCTCGCGTGCCCTCCACCAGCCGGCTCACTCAGCTGACATCACTGGGCCGTAGCCGACCGTCTTATCATGTCTCACGAGCACTGACACTGACGGGGGACTGGCCTCGCGTGCTCTCCACCAGCCGGCTCACTCAGCTGACATCACTGGTAACTAGTTGAACGCGTGCCCTCGAATGAAATGATACTAGTTAATGAAAACTAACCAGTATCATTTCATTCGAGGGCCACCACTGCGAAAGCCCCGGAATGACGCATTCGGCAGACAATCGTTGAAAGGAGGAGGGGGTGCACTTCAGCATGCTGAAGTGGCGCCTTTTCGTCTTAGGGGTCACCGTTCCTTCCGAGAGGTGAGTCTTTGGCTGAGAAATCCCTGGAGCGAAAGGTGGGAAGGTGCACTCAAGACTGTCTGGAGGGGATCGACTGTGCCATACGGAGGGGATACATGCCACCACTGTTCTGCTACCTCTTGTATCCTGCTCTGAATAGAAGATATTGTAGATATCACTTAGTGCTGTGATAGCAACAGTCCATATCCTATATTATTTGTATCGTAAGTTATTCTAAAATATGATCCGTCGAATACCAGGGAAACGCAAGCTGATTCGTGCGATGTTTGAGATAGGATGCCCCATTGAAGAAAGCGATGGTCCGTTCACCCTCTCGAGTCGTTTGGCCTGAGACAAAGTATATAAGATATTTAGCGATAAAACGTGTGGAAGCATTTTTTGGAAGATGGTTTTGTAAAAGACACATTGAGTTTTGATTTTGCAGCTCATGTATCAGAAATGTCAACGAAGTTTTGTGTACATTTATATCCTTGTTTCTGTTGACTGTATACACATGGGACACCTTTCCGCAACTAACAGAGCTGGTGGCCAGGTGGTGTACATAATTTTATAAATTCATGTTCGATGATGGGGATGGGAAAGAGAAATTCTGACCTAAATATGCAAACGTAAATATGCTTTAATAGTGTGATATAGGAATAAAGACAAAAGTAGTACTTTCTCAAACTAAAGTTATTACAAACATTGAGCAATAATTAGGCACCAATACACTCATGACGGGGCTCCACCAATCTTCAATTCCTCCTTGTCAGCCGCCAACGGATAGGATGGACAGTGATTTGAAGCGTGCGTTCATCTCTAATTGTGCGTCATGCACATAATTGTGAGTAGTAGTGCACTTTTGAATTCATTGGAGTCCTACCAGCCGATATCACCACACGGTGGCAGGCTGGCAAAATTCAACCACACACACACCGGTGTCCTGGTCATGATTAGGAAAACAGCTTGGTCTTGGACTTCCAACATTAAGACATCATCCCGTCATGAAGCTCGTAGCCTCCTTTTCTAGTGATTGTTAAGCCATGCATGTGTTGTTTGGCAGAGTTGAAGATTATTGCTGTCATACAAATGGCGAAACCAATTGAAATATTCAAAATGCGGTCTTGAATATCACAAACACGAAGCAAATGATGATCTCCAAGTTTATGTCCGATTATCTAAAAATATTCTTCCCAATTCCATGACTCCAAGTTATAAATCAAATCATTGGCTTCTTGCAAAACTTAACTCATGTTAGTCATGCAATTCTTCCAATAAAGGTCCATCACATCATGCCATTATGGGTCATCTGTATTGCATGGTTAGTGTCCAAGATACATTTCTGGAAGGACGGAAATTTCCCAGATTAAAAAATACGACTGCTCTTATAACTTGAACAGCCTGCACAGCAATCTTCAAAGAAATAGCAGGCTTTTCAAAGGGTCACTGAGGAACATGTCTGGGTAAGTATGTACCTGAAGGTTTGAATTCTTGGAATTCCTTCGTCTAATACAATGTTTATGAATGTGGTTAACATGAAGTGGCCATTCATTTCTTCTGCATGTTAAGTGTGCGTTGCGGATATAAGCCTAATAATTTAATGCTAGTGTCTTATTTGTTTTAGGTATACATTTTATTTACCCTAGCCTTGACATATAATACCAGATAACTATGTGATAAGTGTAGTGGCGAAATGACATGAAAGTTTAAACCATCCATCAAAACATCGCTTACGATCAGCTGGGCGAGGCCGTTCCCCGCCAGAATGCTTCTCCGTCACCCTGCACCTACGCTCCGATAGATGTTGATTAATTTTCTAATTTTTTGGTGTATCTCTAAAAATACTTTGAGTATTGGGTAGCTTCCAATGTAACGGGGCATCAAATGCCACGGGAAATAAATTCGCGTTTTGGCTTATCCTGTTCTTTATAGCTAGTTATTAGCCTGGCTAATATATGCCGTTGTTTTGGTGGTGCCGCTCGTTTGAATACTTGATAAACGTGGTTCTACTATATTGGGTTTTCAGCTATAAGGCTTTCAGTTATAAGGCTATTGATCTTTTTTACATTGGGGTCTTACTTTTATATTAGGCTTCTTCATTTGTAATACTGTATTTAACTTTCAAATTATATATATCAAGAAATCTGATAAAGTTTAACAATAATGAAATGCTACATGACTAATTAATGCAAAGTAAAAGGTGCTATAAACATCCGTAGCCTAATCCCTAATATTTGATTTCACTCGTAATATGAAAACCTTAGGCTATTTAACTTATTGGTTCCTGATCATGCTGAATTGTTATTGTTTTTATAACGCAGCAAGCAAGGCCAGCGCAGCTGAGAAAAAACGCAGGCAATATTCTGTTGAATACCTTGCTTGTGGTTCATTCAATCTCCACAAAATAACACAATGACATTGCGCCTGTCTTGCATGACCTCACTTTCAAATGAAAGTATGCGTCCCTAGAAACTAAGAAAACACATCTGGAGATTGCACACAGAGACGAAAAAAGACAAGGTACTTTATTTCTTCAGGAAGTTACGGGATGACTTTAAAAAATAGGATGACTAAATCAGATGCTCACCAAAAAAGCGGTAAAATAGACAGAGGTCTATTGGCTTCCTACAAGATAGAGTATTTGATCGCAAAGCCTGGTAAACCGCATACTATCGGCGAATCTCTAATCATGGTTGCAATGTCCGTTGTGCTCTCAACAGTCATGAATCAGAGTGCACAAGAAGTAACTGTCGTTATTCCTCGAGCAACTGATCAGTATCACGGCACATCCACGAAATTGTGGCTGATGTCGTAAGACAATTAGTCTCGAAACTGCAGGTGAAAGGGTTCTCACTACAGATCGACGAATCAACTCTACCCGATAATTCAGCTCTTAATGATGTTTGTTAAGTTTTATATTGATGATATATGTCAAGAATTGCTTTTCGCCTTCAGTCTAACAACTGACACTACAGGCGTATGCATCTTCAAAAACTTCGATGCCTATTTTGAGGAGAACAACATTTCGTTCAAGAACGTGGCTTGTGCAACAGATGGTGCTGCTTCTTTGGTCGGAAAGGATCAGGGATTCAATGCCCACTTAAAAAAATGATATGCGTAATGTGGTCTGCATTTACTGTGTTGTTCACCAGCAGCACCTGGTTGAATAAACAAAATATGGGGTACGTCTGCACGAGGCGCTAGGGCGCGTTATCAAGGTTGCCACCTTCATAAAAAATGTGCACTGAAGGATCGCCACTTCCAGCGCTTGTGCGAAGAGAATGATAAGGGATTTGAACGACTGGTATGGCATACCGAGGTCAGGTGGTTGTCGAAGGGCAACTGTGTATATCGTTTTGTTGCACTTTGTGACAGTGTTATTTCGTTCTTGAGTGGAACAGAACTTGACCAGAAGCTTACTGATGAAAAGTGCGGCATCTTTTATCTGTGGAATATTTTTGAAAAGCTGAATGTCCTAAAAGAAAGGGCTGCAAGGTAAAGACTCCATCCTGTTGTCCTGCAAAGCGGTGATCGCTGCATTAAACTACTACCCCACAATATGAGAGGCCATCAACAAACACATACAACAAACATGGGATACCGCAGTAACACAGCTACACGAAATACACCCCAAACACGAATACTGACACTCCATCAACCAGAACACCAGACTCAGAGAACGGACACTAACACGACTACGCATAGGACACACAGCACTCACACACTCCTACCTCCTACTAAATCAACAACGACCACAATGCGCCACGTGCCATCACACACTCACAATTAATCACATACTCACATACTCACATACTGCACCAAATACAACAACCAAAGACAACATATCACAAACTACTGCAAAACGAACAACATCCCACTGAACCTCATCACGCTCCTCAACTACGACCATCCAGCATTACACGAACACCTCTTCCACTTTCTCAATACTACACGCATAGTGGAGCAATTGTGAACAAAATCAAAAGAGAGAAAAGAAAGAAAATTATGTAAAAAAACGAAAGAAAAAATAAACAAGAATGAGAAAAACGGAAAAAAGTAAGAGATATGTTACAAACATACGCTAAAACACGTTCTTTCAATGTTACCCAAATGGCGATGACCCGACCCCAACCCCCCACTACACCCCATGCCCCAACGTGGCACCGACCGAACTGACACCCTTTCTCGACTACATCACCTCCTGCTCTCAAGCAACTCTACTATACCATCTCTACATGTTCAAGCGATCCGGACCACCTAAACTCTACCCTTCAAGACTACGTCAACTCTACTTGAACATCGCTCGACAGATCAACTAACCCATCACCCTCTGACACATCCTCCTACCTTACGCCGCTCACTCTCTAGCACATCTTCTCTACAACCGGAACCAGCCGACATCACCACACGGTGGCAAGCTGCCAAAACTCACCCACACACCACACACATGGGAAACTCAAGCTGTTCTAGTTGAACCTAAGGAGATGGGAGTTTGCTCAGTTTCCTTCCTTGGAGCTCTTTGAGCTCAGTTTCCCACCCTGAGACAGGTGATCGGACAAAGTATCCTGGTTTCATTGATAGTGATCTTGTTTTCAATCATATCAGGAAAATAAAGCCAAGACAAGGCAGCAGGACCTGAAGAAATCTATGCAGGAAGCTAAAAATGAACTAGTAATTTCACTTAGTGTAATACTTTGTAGATCAGCTTTGCAAAATGAAATTCCAACAGTTTGGAAGAGGACAAATACACTTCCTGTTTTCAAGAAAGGAGAAAGGGGGAAAGTTGAAAGCATTAGGCCAGTAAGTCTCACATCTCTAGTCCGCAAAGTATTCGAATCAGTTATCAATGATTGAATAGTTAGTTTTCTGGAAGGAAACAGATGGATTCAAGATACTCAACACGGGTTTAGAAAAGGGTGATCGTGTCTCACAGATCTCTTGGACTTTTCAATTTCGCTACAGAACAACTTGATCAGGGAAATCAGGATGATGCAGCATATCTTAACTTTAGTAAGGCCTTTGACAAGACATCTCATACGCGGTTAATGATGCAGCTTCAGGTCCCTGGTATTGCAGGTTACATCCTACAATGTATAAAGTTGGGGCTTTCAGAGACAGCGGAGAGTGATGCTAAATGGTACAAGGTGATCATGGCAGAATGTTCTTAGTGAAATCCTCCAGGGGTCAGTACTGGGCCCACTATTGTTCATTATATTTGTAAATGACATTGAAAGTGGACTAAGCAGTAATGTTTTGGAATTTGCAGATGATTTTAAGGTTTTTAAGGCAATAACAGGACATAATGAGCCGAATTCGCTGCAGGAAGACTTAGACGAACTTGTGAAGTGGTGCAAAAACATGGCAAATGAAATTTATTTTTATGAGTGCAAAATCATGCATGTAGGCATCATATGAAGGCTCCATACTTGATGGGTGGCCAAGTACTATCTGTGACTCAGCAGGAGAAGGACTTGGTGTTATTTTTAACACAAAATTTGGGGAAATCAGAACAAACCAAACAAGCCAGGAAGAAGGCACTAAGAATGCTTGGGGAAATAAATAGCACTGCGTCATACAAAAGTGAGGAAGTCACCAGGAAGCTTTACTGTGCACATGTCAGGCCACATTTAGAATACTGGGTCGAAGCTTGGTCCCCTAATTATGACAACAACAAAAATGATTGTTGGCTCTTAGAGAGAGAGAGGGAGAGGGAGAGCGAGAGGGAGAACGAGAGGGAGAGGGAGAGAGGAGAGGGAGAGGGAGAGGGAGAGGGAGAGGGAGAGGGAGAGGGAGAGGGAGAGGGAGAGGGAGAGGGAGAGGGAGAGGGAGAGGGAGAGGGAGAGGGAGAGGGAGAGGGAGAGGGAGAGGGAGAGGGAGAGGGAGAAGGAGAGGGAGAGAGGGAGAGAGAGTACAAATGAGGGCAACAAAAATGGTTAATGGTATGAACAACCTGCCATATGAGAAAAGAGTGAAGAAATTGAGTATGTTTTCACTTAGATATAGAAAGCTGAGAGGAGATCTCATCGAGGTCTTTAAATTTGTTCATGATCAGGAACAGGGATATCTCAGGGTATGTCTGAATTTAACATAAATGATGCGATCAGAAGTCATGAGTTCACAATTAAAATTAATCACAGCAGGACAATGTTATGACAGTTTTTCTTCACTAACAGGCTAGTAGAACACTGGAACCAGCTGCCAGAAACCATTGTCAGTAGCAGTGCACTGAACATATTTAAAAACAGCATAGATAATCATTATAAGAATAGCGAACCTGCTTTTCGGTATTCCAGGGAGGGCTGACAGGCTGATTTGGTGGGCAACTGGTTGAGAGTCCAGAGTGCAACGAAGAAGGGCCCTTGTGTCTCATAGTTGCACTGATCTTTTATGTCATTAGGCCTTTATGTCTTTTTGTACCAGAATGATCCTTAGTAAAAACTAATGAAAATTGCTTGTTTAGGGATTGAACTATATCATCATCATCAAGCACTGCTTCCCCATCCAGTGATGAGAGACACTACATGTTCTAACGTTAAATTTATAGAAAGCTGAAGGATCTCTTAGCATTACCTGCTGAACATTCTTCGAGCTAATTTGATTTCAGCCAGTCTTTTAGATGCCTTAACACACCTCCTAACTGCATTTCTAGATATTATATGCGATTCGAGGTTAACCTCAGAGTTGGCATCTTTTATTTTCTTCATTGCCTGTTTCTTTGACTCCAGTAATTTTTTGCTTCCCTGGTCGGCCATGAAGGTCTCTTTATCTTAATAGATCTAATTTGCTTCTTGCGAACGAACCTATCCTGACCTTGAAATAGTTTTTCTTTTACAATTCTCGACATTTCATAAGCATATATGCCCATCTATAAGTCTTCCCAATGAATTTCGTTCAGAAAGATTCTGAACACGTTGTAATTTCATTCAGCAAACTTCGGAATCAATGTTTTATTGGTTCCTACACTTCCAACATACAATGAAATGCGTGAATTGTTGTGGCCAATATTAACAAAGGTCTCTCCTATGTTCACATTTTGTTAAATTTTCCTCATTAGTAAGCACAAGATGTAATATTTCAATTTCCCCTGTAGGCTCATATGCCATTTGAAGAAAAAAAGTTTCCTCAAGACAAGCCATGCAACTTCTTCCTGATTTCCGTAGACATCTAGCTTTGTCTCCCAATCATGCTGTGTTCAAATCACACACAAAAAAAAAAAACAGTTATCTCCTGTATTCTCCAACGTATATTTTCTTGCATTAACCTGCCGGTGTTTCCATTCTGGTCTGGAGGTCTATAGAATTCCCCAATCCACAATTTCGTTCCATTTCTTCAGAATCATAAAGACATAAAAGATCAGTGCAACTCTGAGCCACAAGGGCCCTTCTTGGTTGCACTCTGTACACTGAACCAGTTGCCCACCAAATCTGCCAATCAGCCCTCCCTGTAATACTGAAAAGCAAGCCCTCTATTCTTATAATGATTGTCTATGCTGTTTTTAAAGATGTTCAATGTTCTGCTACTGACGATGTTTTCTGGCAGCTGGTTCCAGTGTTCCACTACCCTGTTGGTGAAGAAAGTTTGCCTTAACCTTGTTCTGCTGTGGTTAATTTTAATTTTGAATTTATGACCTCTAATTGCATCATTTCTGTTAAATTCAAACATTTCCCCAAGGTATCCCCTCTCCAGACCATTGACAAATTTAAAGACCTCGATGAGATCTCCTCTCAGCCTTCTATATCTAAGTGAAAACATATTCAATTTCTTTAATCTTTCCTCATATGCCAGGTTGCTTATGCCATTAACCATTTTTGTAGCCCTCTTTTGTACTCTCTCTAAAAGCCAACAATCTTTTTCATAGCTAGGAGACCAAGCTTGGATGCAGTATTCCAAATGTGGCCTGACGTATGCACAGTAAAGCTTCCTGATCACTTCCTCACTTCTGTATGATACATTCCTATTTATTGCCCCGAGCATTCTCAGTGCCTTCTTCCTGGCTTCCTTGGTCTGTTCTGATGCCCCCAATTTTGTGTTTAGAATAACACCTAAATCCTTCTCCTGTTGAGTCACTGATAGCACTTGGCCACCCATCAAGTATGGAGCCTTCATATGCTGCTTACCTACATGCATGATTTTGCACTTATCAAAGTTAAATTTCATTTGCCATTCTTCGGACCACTTCACAAGTTCGTCTAAGTCTTTTTGCAGCGAGATATGCTCATCCTGACCTGTTATTGCCCTAAAGACCTTCAAATCATCTGCAAATTTCAAAACTTTACTGCTTAGGCCACTTTCAATGTTATTTACAAATATAATGAACAGTAATGGCCCTAGTACTGACCCCTGGGGGACTCCACTAAGAACATTTTGCCATGATGACTTTGTACCATTTAGCATCACTCTTTGCTGTCTATCTGAAAGCCACAACTCTATCCATTTTAAGATGCTACCTGCAATACCATGGGACTGAAGCTGTATCATTAACCGTTTATGGGGTACCTTGTCAAAGGCCTTACTAAAGTCAAGATATGCTACATCAACCTGATTTCCCTGATCAAATTGTTCTGTGGCGAAGTTCAAAAAGTCCAAGAGGTTTGTGAGACACGATCGTCCTTTTCTAAATCCATGTTGAGTATCTTGAATCAATCTGCTACCTTCCAGATAACTAACTATTCTATCCTTGATAATTGATTCGAGTACCTTGCAGACTAGGGATGTGAGACTTATTGGCCTATAGTTTTCAACTTTCCCTCTTTCTCCTTTCTTGAAAATAGGAACTACATTTGCCCTTTTCCAATCGGTTGGAATTTCATTATGTGAAACTGATCTACAAAATATTATACTAAGTGGAAATGCCAGTTCCTTTTCAGTTTCCCGCAACACCCTAGCATAAATGTCATCAGGTCCTGCTGCCTTATTTGGCTTTATTTTCCTGATATGATTGTAAACAACATCACTACCAATGAAATCAACATCATTTGTCAGATCCCATGTATCTGAACTATGGTGTACGGTCGGCAGATTGGTCATATCTTCCAATGTAAACACTGATTTGAACTGCTTGCTCAGCTCCTCAACCATCTCACTATCCTCACCCAATGTAGTCCCGTTTACTTCCAGTGGACCAATTGTGTTAGAAACTTTACTCAGCTTGTAGAAACTAAAGAACTTTTTACTGTCCCCATTACAGTTTCTAGCTAAATCCAGTTCCTTTGCTCGCTTTGCTGCTCTGATTTTTTGCTTCACAGTGTCTCTAGCTTTTCGATACGCCTTTAGATTAATGACATTTGAGGCTTCTTTAAAAACTCTAAATGCAGTTTTCTTAGCCCTAATTGCTTTTATCACGTCTGGTGTAAGCCATGCTGGCTTTCCTACCCTTCTTTTGCGTCTTTGCTTTTGGGGGACATGTCTAATCTGAGTTTCCTTTAAGTAAGATTTGAACTTTTCCCACATTTCACCGGCATTTAAATTGGAGAATTCTTCTTCCCATCTGATGGCACTTAAAGCCGCTCTCATGCCGTTAAAGTCTGCTTTGTTGAAATTTGGAACCTTTACCAAATTATCCTTGATAGTTTCCCCTACATGTGCCTTGAATCTAACTATGTTATGGTCACTTTTTCCCAGAGTTTCGCCTACAGTCAAGTCTTGAACCAAGTCACTTAAATCCGAGAATACAAGGTCCAAGAATGAACCATGCCTGGTAGGTTCCGATACAAACTGGTGTAAGAACAGGTCCTCTTCAAGGCATTTCCTGAACATTTTGCATGATGGGGAGCCAACACCAGCATTTTCATAACCTTTTAGATTAAAGTCACCGAGAATAAGGCACTTCCTCTTAAAGTTTCTACTGATTTCCTCACAAATCACCTTGTCAAGCTCCAGTTGCTGAGAATGTGGCAGGGTTCCTGATCGGTAGAAAGCTCCTATCCTAAGAGTATTGCTGTTGCCTTTTCCCACAGTGACATCAAGCCAAATGGACTCCACAGACACATTTTTATCCCCACCTGCTACTTTTTGAGAACTGAATAAGCTATTCACATAGAGCATTACACCACCCCCTTTCATTGCTGGACCCCTATTGCACGAAAACATATTGTATCCCTGGATCTCATAGTCCTGTAAGTTATCTCCAAAATATCCTTCACTGACCCATGCCTCCGTAATGCAAACAAAATCCGGTTTCTCCTCAGCAACATAACACTTGAACTCATCAAATTTGGAACGGATACTCTGAGCATTAAACATCATACACTTAACAAATGCTCCATAACCACCTTTGGCTTTTTCATATTGAGGAGTTCTTTTATCACTAGATGAACTATAACTCTGTCCCCTTGAGTTGCTGCTGTCCCTATTTGCAGACTTTGAGGTTCTATTGCCTTGGCTGACACTATTGGAATATTCCTGAGTTGGCAATGCAATTTCATCCCTCCCCACCCCATTTCCTAGTTTCCCTGAAGGACATGCTCATATACTTTGCCTAACACATGGACCCCCCTTCTCAGAAAAATGCAGGCCATCCTTCTGATAGAGGTCCCACGATGCATCAAACCTGCTCCACTCGTCTACAAATGTAAAACCTAGCTCCTGGCAGAGCTTTCCTACCCTGGTGTTAGCTGCCAGTGCCCTAGAGCTCCACTCAGGGGAGGCTCTAGCCCTAGGCAAAATTCCTGTTACAAGCACTCTATTGGTACCCTTCAGGGTGGCCAGAAGGGCCCTGTACTCCCGCAGAAGCTCCTCGCTCCTAGTATGACCTATGTTATTTACCCCTACATGCACTATGACTGTGTTAAACTGGTGATCACTGGTGACCTGTGCCACCGCAGTTACCAGGTCCTTCACCTTGGCACCAGGCCTGGTGATGCACCTCCTGTCCCTCCTACCTTTACAAAATACCCGCTCTAAATGACGCACACGAGAGTCTCCTATGACCAGCACTGACTCCTTACTACTGCTATCCTGGGGGCAGTCATCTAATGCCTGGAACATATTTGCTGTTACTATGCCTGCCCGCTGGGCCGGTCGGCTACACTTCCTCCCGCTCCTACCACCTGCCACCTGCCACTCACTGACCCTTTCCTTAGGTTCGCGTCTCCAAATCCTCCACCCCCTGACCTCATGCCACTTCCCCTCCTGTGACCTACCAGAACTACCTCTCCTCTGTTCACTATTAACACTATTAACACTCCCCTCTTGAGAGATCCCAGCCACCTCCACAGTAGGGGAAACCTCAGCTACCTGGTGGCCTGCAACCACCTGGGCATATGATGTCCCTGCTACGGATTGACCCCTTGTTGCCTTATCTTGCCTACCCTGTGCAACAAGGGCAGCCTTGAGGTTGGAAACCTCTGCCTTAAGGGTCCTAATTTCTTCCTCTAGTGCCTGCATCCTGGTCGAAACCATCCTAAACGCTGCAGCTTATGCCTAGATTTAGATTCAAATTAACTTGCTAAATTAACTTGCTAAACAACCGACAAAAAAGCTAACTATCATTCACTATAAATCGCTACCTCCTATACTGTTAGTTAAATATCTGAGTACCTCAAGAAAAGCAGAAACTATTAAACAATTGTTTTGTTTTTTTGTTTTGTTTTCTTTTAAATAAATTAAATAACTAAACAAGATGTCTAATCTAATTGTCTTCCACACAAGTAGACAACTATATAAATATCCCTTTGATATCACTTATGGCTAGACAGAAAAATGAACAGTCACACAGCACTTATGAATACCCCCAACTTACTACTAATTAAACTATCTTAAACTTCAACACCAAACACACTTGCTAAACAACCGACAAAAAAGCTAACTATCATTCACTATAAAGCGCTACCTCCTATACTGTCAGTTAAATATCTGAGTGCCTCAAGAAAAGCAGAAACTATTAAACAATTGTTTGTTTTTTTGTTTTGTTTTGTTTTTTTAAATAAATTAAATAACTAAACAAGATGTCTAATCTAATTGTCTTCCTCACAAGTAGACAACTATATAAATATCCCTTTGATATCACTTATGGCTAGACAGAAATGAACAGTCACACAGCACTTATGAATACCCCCAACTTACTACTAATTAAACTATCTTAAACTTCAACACCAAACACACTATGCACACCAAAAAATAAATAAAGTATGTTAGGATAGTATGAATGTTGTCTAATGTACTTATCAAATCTACACACTTGTAATATCTCCTACTACAGAAATCGAAGAGTCGAGAACACGCCGAAGCCTAAGATGGCGTCCTGCGGCGTCGCTAGGTTAATATAGTATAGTTTGCGTGCTACGAAAATGCTTATAAGATAAAACCTAATGAAATATAACAAGAGAAGTAATTGCTAAGCACCTATCCACAGCTTAGACAGTACTGCCCTGTTCTGCAGCGACTTATCTGGAAACCTGGAGCTCGGGGGCGCGTGCTTCCACCTTGAGAGCTGGCGGCAAACTGAATCATAGCCAACTACAAAGATTCTGCTTCTTCACTGTGTACACCATCATCTAAGGAACGACATTTCATTTCAGGCGTTGACATGAAGACATCATAAATTCTTCGTTTCCTTGCTTGCAATACTTCTCTTCTTTATCAGCTACATCCCCCCATGACCTGCCTAGTTTCCATGTTTTCTACTGAGAGCCTCCTTATACCTACTGTTGAGCAAGTCATCTCCTCTCTTGCTCAGATGTAACCCATCTAATGGAAGCATTTCAGTCCTCCCCAAATCCCCCGCAGGTCCAAAACTCCTTATGAGTCTCCTTATACCTCCTTTCCTCCTTATAACTCCACAGATCCTCTCATCCCATGCTCCTTGCAAATATTGGCCATCCTGGTACTCAGCCCAATGTCCCCCGAATACCATTTTACACTTGCATTTACCACAGGGAGAATGGGCATTACCACTCCTCCCTTCCTATTTCCTACTTCCTACTCTTGGTTGGTATGGCACGGCTGTAGTCAGCGCAGCCAGGTTGTGGTCAATGCAGCTAGGCTGCGGTCCATACGGTCGGGCTGTGGTCAGTGCAGCTAGACTGTGGTCCATACGGTCAGGTTGTGGTCAGTGCAGCTAGACTGTGGTCCATACGGTCAGGTTGTGGTCAGTGCAGCTAGACTGTGGTCCATACGGCCAGGCTGTGGTCCATACGGCCAGGCTGATGTGGGCCATACGGCCAAGCTGTGGTCCATACGGCTTGGCTGTGGCCATTGCAGTTTGGCCGTGACCAGCCAAGATCAGGCAAGGCAGCACGGCACGGGCAGCACGGCGCGGGCAGCACGGCACGGGCAGCACGGCGCGGGCAGCATGGCACGGGCAGCACGGCGCGGGCAGCACGGCGCGGGCAGCACGGCGCGGGTAGCACGGCGCGGGTAGCACGGCACGGGAAGCACGGCGCGGGCAGCACGGCGCGGGCAGCACGGCAAGGGCAGCACGGCACGGGCAGCACGGCGCGGGCAGCACGGCACGGGCAGCACGGCACGGGCAGCACGGCGCGGGCAGCACGGCGCGGGCAGCACGGCGCGGGCAGCACGGCACGGGCAGCACGGCGCGGGCAGCACGGCACGGGCAGCACGGCGCGGGCAGCACGGCGCGGGCAGCACGGCGCGGGCAGCACGGCGCGGGCAGCACGGCGCGGGCAGCACGGCGCGGGCAGCACGGCGCGGGCAGCACGGCACGGGCAGCACGGCACGGGCAGCATGGCACGGGCAGCACGGCGCGGGCAGCACGGCACGGGCAGCACCGCACGGGCAGCACGGCGCGGGCAGCACGGCACGGGCAGCACGGCGCGGGCAGCACGGCACGGGCAGCACGGCGCGGGCAGCATGGCGCGGGCAGCACGGCGCGGGCAGCACGGCACGGGCAGCACGGCTGAGCCATGGCGGCCGACCAATGTGTCCGGTCGATAGGCGGCGGGGCGGCGGCGCGGCAGGCCGACACGGTTACCTCCTGCCCGGGGAGACACGTGCTGCGCATGCCACTGGCGCTCACCTGTTGAATGGCCCACGGCTGCAGATCAAACAACCGAACGTGGTGTGCCTGGCCAAGCGGTGTTTGTGGATGAGTAGCCAAATGGCCTGACACTCCATGGGACGAGAGCGGTGCTCGGTAGATATATAGCACCGGTAGAGTACTCCGACAAGCATTGTTTTAGAGTGAATTAGGCCAATAGGCAATTCACCTCAACATAACAGTGTCACAGGTTTGTGACGTGAGCTCGCTAACTTGCATTAGAGTTAGGAAGCTTACCACCAAAATTATCTACAATATGCTTCCTAATACACATAGATAAGAACAAATACATGCAAAGCTGCTTCGTTTGCTAAGTTATATCAGATCTAACCGTTGATACTAGTTGTATTATAATTAGCGGTTTACAGCACGATGGGTGATTTAGTATTCTCCGTCTTAGTGAAGCTTTGTCTTGAAGGCTAACATTAGCATGACTCATGGATAACAAAAGTTTTATGTTTTGTGGTGTAAATATAGTTTCTCTCATTGTGCCACTTATTGTATAATATACATATATACATATATGCATATATATATATATATATATATATATATATATATATATATATATATATATATATATATATATACTCGTGAGTGTGTGTGTGTGTGTGTGTGTGTGTGTGTGTCTGATATCATCTATCTGCCTTGACGAGGCTGGCCTGGCCAGCATGTGACAGTATCCAATATCATCTAACAGTGATGTCAGGCGTCAAGCCTGCTCACTCACACCTTCCAGCGATCAGCGAGCAGACCCATTCCAGATGTCTCATAGTTTCCCGTTTAAATAACTCTAAGATCTGGGGACGTTTTGCAAAATAATTTCATGGTTCTTCTTAGTAACTTGACATTGACGTGTCACGACAAACCGACATAAATGGCACCGACGTGTCCACAAACTCTACTAAGGTAGTGAGTGAAGAACACTACCGAGAAACCAGCGTACAATATTCCACGAAATCGACTTGCCAAATATAGTTCAAATTCAGAAATCAGCTCAAGCTGTTCTACCAACATTAGTATTCTTCAGGTATCCTCAAATATCTCACCGCAAATAATATTAGCTGATTTCGTGAACTTGGATTTGAATTAGATCTGACATCAGGTTGGTTGATTTCATGGAATAGTTTGCCGTGGCTTACCGATAAATCAAGCCGTAATCATTCTTTCGTTTGCGTATTTGGACATGGTCGGGCATTTCTTCTATTATCAGGAGGCTTCCGCATCATCGACCTATTTATGCGAACCGTGGCATTGTCAATCAAGAGCCATCTAGTCCAGTGGCATTTGGAACTTGACAAAATATGATAGCGTATGGTGAGGCCTATGGAGCGATTAGCGTTGAATGTTCCCATAACAGTAGTAGGAGCCTCGTTACCTGTGGGCCTGTTCAATCATTTATTCCTATGAACGCCATCCAGTGTCCAGTGGCGAGAGTCCGCGATGACAGACTGAGTGGGTGTCTGTGTGCAGCTCGCGTATTGGTAACCTATCACGGCAGTTTGTGGTTGTCAAGTGTCACATTGAAACGTTTGCTAGAGCTTTGGATCCGAATAAGCTTTGAATCCCTCTACTTATGCGCTCATCTCCATCGAAGGTCGCAGCCAGTTCAAAGATGGGCACACAGCGAGATGTGCAAAAAACGTCAAGAACGTCACATGCAAACATTGAAACCCGTAAATCTGCCACATTTAGATTGTGTGACCTTTGACCTGACCCAACGACACAAAACTGCAAACCACACGCTTCTGGCACACGGTCGATCGTTTGGTGTAGGTTTCATGAGCCAGCGGTTACTGAGATCGTCCATGTCTGTGAGATGGTGTCTGCTTTTTAGACCCTGCCGTTGGCAGGTGCCCGTCGTACGTCGTTTCCCATACAAACGTTTGGGAACTGCGCCGCAATCTAACCCTATCAACTGTCTCGGCGTATCTGTGACAGCCTGCTGTGCCATGTTTCAGCCTAATGGAGCTGGCTGCGTGCAGCCGATATTGTGCACCGGGATCCGTCCTAAAACAGTTAACGTTGCCAAATGCGATGATAACTTACCGAAATATAAGCGAATAGTTTGTGAAATAAGCAAAAATATGCCGTGCATGAATTTATTGCGTTAAAATGTCTTCCCCGAAGTGATATATCTGATTTATGTGGTGAATACTTTTCCTTTTCGAATAATGATTATCCGTCATAACAAAGGCACAGTTTCAGCCAATATGTGTCACCTACGCTGGTAGGCGAGTTGGTAAGTTCGTGCACCTCTGCACACAGCAATGAAAAGCCTGAGGAAGCAGGCAGCAGCACCAGTTCTTATTTAGGTCAAATGAATATTCAACGAGCTAATGAAGTTCACTTCGACCGTGTTTGCGGGCCAAGCGCACAACTCACCTGAGCCTATATACCTGCAAAGCACCTGAGGGAATCCACGGCCCACCTCTGCCACTGGACGGTGCAGTGCTGCCGGCTGACGGTCCAACACTGACCCGCGGTTGCCGGCTGACGGTCAAATACTGACCCGCGGCTGCCGGCTGACGGTCAAATACTGACCCGCGGTTCCCGGCTGATGGTCCAACACTGACCCGCGGTTGCCGTCGGACGGTCCAACACTGACCCGCGGTTGCCGGCTGACGGTCCAACACTGACCCGCGGTTGCCGGCTGACGGTCCAACACTGACCTGCGGTTGCCGGCTGACGGTCCAACACTGACCCGCGGTTGCCGGCTGACGGTCCAACACTGACCCGCGGTTGCCGGCTGACGGTCAAATACTGACCCGCGGTTCCCGGCTGATGGTCCAACACTGACCCGCGGTTGCCGTCGGACGGTCCAACACTGACCCGCGGTTGCCGGCTGACGGTCCAACACTGACCCGCGGTTGCCGGCTGACGGTCCAACACTGACCTGCGGTTGCCGGCTGACGGTCCAACACTGACCCGCGGTTGCCGGCTGACGGTCCAACACTGACCCGCGGTTGCCGGCTGACGGTCCAACACTGACCCGCGGTTGCCGGCTGACGGTCCAACACTGACCTGCGGTTGCCGGCTGACGGTCCAACACTGACCTGCGGTTGCCGGCTGACGGTCCAACACTGACCCGCGGTTGCCGCCTGACGGTCCAACACTGACCCGCGGTTGCCGGCTGACGGTTCAGTGCTGCTGATGGACGATCTCCACCCCTGGCAGCGGACGGTCTAGCGCTGCCTCAATCCTTCACAAACCTTGGACTTTCCTGGATCTATCTGTGCTTGCTGCTGCTAATCGAAAAATTGTAAATGAAGCTAGGAAGGGGAAGATCAGGCCAGATCAAATGAGGTTTGCTTAGGTCAGGTCAGATCACGTTCGGTTAAGTTAGGCTACGTTAGGTTAGGTTAGGTTAGCTTATGTCAGGTGAGGTTTGGTAACTTTGGGCTACCCCGGTTGAAACCTCCTCCGGAAGACGGTACTTGGCAACCTGCACTGGTCATGCGCACTAGGGTGCCTTTACGATTTTGAACACACCAACATGGCCGTGAAGTTGGTGTACATACCTGGTGGTGTACATCTAGCATTTAGCAACGCGGGAGGTTCTCCATGCGCGGCTATCGGCCATCGTGTGCCGCATCATTGCGACTAACAACGCACCAAGCGATCCAAAATACCGTGCATATAGGCTTGGCAGCGTATGGGTCGGCGAGCTAGGATGATTTAGACATGGAACTACGTGGTGGCTTTAGTCGTAATTGGCCCAACAGCAGGTTCCTGGCTTCCTTCCCAACTGGTGCCAGGGTGTGGCGGCTTTACCTGCACCCATGCTAGTATGAACCATCATAGCCCAGGGCATTGGCCCTCGGATAAGGTGGTACCCGCAGAGGTAATCTCATCCGCAGCTAGCTCGGATAAGGTGGTACCTGCAGAGGTAATCTCATCCGCAGCTAGCTCGTCCCCACTACTGTAATATAACTGCGGATGCCATCTGCATTATGGTTAAGCACGAAGTTGATACTTCACCAGTCAGTTTTTTTCAGCCAAGGTTCTAGTGTAGCCAAATACATACCGGAGATCAAAGTACAGAAGCAACGTAGTGTGATGCACGACTAGGATTGCTATAAGGTGAGGACAGGACACCTGTCTAACGGTCCAATGAATTGTCGGATAAACGTATCGAAGGAGACGGTATATGTTCAGCTGGGGAATGCATACTTCAAGCACTCCATTTTTTCTTCAAAATGTGTTTATCTGGTTGGAGTACATGCGGTATCTTCAATAGCTTTGCGTAGTATATATGATGTCATAACAACAGACTGCATGACATGTGACCGTAGTTTGATGTGGTATATAGTGCGTATAGTTATGATCAAAGTGTTGCGTAAATCCAACTATCCCATTGGATCTAACATCGAGTTATATCAAGGACTGTTATAATCTACGTAAGCTGTTATGCACACCCTCCTCACGCCGGGTTAAGCAGTGTACATGACGAGTGCGTAGCGCACCACATTGACCGCAATGTGCTATTGTTGCGCCAGGGACCCGGGTTAATTAGTGACAATGTGCTATTGTTCTGTCTTGTAGCTTCGCTGACATACATTGGCTGGCCTATATGGACGTCTGGTTAACCCTCCCCATCTTTCCGGTCATATCCTCACACCCCATGTTGAGTGTGTGTGTGTGTGTGTGTGTGTGTGTGTGTGTGTGTGTGTGTGTGTGTGTGTGTGTGTGTGTGTGTGTGTGTGTGTGTGTGTGTGCGTGTATGTGTGCGTGTGTATGTGTGTGTGTGTGTGTGTGTGTGTGCGTGTGTGTGTGCGTGTGTGCGTGTGCGCGTGTGTGCGTGTGTGCGTGTTATAGAACCCCCTCCCTCCCCTCTGATCTCCAAACTAAGCGTCGTACGAAAACGAAAAAAGGTGTCATCGGAAAGCGCTCGACGAGTAGGGCAGGACACCCCCTTCCCCTGAATAAAATGTATTCCCAAAAGTGACGTCACTAGGGGCCTAGGTTTTCACAACTTACATCATGTTTTTGACTCCGGGGAGTACATTTTAGGAGATATGAAGACAAGAAATTGAAATAATGGCCACAAAATCTTTGCCCATCCAAAAATCTAAATTATGTTGTTTTTCTAACTTTCAACATGTTGAGTTTTCAAATTTCTTACTTTTTTATAATGGGTGGAGCGGACCGGAAATAACGTGTTCTAAGTTAAATTGCTGTTATAAAAAAAAATATTTACTTTAGACAGAATCTTCGATTTTGCCTTCAATGGGCAAGTATGCAAAACCAATGAGTAATTGAACACTGAAAAAATATTATGGTGCGTCTTATTTCGTCCCCAAATATAGGTACACGCTCAAAGTTGCATTAAAATATCTGTATCCATTAAAGCGTGACGACTGGCTGAAATTTTCCGAAGGTGACCTCACTTGACCCTGACTAACTCGTTGACCCTGGACGACCTGACCGAAATGTTAAAAATTCATTTTGCCAAAATTATGTGGAAAAGGTAGGTCAAGTTTCGGGGCGCTGCCAAGCACCGTTCCTTCACCATCCGCGAAAAACCTTACGGGGCATATTAACTCCCCCCGAGACAGCGCGGGTTAATTAGTGTCCATGGCGAGTGTATAACACACGACACTGGCGGCAATGTGTTATTGCAGCGTCCGTTGGATGCGCTGACATACATTGACCGGCCTATCTGGACACCTCGTTAATTAGTCCCCATGGCGAGTGTATAACACACGACACTGGCGGCAATGTGTTATTGCAGCGTCTTGTAGCTGGGCTGACATACATTGGTTGGCCTATCTGGACGCGCTGTCGCCTGTCGCAGGATCGCTGGTCCACATACTGCCGGAGAAGCAGCAGCGAAAGGCTCCCAAGATCCGCCGCGGTCCTCTGGATGGATTCACGCGCAAATGTGACCGAGACAAGGAGCTGATTCGGCAGTGCTTTCTGTTCAGCAACCACCTCATCATCGCCACCAGGTATGGTTGCCAACCCACCAAGTATGTTGCCATGGAGAATGTTCGGATGTGGTATGTACCATTGCACTCCACTACTGGAATGTGGATGAAGTGAAAGCATCTAGATAGAAATTCCAGAACCATGACTGCTTTCTTTTGCAAGAGACTTTCCAAGAAACAACGTAACAGCCAATATTTAGCGTTTGATGAACATATTTGTGTGGGGTTATCTGATGTGCCGAATCCCGTTGTGGCATTTTTTGGAAATTTTAGTCAGGGAGTTAAAGCCTGGGAAATTTTTGAGATATCACGAAACAAGGGTGTATTTGAGGCCTTTGACTCAATGAAGAACAATCTGAATTGAGGAAAATAAAGAAAAAAGAAGAAAAAATATATCAGTGAACTCACAATGACGCACTGCATTTTTTAAAGCTATTTTAAAATTTGTTGACGGATTAATTGCAATCGTGACATCGTGACCTAAGGTCACGTGACCTAGTTTAACTATCGGGATAGTCACAATACGAGTTGAAAAAGTGCAGAAACGAAGTTCGATATCTTATCTTTCAAAGGAAAAAGTTACAAAAACTGTCTTGCCCGTAAAAATCTGGGGATGTATCGTAACCTCAAATGTATCATGACCCCTAATATATCACAACCCCCAATTTTCATAGCCCTAATGTGTAGTAACCTCTAATGCATCATAACCTCAAGTGCATCATAACCTCAAATGTAACATAACCCCAAATGTATCATAACCCTAAATGTATCTTGACCTCAAATGTATCATAACCTCAAATGTATCTCAACTCCTAACGTACAAACCTCAAATATCAGCTGACGACGCCGGGCCATGCCCGGCAATTTTCGTCCGTACGGAGGTCCTACGTTCTTCTGGACTCTGCCTAGTGGCGCCAATGAAAGGATCCTGATGTTGGTATATTCTCCGCTATATGTCCGCTTCATTAGCTGTACACCGCCTGGATGCTGCCAACTTTGGAAATTTGCAGACCTTGGCAAAATCTGGTGGTTTTTGCTGGGGTCCATTTGGAGGAGAATGGGAGCGCAATGGGGCACGTCAAAACTTTTCACGGCAAATGGGAGGGCAACCGGTTCAGTCCAACTGAATATCCCTCAGCACATCCCTGAGTTCACCCCTGCACTCAACAGCCGCGAGAACCGCAGTGATCGAAATAATTATGGCGTCACCTTACTGGGCGCTGACTGTCCTGCTGCGAACACGAGCGTGACAGAATCTACTCGATGTGGACTGCGAAAACACCTAAAGCCAGTCTGTCTCAGGTGCGCCGTGATTGACATCGTCTTTTGAACACACCAGACTAGCGCTTCCAATGTGAAAATCATTAAATTCAACCCCGCGCTGTGCGGCATTGCAGTAGGTCGAACACAAGATAACTTCCATATATCTTTAACCTGTGGATTGCAAGGAATACACCCACTTCTCGAAGCAATAGCAAAGTTATTGTTACAGCTATTCTGCCTAGGGCTGGAGTCTCCCCTGAGTGGAGCTCAAAGGCACTGGCAGCCAATGCCAGGGTAAGTAAGCTCTGCAATTAGCTAGGTTTGCCATTGGTTGACAAGTGGTGCAGGATTTATCGTTCATTGGACCTATATTAGAGGGATGGCCTGCACTTATCTGAGAATGTGCTGCAAGTGTTAGTCAGATTATATGAACTTGTCCTTCAGGGAAACTAGACAATGGGGTGGGGAGGGAAGAATTGGCATTGCCATCTTAGGAATATGCCAATAGTGACAGCATAGGCAATAGAACCTCAGAATCAGCAAATAGGGGTAGCAGAGGGGCAGAGTGGTAGCTCATCCAGAGATGATAAAGCTACCCAACATAAAATAGCCAAAGAGGGTTATGGAACCTTTGTTAACCCTTGCCAGTATTCGGCATTTTACCACCTTCGGTCGTATAGGAGGAGGTGGGTACAACCCCCCTGGTGATTAGAAATCACCAGGGTTGTATTATCATTTCTAATCATAGAAATGATAAGAAATGTTACGAAAAGGAACCAAAGACCAAAGTTATGGATCTGACCGAGATCTCACGATTGGAATTCAGTATGACCTTCTAAGGTTAATGGTTGACCTTTCAGGTCAGGTCAAAAGTCTAAAAGTGACATTTTAAACATTTTCCTGAGAAAATCGGCAGTTACATCGAACCTGCTACCTAAATATGCACGAAATGGCAGGAAGTGTGTTTATGTGGAATTTTCGAACATAACGACATGTAACATGATGTGATCTGACCAATATATCATGCACCAAATGAGGTCAAAGCCGTTACCCCAAATATCCAATTTTTTAAAAATTGGTTCCAATTTCGAAATTTAAAGTTCCCTAGGGTAAAAATGGACGCAGAATTCGAATTCAGTACGAAAAATTACCGTAGGTCAGCTAAAAAAGGTCGAAAGGTCAATCGACTTCAACCGAGGTCAACCGAGGTCACCGATTTTTGGAACATCTGTATTTTTTAGTATATGCCCGTAATTACCCTAAGTACGTGAAAAATACGTGCGATAATCACGCATTTGTTGAAAACTGGTCGGAGATGCTCCCCTTTATGATCTCATAACTCCGTGACCTGCCATAACGCCAAAAAAAATCAGCAAAAGTCGTCAAGAGGTTGCCTCAAAAGGTACTGAAAATCTCAGAGCGATCCGTTCAGCGGTTTGGAAGGAATACACAAAAACCTAAGGGTGATTGCAAGCCCCCCCTCCTATACGGACGAGGATGTGATGTGATGTGTGTGAGTGTGTGATGCTTAATACTCGGAACATTCGATCCAAATTTCATGAGTTCAAGTGTTATATTGCTTAGAAGAAACCAGATTTTCTTTGCACTACTGAAGCACGGATCAGTGAGGGATATTTTGGGGACAACTTGCAGGACTATGAGATCCAGTGATACAATATGTTTTCATGCAATAGGGGGCCAACAGTGAAAGGGGGTGGTGTAATGCTCTATGTGAATAGCCTATACAGTTATCAAAAAGTAGCAGATGGGGTAAACAAATATGTCTGTGAAATCCATTTGACTCGATGTTGCTGTGGGAAAAGGCAACAGCAATAAACAGAGGATAGGAGCTTTGTATCGATCAGGAACCTTGACACTTTCTCAGCAACTGGAGCTCGATAAGGTGATTTGTGAGGAAAGCAGTAGACACTTTCAGAGGAAGTGCCTTATTCTTGGTGACTTTAGTTTAAAAGCTAAATCGGAAAAACCTTCAGATGTAGAAAAGCATCAAAATTGGCAGCACTTACCGAACAACACAAAAAACGCATGAACTAACGTGTTGATCTGTAACCTTTGCATAGACTGTAAACAAAGCAATGCATCAACAATCATGCCTGGAACCATCATTTATTCAGAAACCTCTTTGATAATCAATGAACTATGAAATTGCACACACACACACACGCACACACACACACACACACACACACACACACACACACACAATTGTTTTGGTCATTGAAAACAATCATGGTGCAAATAAAATACCATGCTGACACCTAGCGAGGATACCGTATACTTGAAGTTCATTTATTTTTCGCAATGTATTTCCGTAAGTTGAGAGCTGTTCTGATTTAGTACGAGCCAAAATCGC